>PVIW01000620.1:97283-264570 GCA_004026585.1 Noctilio leporinus
CCCCCACCCCCACCCCCAGGCCCAGCAAACAACCACTCGAACACAGTGATACAGTGCTCACACGTGTGATATGATGCTCGTGTCTGGTGGGCATTGCCTGGCTCTGTCACTATGCTGGTTAATGGCTCAGTTATTTCCCTGAGTATTTCAGTATTTTAACAAAGTGTAGTTTGAATTAAAGCATTTTGGGAGGGAAATTGGCCATTTTCTTGACTATCAACAAAAAAGACAGGAAAAGGAACAGGATTTGATTTCGTTTCAACTTATGCTTCTAATTGTTTCACGTCTTGTCTTGGATCCAATTTCTGGTATTTTCCTGGAAAATCTTCTGAATCCCGCTGATGATGCTGCAGTCACATTTACAATTCTGGGTCCTTGATTCCTCCCTGGTAGGAGAGTAAGGCTGTAGGATTCTCAAAGGTGTGGCTGCCGGCCACACCCAGGACTTGTACAGGTGCCTGGGGCCCAGCAGACATTCTTTGTGTCCATTTTGTATTGCAATCTGGGCTTGGTAAGTAGGTTGACCCCACCCAAGTGCACTGTCCCTCTGCCTTCCTTCTTCTGTCTGCAGAGACCTCTGTTAGGAGGACAGGTTAGTGATGAAATCAGCTCAGAGTCTAAATTTAGTAGACCTTCTCTCCTTGGCTCTCTTGAACTGAAACCAAGTAAGGCTATTTCATCAGTATCTGTAAGCTCAAGAGCTTACGTACTTAACTTTATAAAATCACTGACTGTTTTTTGCTGCAAGAAAGATAAGTCATCTTGGATTGTTACTATTGTTAGAGATGTAATCATAATGGAATTAAAATGGAATGTTATTTGTAATGTATTATGTAGAGAGGTAGGATTTGTTTTTTGCTGATAGTTTTCCTCTAATTTTAAAATAAGTTTACATGGTTTCAGCATACCAACTAATTGCAAAGCAAGGGGGCAAAAAGTGAGTTGGACAGTGAGGGGAAAGAGGGGTCCAGCCTCAGATTAGTTGGTGTACTGGGCAGCATACTCGGGTGTCTCAACTAAGGTGCCAGTTAAGAGAGAGTTTATCCCTGGCCAAGTGGTTCAGTTGGTTAGAGTATCATCCCGTGCACCAAAACAGTCATGGGTTCGATCCCCATCAGGGCTCAAATCTAGGTTGTGGGTTCAATCCCTCTTTGGGGTGCGTAAGTGGGGCAACGGGCAGATGTTTCTCTCTGTCTCTGTCCCTTCCCCTCCCTCTCCCCCTCTCCCTCCCTTCCCCTCTCTCTTTCTCTTTCTCTTTCTCTCTTTCTCTCTCTCTGAAATCAATAAACATATCCTTGGATGAGGATTAAAAGGGGGTGGGGTTTTTTAGCAGAATATAGAATACAGTAACTTCTAAATTTACTTATATCTTAACAAATTATTGCTAAAAATAAACACATTGGTGTTTTTGCTTTTATTGTTTTGTTTTGTTTTGTTTTTACTGTATTTTGTAATGCTAATACCATTGGGGGAAAGTGTATATGCTTTCACCCTCATTTATCAAAATGCCACTATTAGTTTTTTTACATATATATGGGTGATATATCTTTGTTTTTTATATATTTTAAGATTTTTATTATTTTTTGAGATGAGGAAAGGGAGGGAGAAATAGAAAAAGAGAAACATCACTGTGTGGTTGCCTCTCACTATCCCCAACTGGGGCCTGGCCCACAGCCCAGGAATGTGCCCTAACTGGACCCTTTGGTTCACAGGCCAGCACTTAATCCACTGAGCCACACCAGCCAGGGCTGGATAATGTATCTTTCAAAGCAGTTGCATCTTCATCCCTCTCATTACTGTATTCAGTTGTTATAATCAATTTAGTTTTATTTACCATACATATTTTGAGGCCTTCTTTTGAGCCAGGCCTTCGGGACCCAGATAAATAAGGCTGCTCATTGTCCTGTAAGAGCTTAATATGGCAGGGTACCCTGTTACAAAAGACTAGAGACCACACTGGGTAAGTGCTATTTTGCCAGAACTTTGAGCATACCAAAGAGAAAAGTAGGTGAGGGCATAGGGGGCCGGTGGAGAGAAAGACCGTGCAGATCTTGGGAGTGGCTAAGAGCCACCTGGATGACTTAGAAGGGCAATAGTTTGGAAACACCTTGGAAATCCCTCCTCTTGAGTCAGATGGGCTGACGGTACTTGGGATACTATGTGTTTTATTAGGTACAGCCCTTAAATGCATGAAGCATGTTGTCTTCTCTAAGAGAAATGTAGGATTTTTCCTGATGATCTCATCATATGAGTATGTGAAAATTGTTTTTACTTTTATTTGAAGCAACTATGCATACATATGGGATAGTCTTAGGAAACTATAGAATTTCTCATTTGGGGAAAAGGCAATAAAAGATGACATGTTATTGGAAACTTAAACTAATGATTGTCTTTGAGAATTCTCAATAAGATCACAAAAATGTAATAATTGTAGGAATTTGTACAAAGCAATACCCTTGGTTGAGTAGTAGGCTTTCATCTCTTATTATTTTCCCTTAACTGGAAAATAAGTCAGTCTTCAGGGTTCTTAGTAAGTATGTTACTAACTTACAGACTATCATGCAATTCCTTGGTTTGGGTTTTTGTTTGTTTGTTTGTTTGTTTCCTTCTAATCTACAGTAGTAAGGCTGCTGAGTTTTACCTGCTCAAAAACCATGAATGGTTCATGGTTGTGAGTCTAGAGACGAGGACTATTTTGTCCCATGGTCATCAAAACAAGTATAGGGCAGATAAAGGTGATGAGGGTGATACTGATGAGAGTATAGAGCTTAGAACAATGAATGAACCCCTGAAGCCCCAGCATCAACTCCATCAGCTCCACCGCCTGGAGCCCTGACTCCATAGCCCCAGGAATGCCTGTGAAAGATGGAGAAATGGGGTTGGAGCCCAAGGTTATGGTGTATTTCAGACTCATTTGTAAGTCAAAGTCATAATTCCAATTTCAGAGCCCCTTCTCTTCTGGTTTTGTCTTTGTTTTATGATGTTTACTTTTAAAGCATATGATGGATGATATGTTTATTTTGAAATCACTTACCAAGATCTATAAAAACCAGTATCTTAAGAAGAAAAAATGTACATTACAGCATACTGTAAGTTATTTTGATTTTTTAAAAGATGTCAGTTACTTTACATGATGTATATGTTCCCAATAAAACATTATTTTGCATTCATATTGCTAATTTTATTTTCAGTTTTAGCCATCTAAATACTTTAACAAGAAGAGTATAAAAGTGGGGAGAAATAGTCATTTCCTTTTATAACTGAATTTGTGATTACTTAATCACCTCATATGTTTATCTGGGGAAAGACTTAAGAACTGGAGGAACCCCCAAATGTTTTTCAGTAAACTGGAGGCTCTTAGGAATGTCTTTATACACTTTGTTCGTTAGTGGGAGGCCAAGGACTCATTTTCTTCTTTGATCTTTGTCCTTTGAATCTAAAATAGGCATTTTGGAAATTCATATTGCATATCTGAAACAATCCTATTCATCTTTAAAACTCTGATTATTTTAACCAGGCAAAATGATGTCATAATATTACAGCTTTTATATATCTCTCTTGCCATTTCAGTGTGCTTTTGTATGTAGTATTTATTTTAGTTCTTATAACAACTCAATGCAGAAGTTTTTTATTCCTATATTATACAAGGATAAAAGCTCAAAGAAGCCAAGTGTCCTAGTTGTTACTAGACTGGGAATCTCCTTATGCTGTCCTTGCTCTGTGTGTGGTAGCTGTGGGTGTAGTAGAGGAGAGGACGTGCTGTGTGTACATGTGTATGTTTGTGATTTTTTCCATGTCCGTTTACCAAGAACCCATTGGAAATCTCCTCTAGGAATAGAGGTGTAAGAAAGGAAGTTCATATCACCACCCTTTCAATTACATTCTAATTAAAAAAATGGGCATATCCAGTGATTCTGCTAATGACAAGGGTGTAACCCAATGATACCATCATCATCATGAAGAACTTAATTTTTTTACCAATGGTAGAAAGACACTAATAGAAAAATACAAGCATTTCTCCCAGTCTTACGAAATTCCTCTTTGTTCTACATGGCCATAGTGGAATGGAGGACGAGCCTCACCTCTGCCTGTTCTCATGCCCCTTCTCCTTTCTAACTCCCTTTCCCTCCAAGCAACATAAGGTGGCTCTGAGGGTTTGTAACCTGCCTTGGAATAGCTATTCAGAATAATTCCTGGTGAGTGAAACAAGATATTGCTTCCTTATCATAAATGCACACATACACATGTGCGTGATCTGCCATCTGAATCCCAGGAATGTGGCCCTTTCCTCATGCTGAGCCCAGGCTTGCTTTCACAAGCTGGCAACTGGGAGGGCTTCACAACTTCATTTCCTCCTTTCTGTGCTATTGAGAAAAATAGAACATCTTCTGGAATAGTTTTGTAGCAGGCTTGGTCCCCCATAGGATTTACGCCTCAAGGTGTTGCTGTTTTCTACGTATTTAATTTAGTTCAGTAGAACTGTATTGCAGTAGCTATGTTAAGAGCCTCCATCAGTACCTCTCCAACTCCTTAATATGGAAAGTTGATGTTTTCTCAGCCTTACATAAAGGGGCATGCTAAGGTAACATTTAAGAATAATCACCCATTTTCCACCCAGTTCTGCCTCGTTACTTATTGCCATGTGTGTTTCCCAACTCCAGCCAAGTGGCAGTTGCTAACCCTTTTCCGTGTAGAAATTCTGGAGCTGCCAGTAGTTTATAGTCATAGTAGACACCAGGCAAGCACAGTAGGAAGACGAATTGGACACTGTTCCCAGTCTTAAAAAGTTGCTCACCAATCAACTAAGAGAGAGAGCTAATTAAAATGCAAGTCGTACAGCTGTTGGGTTTCCTTAGTCATTATCGTGATTAATTCTGTCCTGAGAACACAAAAACTTCATAGAGGAGGTGATGTTTAAGCTAAACTTTAAAGAATGAGAATTTTCGCGTGTAAAAGGTGGCAAAGGGACATTTTAGGCAGAAAATGCCTGAGCAAGGAAGACAGAGGTATGTTTTGCACATACATACATGCATGCATAAAACTCTGAAATATGTATTAGGATACAAGGCACTAGAAGAAGGACAGTAATGTTCCAAGTAATAAATGCTGTAGTATTCCAAGAAAGGAAAGGTTATTCAGTCTAGAAAAGCTTGTGTTAGCCTTGTTTGGGTCTTCAGCCAAACAGCCATGCAGATTTAGTGGATGGTCAATAAATACTTACAAAATGGAATTTAATTGAAACGCTGTTCAAACTAAGATAGGATTCAGGCCAAGAAGCAGGAGATAGAAATCTTGAGTAAAGGTACCATTTGATTAGTGCTTTGATATCCAGCATATGGTTTTATAGATTCCTTACGTCAGCCAGTATTGAGTGCCTTCAGTGTGTCAGATGATGGCCTCGGGCCTGGGGATACAGCTATGTACAGAAATAACCGAGAGCGTACCCAGTTAGGACCCATTCTTTCACAAAGTTCTTCATACGTTTGTATCCAGGCATTCAGTTTTCCCCCCTCAGCTTACCCAAGTACAGAGCAAGGGTGGAACAAAGTCACTGGATAAAAGTAGACATCCAGCCTGTCTCACCGTCAGACAGCGTATAACGCTAGTGGGCATCTGTGCATGGGAATTCCTGAAACATTAACAGGCCGTCCAGTTTCTGTACAACTAAGGTGATAATCCTAGTATCTTCAGTTCTGCCCTTCATCAAAGGAAAACACTTTTTATCTTTTTTTTCCCCTTCCTGAATTGTGTTTTCAAATTTACAGTTTATTAGCCATGTAGACACTATAAGAAAAAGGAAGTGTCAGAAGTCACTGTCAAATGCTTGGGCATGTTAGAATTGCATATCTGGAAACAGGATAATTTAATTGCTTGCAACTCTTAAAATAACCATCACTTTGCAGGTTGGGTTTCTCTAGCCTGTCACCATGACGGAACCCTGGCAGATTGCAAGTTACCTCTCTTTTTGTTCTCATCCAAGCATTAACACTCGTAAGCTTTTATGACCAAATTATTTGACAGTAAGAAGCATGTAAGTGTGAAACTCATGCCAGCACAATTTCCTGCAGTTTCTCAGCATTCTCCTTAAGGAGGATCATTTTCCACCTTCATTTCTTCCCGATTACATTTGTATGACAATTCTTGAAAGAACTTGAGAAACTGAAGAGCCAAATTTTAATGAAAACATGTATGTCAATTTTAAAATTACACATAATTGTGTTTAAATACACCATTTAAAAAAACCCTCCTGCCCTGCTTTCTTTTATTCTTTTTAACTAAAATTAAATTCCATTCTTCTTTTAAATCTCCTGTGGTCATATGATTGAGTCCCTGAGGTAAATACTTGTATGTTCTTCATACTAATTTGGGTTCTTCCTAATACTAGAATTGTGCTTAGAAAAGCAGTATGTTCTGGGATTAACCTGTGAAACATAAAGAAAACAATTCACTATAAACAAATACTCTTACATATCACAGTCTTCACGAATGTTTTGTGGCATTTCCTCTGCAATTTGGGGGCCTTTCTTCGGCACCACCCCTGGTGTCTGGGCTCTCTCTGGCCCCTCAGCCTCTTACCAGGGAGCTGTGGTGTCAGAGTGCTCATCCCTGGAAAGCAGAGACTGTTACGGGTATTGGTCAGAGTGGGGGTTCGGGGAGGCTGGATTTAGGTGAGAGAGGCCATAGGTAAGGTGCCCTCACCTATAAGCCTTGGAGAACAGGTGAAGTGGCTGAAATCGGGGAAGAACCTTGCAGCACCCAGTCCCCAATCCCAGGGACAGAGCAGCCAGAGAGGGGACTGCAGGTTAGTGCTGGTCAGTTCATATCCTTACATCTTGCATGGAACTGAAAGCCTCCTCATCAGCTATGGTACCTGCAGTGTACACAGTGACCGGGCATACAGAAATGTTGATAGAATGATAGGGGTAATGATTTAGTAGAAATTCCCTGAGAAATTGGGAAAAGTGTGTAAGCTTTAGTTTTCTTACCCTTAATATCATTTGCCCTTAAAATAGAATATTCTTAAAATTGAAGTTTAAAAGTGTCCTAGTTTATTTAGTTAGGCATTCTCTCTAATGATACTTGCATGCAGAAATAAGCATTGGTTCCCTACTACCTACCAAATTAAAATAAGCTGCTTTTTTTCTGGGTTTTATTTTATTATATTTATTTTTAATTTTATTTTATTGTTGTTTCATTACATCCTTCCACCTTTTGCTCCCCTCTGTCCCCTTTTTTTCCTGGTTTTCAAAGTCATGAGTAGTTCGCCTGCAAACCACCTTTCCAGTACCTACCCCCATCCTACATTTCCCCAAACTCATCTTTCACCAGGTGTTCTAATTCTCTATCTTTGCTTGGAGCGCCTCTGCTGGGGGCAAACTCCAGGGCCACCTCCCACTCTATTTTTCCTGATCAACAAGGAATAAGCTGGCCCTATTCAATTTTCAGAGCTCTGCGGTCTTATAGTCATTGAATAACCTCAACATTAGGAGGTTAAGCTCCTTGAAAACTGAAAATAACCATACAAGAGTGACCTGACTTGATCTGTTCAATAATATTGATTACTCTTTTTTGGGTTGTTACTGGGCAGAATTTGTGAACTCCTTCAGTATTTCTGTGGCTTTGCCCATATAGTTTAGCAATGTGTGTGTACTTTTGTTGTTTTCCCACGTGTATTTCTTTGGTCTCTTGGTGTTCGCTAAATTCCTCAGTTAAGATTGAACTCTTATTCCCCAATAACTATTTGTTGGTTTATTGGTTTTTCATTGATTAATAGTGACATCTTTCTAAAATATCTCCAGATGGGCATTTCTTTAGTAGTGACCTATAACCACAAAAATTAGAAGAGATCTCCTGTCTTTTCAAATTCTTGCCTACTATTCAAGCTTTTCTTTAAATCTTTCCTTTTTACATAGTCAGTGATGTCATTTCAACACTTCCCCCAAAAATATTTTTCCATTGAAGTAGAGGAGGTAATACAGGCAGCAGTATGAAAATACATACGTGCACACAGAGAAACTGTATCCCCTGGTAAAACAGCTTGCTAGAGCTTCCTATTTTGATGACCCTTCAGATGGGCTTCATACATACCTTTCCTACTTGTTCTTCATTTGTAATAAAGGCTTTTTGTGCCTCCTTTTCTTCTCTGTGGAATGACAGATTCTAACTTTAGCCTTATTCTCAGACGTCAGCCTTTGGGACATCTCACTGCCAGTTTCAGTCATCAGACTCCCTGCAAGCCGGTGACATTTTGTCCTGCACATTGTTCCCGCCTGTGCTCCAAGTGCCTCTCCTGCTTCCTTCATTCTTGATTCCATGTAGAAGCCAGACTTGATGAGCACATTACCCTGAGGGAAATCACTGGTGTTAGAAACTAGAAGTGAAATGGAGTACCCGGTATTTGGTTGTCAATTAGTAGATGGAAAGGAATCTTCCAGACCAACATGATAATTCATCACTTGCCATTTCTTTATCCTTTCAGTTGGCTCTTTTTGGACCAACAGGCAGGTCTGTAATTTTGTAATTTTTTCCTATGGCATTAAAGCGCAAGATGACAGGTTATAGGGCGATTATGATTTATTTGGATAAAACAATTATAAATAGTACATTTGTACTTCAGCATTCTTTACAATGTAGTTTTTCAATGCAGAAAGTGATAGTTAATATCTATAAAAATTATTTTTATAAATACCACTCTTAGTATATCAGCTCTCTTCTGAGAATTGTGCATTTTATTGGTTATAACCTAGCTATTTCTCTAAAATTTACTTTCTAATAAAAAATGTTGATACCTAAATCTTAATCAAGGGCTATTGGTGTGCAGATCTTCACTAGGTTGAAATATCCTTTTAAAAGATAGAGGAAAATATTCTTCATTCTTCCATGATTTTTTATGGAGGAGCACTTTTAAATTAACTCAGCATGTTGATCTTAATATCTCATCCATTTTCTCTATGGCAGGTCTCACTTTTAACCTTGTTCTGTAAGTTTCTTAATAAAAATGGGATTGAAAGGCAACATTACTTTCTAAAAATTGTTCTTGGTTCTTAAAATCAGGTTGTGAACAGAGAATGTTGGTACCTTTAACTGCAGTTAGTTGCAGCCTTATAAGATTCTTTAAAAGATTTTATATCATATGAATTAGTAAGAATCTGAGGGCACATACCAGATGAAGGCCTAACCATGTGATGTGATGAGGCCTTTTAATATATTTGCTGATACTCTTTTAAAATCCATCAGCCTGCAAACTGATTGCTGGCTTATTTTTTTTTCCATGAAAGAGAAGCAGAGGAAATGTCCTTTGAGCAGGGGGACTTTCTGCACTGCACAAGTCACACAAGCCTCCGCTGCCTGGGTCTGCAGGATTGAAATCCTCCCGCTGGTTATTACTCCTTTTCCTCTTCGTGGAATCAGTTTGGAATCTACTCATTTCAAATTTTAGTAAAAAGTTTCTGACATAACTCTAAGAAGTGTGGAAGAAGCAGGAAGCTCAGTTGAGGACCATGGAAATTTCAGGGACCTAGCTCAGTTGAAGCCAGATTTCTCCACTCGGGGTCTTTCTTTTTGCTTTTGTGACTCAGGGCAGGTGAAGCAGAAAGTCTCCTAAGTTCACTCGAACAGAGTTAAATAATACTGGGGTAACGGAAGCAATCGAGCTGCTGCTCATGCCAGGAATGTGAAGGATGCCTATAAAAACAATACAGAGCTACTAGTTATTTCATCATATTTTCGTTGGATTAGAAAAACGCAGTTGAACTTTGGGATTTTAAATTCCTTTAAAATATTAATGTTTCAAAGCACTATTTAACAAATTCTGTTAAGCTCTCCAAGCCTTGTGTTTGTGTAGGTCGAGAGATTTCTGCTGATGTGTTGGAAATAGGTAACTGTTTTGCAGTCTCACTTTCCTTGGTAGGAAGCCCTGATATCCCAAAGGGGACACTGCTGTCAACGGGAGGTCTGGGCTGTGGTAACAGATGCATTTCGGTTAGGACGCTCAGTTCCAGGAAAGACCGGGCTGAAAGTGAACATCGAGTTGAAATGATTTTGTGATTAATATGAAAGCTACTTAATATTGAATTAAATTATGGTGCGGCAGCTGTTCTCTAAAACGAAACTTATTTAATAGTAAACTACTGAAGATGGCAGAAATGTTGCCGAGTGTATAAATACCAAGAGCTCAGCGAGGACGACATGGGAGAGAGGATCCCCAGACCTGTAATCTGGAAAGGAAGTCGATGGGCCCCTGGGAGTCTCCCCTCTGTGCAGCTCTATACTCCTGTCTCCTACGGGGGTAGCAACTATGGCAGAAGATGGTCACAGTGGGGAGCAAGAACACTGGCAAAAGTCTTAGTCATGTGAGGATGAAGCATTATCTCCTAATTAGCAGAAATATCAAGTATCCCTTTAGAAAGAAATTAGTAACAGGCTGAGAATGAGAAGATCATCTAATTTTAGAGCTCAGAGATCCATCCAAGCTTGATAGGGATACTGTTGGCGCAGGAGGGTATGACGACATGTCACGGTTCATTCAAGATGATTACGGTTTAGGGCCAGTCCAAGGAGCAAAGTAGTTCAGTTCTCTGTTCTCCCCTGCCCCCACTGGTCCTTGTTGATGTTAGGCTGAGAGAATAGATTCTTTACAAGTCATTTACCTGTAACGATTCCAGTAATGAGAGCTATAATTGCACAGATGTATCCAGTACATTAAGATTGTAATTCTTTCCTTCTGACCTTTCAAAACCAAATAAGATTGTGGAAAGCTATAGCTAAATCCCTCAATGATAAGGCATTTTTGTATAAAATTCAGATGGACAATTCGAGTAGCTGTTTATGACAACCTGATATAGCTTGATGCCTTGATACCCTCTCCAAAGATTGTGTCACATTTCTGGGGAAGTGCTATGAGATTTTGATAGCAATTATATTTATATGTATATGTGTGTATATATGTGCATAGGTATAAATGTATACAGGGGAGAGGGAGATAAGAGGGAGGGAAGAGATGAAATGCTTACTGTATTTTATATACATATGTAAAATGAAATCTTAAAAAAGTATATGCGCTAAAATATAAAGTCATGACATTGAACAGATGTGCCATGTATCCAGCCCAAAGTTGTCCTGTGATTAGGAAAGATGAAGCGGATGCCCCTGACACCAATTTGAAAGGCTCCTGTATTCTTTTGCAGTTTGCTTTGTAACTCCTTATATTCTAGAAAATTTTCTAAACTTGCTTTGAAACTTTGCTGTTTCTAGGAAACCATGAGCTTGAAAATCATAGAGAAAAGGAAAAGTTCTTAAAAACTGAAGTTCAGATCAGAATTTTAAATTCCACTTCTGTTGAGTATTTAGCTGAGCCTCATTCCCAAATCTGGAAAATAGGGTGATGATAGTAATACTTAACTTCTGGAGGATTCAAAATGTTAAAATTAGATATGAAGCCCTCACAGATTTTATGCAAATGAGTTTTCATTTCTTATATCGCTTGGCATAATATATTCCATAAATTTATTATTACTAATATCCCCTTTTTGTTAACATGAAAATTTCCTTTTTAAAAAAGTCCTCTTAATTTGATAGTATCCTGTTGAAGTCCTGAGAGCTGGTAAAAATGAGATGGTCTCCTGCTTTTTATGATTTCACAGCCTTGAATTGTAAACCCCCAAATTGTTCAAGTATGGATGTTCATTTTAGAGTTGTGCCTTCATACAGTGCCTCTGCCTGTTCACTTCAAAGTCCCTTCCCCAGCTTTTCAGCGCCATTATGGCACTTTTGATGTGTAACAGCCAAATTGTTCTTGGGGCTATAGATGCAGGCATAGCATGGCACTGTACAAAGACAGAATATTTCCTTTTTATATTTATTTCACGATCACTTCCAGAACTTTGTTGACCTCATAACTATAGTAGCAGTGTGAGTTGATGGGCTCAGAACATAGCACATCATAATTAACCTCTTGGTGAGTACAACATTGTACAATTTGAATTGATTTTACCTAAGTATGTTATGTTTCTCCTTTAGAAGTTCATCTTCTTCATTTCTGCAGACTTGGTTTCCAGACTTGGTTCTAGTTTTGGTTGGGTTATATTTTGATTATTTTAAAATATTTATACCCCATCAGTTCTCAAAAGAATATATAGTAATTAATACTTATTATTCAGGACCTTGGTAACAATAACTTTATTATTTGCTAGTCTTTGTGGTTCAACCGCTATTCCCTGTAGGCCTTCATTCATTAACTAGATATTTATTGAAGCCCATGTTATGCAGATCATGTATTAAAGGCTTAGATAAAGAGGAGACCAAGAGAGAGAGAAGGTACAAGCTCTCTTGAAACCTGCATTCCAGTGAGGGAAGCTGAACCAAAAACCAACATATGAATTAGTGTTAAAATACCATACATAAAACAGGATGCAGTGATAAGTGACTGGAGGGTCACTTCAGATGGAATGGTAAGGGAGGACCTCTCTGAGGTGACATCTAAGCCTGGATCTGAATGGCAAGAAGAATGTGGAATTCCAGGAGAAACAGCCTAAGGCAGGGACGAACCTGAGGTGTTCTAGGAAAAAGGGAGGAGGAGGACTGCAGGCCAGGGGAGGAGTTAAGGTGTTATAGTACTTTTATAGGAATACCCTCAGCAAGGGGAGGTACATGCTCTGAATAATGGTAACCTTGGCATAATGTGAAGAAAGTGAGATCACAGCAAAATGTAGGTTACATTTTTGCAAGGTTAGTAAAATGACCCAAAAATCTGCATACGTGTCAATGAGGAACATCCCGATTTGTGGCTGGCTACAATTTGGGACAGTGACAATGGCTGGTTTATCTGATGAAGGAAGAAAAGAGAGAATTTCAAGGAGGGAGTGGGTAACAGCGGCACATATTGTTCAGAAATTGAATTGGATGAAAAAAGAAAAGTGATTGTTAGATTTGATAACAGAAAAGCTATTGAGGGCAATTGAATTGGTTTGAATGGTGGGTGAAACAGTGGAAATAGGGAAATTATGTCAAGATTTGCTGTGTAGAAGAGGAGATAAATGGTACAGTAGCTAAAGAATGATGTGGAATTTGGAAGTTTTTAAATTTTGTTTTGGGGAAGTCAAATGATAGCAGTGTATGTTTGTATGCTTTAAGAATAATCCATACAGAGGAAAAGAATGACATTCAGAGAGGAATAGCTGCAAGAGTGGCATCAGTGAGAAGGTGAAAGGAGGTGTGACCCAGAGTGCAAATAGAGGATTAGTTTCAGATGGAATCAGAGTAAGACAGCCTTATTCAAGTGATGCCTTAGTGTGGTTTCCTGTCCCCCAAAGAACTCTTGATGATGTTCTTAGAGGCAAAATTCATTTCAAGGTATCCTTTTCTTTAGCATTAGCAACCTTAGGAACCAAAAGTTGAAATTGCTCAAATGGACATACTGGTCAATAGCAATAATCTTCAGTGGAGTTCCCAAAGTTCAATAAGGCATTTCTTAAAAATTCTCAGGGGCCCTTTGACTCTAGAAAGTATGACATGATGTTAAATCAAAAAGATCATGTTTTGTATACGATGACCTAGTATGTAATTCATTTGGTAGAATTCTACCAAATGTTTAAAGAAAAATTAATACCAATCCTCCACAAACTCTTCTAAAAACTAAAAGGGAACAGTTTTCAACTCATTCTGTGAGGCTAGTATTACCCTTATACCAAAACAAAACAAGGATATATGAAAACTACAGACCTACATCTCTTACGAATAGACACCAAAATCTTCAACAAAATATTAGCAGAATAAACTTAGGAACATATTAAAAGGAGTATACACTATGATCAACTGTAATTAATGCAAGGTTGGTTTTAACATAATGAAAAGCAACCAATATAATGTAATAGTAGAATAATGGACATGAGCCACATGATAAACTCAGTAAATGCAGAAAAAGCACTTAACAAAAGTAAACACCCTTTCATGATAACGTTAAACAAACTAGGAATAGAAGGGAACTTCCTCAGTCTAATAATGCTGTCTGTGAAAAATCTATAGCTAACATCATAGTAGGCCATGCAAAGCTAGATAATTTTCCCCTAAGACCAGGAATAAAGCAAGAGTATACACTCTTAGCACTTCTATTTAATACTGGACGAGTGGGTCTAGCCAGGGTGACTGGACAAGAGAAAGAAATAAGAGGCATGAAATTGGAAAGGAAGATGTGACACTGTATTTGTTACGTTCTTGTACATAGAAAATCCGAAGAAACAAAAACCTATCATAACTAATAAATGAGTTAAGCAGGATTGCAGGATACAAGATAAATATCAAAAAACCAATCATATTTCTATACATTTAGAGTAACCAATCTGAAAATGAAGACTACAAATTCCACTTACCATAGCATTAAAGAGAATAAAATAGTAATAAAGTTAACAAAAGAAATATAAGACATATACATTGGAAACTTAAAATTTCATTGAAAGAAATAAAAGTAGAAAGATATCCCATGTTCATGGATTGGAAGACCTAATATTGTTAAGATGACAATATTCCTCAAATTAATCTCTAGCTTTAATTCAGCTCCTATCAAAGTATCAGCTTCCTTTATACAGAAACTATATTCTGTATACAGTGAGAAACTGGTTCTGATAAATGTAGAAATGCAAGGGACACAGAAGGGCTGAAACTATTTTGAAAAAGAAGAACAAAGTTTGAGGGCATCTTATTTTTTATTTCAAAACTGACTACAAAGCTACTGTAATCAAGACAGTGGGTTACTGGCATAAGGACAGGGTCTTGTGCCCCCGGACTATGAGGGTTAGGAAGACACAGTGCTGCTGTCACTGTTTCAGTACTCCAGATCCCACCACTGCCACCATGGCTGCATTCTAATGGTCCCTGCATATTTTTGTCACTCCCTCAAGACCTTGATACCTGGGGCAAGGGCTGGGGGGTGGGAGAAAGGGATGCCTGCCCACTCTTGGTGGTGGGAGGCAGGGCAGGAAAGCATCCACTCAGGTAGGAAGCTGCCCAATGCTGGACAGCCAGAAATGACACAGTTCCATTAACATTTGGAATAACTAAAATTAGAACCATCCTGCATATATCATAGACCAAAATAAATTTCACATGGATTCAGAATGTAAATATAAACCTTGAGACCATAAAAGTATTTGAAGAAAATATGTACACGTGAATATTTATGTAATCTTGGTTTGGGAAATTTGCTAAGCATGATATAAAAATCAGAAAGCCATTAAAAATGTCAGTAGAGACTATTATATGACTCATAAAGGGAATCATGGTCTGTTAAGTTTAAAAAGGGAAAAAAAAAAGTACATACCAGAACATAAACAGTGGTTTTTCTCTGGATAATGACTCGAGACCAGCCTGGCTTTTTTTCTGTCTCTCCCTCATTCCCTCCCTGCCTCCCACCCTCCCCTCCCTCTGTTGAAGTTTATTATGGTTGTTTTTCAAGACCTATTTTTAAATTTTGAAAGTGAGGAAGAATACAAAGAGATCTGGCTTTCCATAGATAAATTTTGTGCTAATGCCTGCAAAAGTGAAAATAACTTGAAAGAGCAGGTAATGAGACTGTTGTATTTAGACACCCCCATTTCCTATGAAAATAATGTTCAAGTGGCCATGGGAATGCACTCCATCTGGTGGCACTTCAAAAGCAAGAACCGAATAGTTGAATGATGACTCTAAGAACACACCCAAAATCATGTTTGTCTTGCCTCCTCTGATGTTTTTTGTTTTGGTTGGTTTTATTTTGTCTTATTTTTAAAAGAACCCATCTGCTGGACTTAAAGATGGACTAGTTAGCATTTAGGCTACTGGCCTATAAGGGGAAGCATCATAAATGTAAAGATTCTGCTGGACATACTTAATGCGGCCCGTATTTCATCACTTTATGCTTTTATCTACAAATGAGTTGCCAGACCATTTCCTGGTCTCCCAGCCCTTAGACAAAATCCTGATTTCTTGTTCATACTTATCTTGGATCCCTATCTCAATTAGAATGCTTGATATCTTTCTGACGTAAGAGACTTAGTGGATTCTTCCTCTGTAAAGGTGAGTCACCTGAATGGAACGAAAGGCTTCTCATGGAGACCTGGATACCAAAGATTGAAAGGAGCCCTTCATGTTCTAAATGCGCTGTCATTGGTGCATTATAGAAACAGACCAGAGATCTGGAGAAGCAAAGGAAAGAGCAAATACAGAAATGGCCACCCTCAATTGCTTTTCCTCCTTGTAAAAGAAAAATAATCATTCTGGCTTTGAGTTTCTTTTTCTGAATACCTTTAGGCTTTACTATAAAGAGGATATGAATCTGTAAACATAATCTGGCAAGAATTTTCTAGTTGAAATAGTCATGATCTAAGAGTTCTTCATGAAAGAACCAAAGACTCCCTAATAAAGCCCTTTTTCCATGACCATTTCCTCAGGGGACTCATTGACCATTTCTGTTATTCTTATTCGTCAGTCATAAACAGCATGACTCTGAACTTCTGTAGGTTTCTGAGTCTCTATCCTTCATGTTAATATGGGAACCCTGTTGCTCTGGGCTGGAGTTAAATTAGTATACAACTGTTTTTGGTATTAGATGGCTTAGTTATAGTTTCACCTAAGTCATTTTGTAAAATGGATGTAAAACAGTTTGGGTGTGTGTGATTGTTTTGAGCTACTTACTTCATGAGAACTTTAGTAGTTTTCTCATGTTTAAATTTCTGCTGTTTTTCTTACATTTATATATTTTCATGACTTGGAGCTAGATAAAAGACAAAATCAGTTCCTTTTATTCTGGTAGAAGCTAAGAAGAGTTACTTTACCCCAAGTTCCTTAACATTAAAAGTATGAAATTGTGTTCTTTGTTCATGGCCTCTGGTGACGGACACTGTGGTGAACACTACATCAGTACCACAGTGCTTAGGGATGGGGACATAGTGGAACTACACTGAGCATGGCCCTTCCCTCTGGTGCCCGGACCTGGAGGACGGGGCTGGGCATAACTGTGGTGAGGAGAGGGGCGCACATGGCCGGGTGGGGGTCCGGGGGCGGGCTCTGTGTGATGCCATCTCCTCCTGCCAGCAGTCGTCAGTGGTACCTGGGGACAGTAAGACTCACGCCGGTACCTTTCTTGTCTCTTTCCAGGAGCGGCCTATTGCCAGTTCATGGACATGCTCTTTCCAGGCTGCATTAGTTTGAAGAAAGTAAAATTTCAGGCAAAGTTGGAGCATGAGTATATTCATAATTTTAAACTTCTTCAAGCATCATTTAAGCGAATGAATGTTGATAAGGTAGGAGACTAACTTGTACCTTCATAAAATGCATTTTCTTTACTTCAAATTGTTTTTGTGTAGATATATAAAAACAAAAATATGTTATGAGATATATCTTGAATCTAAGCAGTAGGTTGGGGTCTGTGCCTATTAGCACAAGGCATCAAACCCTACCTTCCTATATTTGTGTAAGGTTTTTATTGAAGAAGATTTCTAAACTTGTAGCTTTTAGACTAAAAACCCTAACAGGAATTACAAATGTTAAAATGTTGATACTCTGTTTTAACATTGCAAATAACAAATTTGTATGTTTGCCAGCTGTCACTGTGGTTTTCGTATGTTTTATCATTTTGGAAAAACAGCAGGTTACAGTGGAAACAACATAGATTTGAATCCCAGCTCCATGAGTTGAGCAAGTTATTTAAATTCTTTGAGTCTCAGTTCACCCATCTATAAAATAGGACTAAAACTCCTACCCTGTAGTTATATGAAGTTAGAGTGAGGGACTATATGTGAAAATGGCCAGCATAGTATATGCACTCAGATTCTCAGTTAGTGTCCATAAATTATTCTTTTTCCCCCTTTGTATTTTATCTTTTTGTCCTTGTACAAATGGAGTTAGACTGGAGTCTTCCACCCCACTCCCCGAATAAAGGACTATTGTGAAAGTCCACACAATCTGCATGTTTCCGTATATTCAATTCACATTATTTCTTTAGGATATATCTCTTAGAAGGGAATAGGCTTGGAAAGGAATTAATTTTGAATAAGGCAAAAGAAATAAACCAGCAGGGAAGAAATGGAAAACTTTTCTTTGCATAGATAGTAGCAATAAATAGACTATGGAAATAAAAAATAAAGTTCTGGGTTATTAAGAAATAGAGGTTAAATAAAGGAAAAGAGAAAAGCTAGGCAAACAATATATTTTAATTTAATGTAGTTTATACCTTTCTAAATCAAAGCATTCTTATCAAAATATTATTAAAATCTTGGTTTCTCATTTTTCTCAGAATTTTTAGTTCAAAAAATATTCTCTTGAATATCTTAACCTTTTGAATTCTTTTCAACTTTATGTTAATTTGCAGCTAGCTCCTTCAAAACCAAAGCTGTACGGGTGCTCTTCACTTACTAGCAGCATCACTTATGTTTTTTTCCCTCATTTTTCAATACATGCTTCTAGTCTGAAAGGAAGAGAAACCCACTTAGAGTTTGTTGATGGAACACGCCAAACACAAATCAGGGGCTCCATCTCTTTAGAAAGATGCACATGCAGAGCAAATGAGCCATCGTTAAGAATATCGAAGATAAGATTCTAATAATGGAGGCGGACTGGCCTCATGGCCTGTTTTGGCCTCTCTGGCTTATGATGTTGCGATCAGCCCAGAGGTCCTTGGAGAGAGAATGGTGCCTGTTCATGTTTGTCACAGCCTGACAGCATGTAAGAAGCTTCTGTGCAAAGATAAACTTGCAAACTCAGATTTTGAATTTAGGCCCGGAACTTCCACTTTGATTGGGAATACGAGATTGAGCTTAACACAAGTGCCTACTTTGAATGGCTAATGAAACAGCATCATCTCAATCTGCTTATAAATATATACCCTGTTAATTAAATGGCATTATGTTCTGAGAAGGCTCTTTCTTATATAATCAGTATCAGCATAAACAAGACATATAAATCAGAAGACATGAAAATATTTAAATAATACAATGAAAAGTCAGTTAAGTGCACGTGCGGCAGGAGTTCTTCCATTGGGCAGACTTCCCTGAAATGCTATAGTAGTCCATTACCGAAAATCTTTCTTGAAAAATGTGGTCTGCTCCAAAAGTTTGCTTCTCTTTATTTATTTTTTCTATATTTGACTTAGTTCCAATTTTAGGCACATAAAAATCATTTTTGAAAAAATTTATTGCTAATAGTTTAATGGATAGCCTAAAATGCTTCCATTACTTTTTTTCTTTCAAGTTGTTACTGATATTTGAGGTCTTTCCACATTTTTTAAGTTAAGGTCCCAATGATTCATCTTAGAATGCCAATGGTATGGATCTACTAAGGTGGCAGAGTCTTGCAAAAAATTTAACTTATACAATTTCCATTCATATCGTTATACAATGAAGCGGCACTCTTTCAGCACTGGGTTTCTGTCTGAATCACACTCATGTACACACAGTTTGACTCACTCACTAGCTTGTGCAAGTCTTGTGGGTCACATTCAACTAGGATTGCACCCCAAGGTTGAGGAAGTAATAGTCTGACAATGGTGCAATTTGGATAGCTAGGCATCTTTTCATTATCCTTTAAAGACACCTGCTGCCCACTGAATGAAAGCTAAGCAGTTGCACCGCATATTTTTCTGAAATAAAATACAGGTTCCGGTAAGACCCCTGAAGGGAATACTGACTGGCTGTTTAAGTTGCCAGCAGGAGAGAAAAGGCTGAGACTTATCTCAGAGTTGAGGTGAGTGCTGTTGTGTCTCCTCCTCCGAAGTGCCTTCCATGACTCCCCCAGTCAGCCTCTATTTCTTTGCCTCTGCCTTCCCGGGGCCCGTTAGCTGTGCTCCTGGGTACCCCAAGAATTACTGGGCCCTGTATTATGTGGTTAGTTGTTATGGTGCTTCTCTCTGTATTTTTAATAAGCTGCATGAAAGCTCATTGGTATTTATTGGCATCGATTTGAGTCTTATTTACTCACACTCTCTATAGTTATAATTCTTTCAACAGTTGATTTCAACACAGCTGGGCCAAGTGCTACAAAAAAATAAGGAAAACCCACCCATCTTGTGACAGCACAGCATCCCATGTTTTGGGGGAAAATGCTCTGGCAATAAACATACTATAAAGAGAACCAGCCCCTCTAGAGAGCTAAGGGTATTCCTTGTTTTGTCAGATTGTAAAGAATTATTATAAGCATTCCAAGGAAACCAACTATAGTATTTTAGTGTATTTTTTCAGTATGATGAAAAAGTACATGTATGAATTCTCCAATACAGCTTGCTGAGAAGCTGGGGGAGAGACCAGGAGTCATGAACTGCAGACACATAGGAAACAGTTATATTTAGGAGCCACTTCAGTTGTATTAAATACAAATAAACCCTAGGTTGGTGACTTACATGGTGATTTTCTATTGCAGGTAATTCCAGTGGAGAAGCTGGTGAAAGGGCGTTTCCAGGATAACCTGGATTTCATCCAATGGTTTAAGAAGTTCTACGATGCTAACTACGATGGGAAGGAGTATGATCCTGTAGAAGCACGACAAGGGCAAGATGCAATTCCTCCCCCAGACCCTGGCGAACAGATCTTCAACCTGCCAAAAAAGTCTCACCACGCCAACTCCCCCACCGCAGGTACAGTGACAGTGAGAGCAGGAAATGCTCAGGCCCTCGTGTGCTGGCCTGTGTTTAATCGACTCTCCCCAGTCAGTGTCTGAAGGCCCTCTGGGCCATCTTTATTGTTGTCTTGTTTGACCACATTTATCTTTTCCACAGCGACCTCTCTGTGAAAAGTCTAACAATCATGATTTAACTATTAAAAAGGCAGAGCTCTTCACTTAAATCACTGAAGCCATATGTTAAAATAGTACCTCAGGGATAAATTTCATTTTCCTTGTATTTTTTTTTTTCTGAGAAATTTCAAGTAGGCTGTTTAGATTTTGACCTAAATATTTTTACTACTTTAATTGCTGCCAATAGATACCAGAGTATGAACTCACTTAGGCTTTTCTAGTATGAATCATCCATAATCTTTTAAAGGAAATTCATAAAATCCACATCCTATCCCCTGTGAGCGACAGTGGTCAATTTTTATGTGATGATATCCAGCTTTATCCAAAAGTGAAGTGAATTAGGATAAATACCTAGAACTTGAAAGTTTTTAAAACTTCCGTGAGTAAAACCTTTCTAAAATATAGTATAAGCATTCTTGCTATAAGAAACAGACTTTACCAAGCAAAGTGTTCGTTGAAAATTAGGATCATTATTATAAACACGAGTTGTGGTGCTGGACAGTTAAACAATGAAATCCTTGGAAACCATTTGTTTCCATCCCAAAAATCCATAACCTTAATTTTATAAGTAATATAAATTCCTTATTTATGCCCAACCTCTAATTTCTAAATTCTAATGATGAGTTGAAAATGGCTGTGGCAATACTAATATTAAACAATGCATGCACATGACTGGAATGCAAAGAAGTTAGACTAGAGGTAAATACTTGCGAGCACGAGCTAGAAGGGGTGAGTGCCATGAGCAGCTCCAGCACTAACGTTTGGATAGGAAAGGAAGATGCTAGAAAGACTGAAGAAAATGAGGGCATGACATGTCAGGGAAGCAGAAAGAAGGGAGCAGAGTTGTCAATAGCATCTAAATCTGCTGAGGAATCGAGTAAAACAAGGACTGGGAGAGTCCGTTGGGTTTAGAGTGTGGAAGTTACTCAGTGGAATGATGGGGCCAGGAGTAGGTCGAGGAATTAGAGGAAGGAAATTGAGAATGCATGAACATCAAGCTTTGAAGCCATAGGGAGGATGAATGTACATGAAATAAACTAAGCACAGATCTTTCAGACTACATACATTTAAGGGATAAGAAGAAAAAAAAGCTGAGAAAAAGGTGAACATCAGGGAGAAAGCAAGTAGGCTCAGGATCATAGAACCAACAGGAAATTTCTAGAGAGAGTGATCACCAACAGTGCTGAATATTAATTGTGGAGAGATCCAAGAGGATGAGGCCTGAAATAGGCCAAAGGAGTCTGATTCCTGGAGGTGATTAATAATCCTGTAGAGAATCAGTCTGTTAAAATGATGATTGCATACACTTAGATGGCAGTGACTTAACAAGGGCATGACGTGACAGGTGTGGACATGATGTGGTAAGAGTAGATTCCACCTTCACCACATTTTTCAGGGAAAAAAAATAAAAATATTTTGTTGATGTCAGAAAAAAGCTAACAGTAGCTTCAGGAAGTAACATCAGAAGGCGAATGGGAATGTCCTTGATCTGGTTTTGTTTGCTTTCAGGACAATGCACAGTGAGCAGATTTGTACGACAGGAGAAAGGTCCATGGAAAAGGAATAATCAAAAGTAGGGAAGCAGAGGGGAAATTGGTGGAGCATGACCCTGAAACTAGAGGGGGGAAATTAGGTCAAGGATATGCGTAGAAATTTAGAGAGGAAGCACTGAGGAGAAGTCGGGTACAAAGCTACAAGGAGTGTGGGGAACAAAAATTTATGAGGGTTCAAATAGGCCTTGAACTTTTGTCAGAAATTGTCATCAATCCAGGAGCTGGGAAGAAGTGGTGGGTTTTCTGCAGTTAGGGGTTCAGCAGGCAGGCGGAGAGGGAGGACAGGAAAGGGAGAAAACCAAGGTATTTCTCATCGTAAGGACTTACCCTGTCTCTGTTAACGATGTGATTCATCGTGAAACTCAGCAGCCACTTTTGCAAGTTTTAAGAAGTGAAATTGGACAGGCCTTGGAATATTTGTCTTCCACAATCATAATGTGTCCTTGAATTGGCACTGGCCCTTCAACTCCCTCCGACAGAGCTGTTAGGCTCCCTGGGCCTTGTCTTCTAGGAATTCTCTCATCTGCCCTCACAAAAGCCACAGAGAAGCATGTGCCATTTTGATAGAAGGAATGTCTGTGAACCTGAAAGATATATTTTTTCCAGAGCTTAAATCTCAGGAAACTCATTAATGTCAACAGAAAATAAATTTGGTTTTAAATGTTCCAAAAGGCAGTAATTCCTAAGACATGGGTTCCTGATATCTTGACCATGTTTACCTCATTGGGCTTAATCAGGGAGAAAGTATATTTTCAGAAGCCAAATCAGTCATACCCTTTTTGATAAAACAGGACTCTTGGACATGGTGGGGTAGTAAAATTATGGGAAAAAAATTACAGCAAGGTATGCTACATGCAGAGTGTTGTTTTAAAAGCTATACTAGAAAGGGTCCTATAAATACAGTAAAGACCTCATTTTTCTAAAGGTCATATATCCAAATCTCAGGAATACAATTAAAAAACTAAGCCAAAATGTTTTTGTTTTTTTTTAAGATTTTATTTATTATCTTCAGAGAGAGGCAGAGATGGAGAGAGACATCAATGTATGGCTACCTTTCACCTGCCTCCAGCTAAGGACCTGGCTGAAGACCTGGCTTGCAACCTGGTCATGTGCCCTGGCTGGGAATGGAACCAGCGACCTTTGGGTTCGCAGGCCGACGCCTTATCCACTGTGCCACCAGCCAGAGCATAAAATGTCTTCTAAGAGTCAGAATAGAGGTTGTAAAATCTGCTAGAGATTGATGCCCTTGACTTTATAAACAAGAGTTCCTAGAATATTTTATCTAGCATCTATTTGCTCTTTCTTTAAACCCATTGGATAATTGTAACAAACATGGGGATATGGTTTCTCAGGACATAACTTACTGGGTTAAGGAGTACACTGATATCTATAAAAAGTACAAGAAAGAGCCAAAAGTACTTATCAAAACCTTACTCAGGAGCCTAGAAGCTCAAGATCCTTATTACAGAACCTGATAGCCTCCCTGCCTCTGGTCTGAAATCATTAAGGGCATCCTCTCATAACAAGTGTGATTCTGTCCATCCAAAACGGAAGGCAAATGAAAGGGATTGATGAGGGTGAGAGTCAGCTGTCTAGGAAATTCACATCGGTCTACCACCGTTATCTCATAGTGATGCCAAAGCTGTCGCATTCAGCAGTAATTTCTGTTCCCACCTCTTAGCTTGGTCATTTGCTAGTTATCTACATTAGTGGAAACAAGCAATGGTTGGTGTAATCAAAAAGGGAAGAAAAGATGGTCCTTGTTTTTCTCACTTTGGCTTTGGAACACTTGATTCATTTTGTAGTGGATTTATCTCTGCCACGATATTTCTTTAGATTACTATGAAAATTAAGCTTGCGTAAGTGGAAGCTGCAGAGCATCTGTGGCAGAGGGACTATGTTCAGTGAAAAAGTGATCATAGAATGGATTCCACATGTTGATAATTAAGAAAGGACTGGCTACATTGGCAAGAAAACCTTTTTAACAACATAGGCTACTTACGTAACCATACTCCATAGGTTGTTTGCTTATGTATAAAATGGTTGCACTCCCTGTGTTTGGTGCTTTCTGTTTTTGTGAGGAAGTGCTAGATTTTTCTGCCATTTCGGTACAGATACATATGTTCTGTGGATTCAGAGAAGCCGTAGAGCCCGTTTGGTGTCTGTGTGTGGTCAGGTGACTTACCTGGGCTGTAACAGCTTCAGCACAAGCAGAGACTGTCATGTAAGGGCGGACAGCTGCCTGGCAAGTCTTATTCTATCTACATTTGGGGGAATTGCATCTTAAGTTGCTTTTGATCTAGCAATAAGGAGCATGTATTAAAATACACATTTTCATAATGATAGATGTCTGCTATGTGCATGTATCATCATGAGTCATGGTGCTTGTAGATTTATTGCTGTGAGCCATATCTGCAACTTGAGACAGCTGTTAGGAGGTCAGTTTTTACGTGTGAGCACTTAACTAAACCTAAAAGGAACTGTGAAGGTGCAGTTCCTATAGCAACCATCGCTGAGGCACATTGCAGATTCACATATATTAATGTATTTAAATCAAACTCCCATATACAAATATAGTGTGATGGATTTAGTGTTGCCATGGAAATTGAGTCTGTGCTTTCTCTTTTCCTTAGGGACTTCAGTGTTCCAGACCGAAAATCAATTAGTAAAAATACTAGAAATACGATTTCAAAAAGGAATCAAACCTAGGAAGTATAATAGAATAAAATATTTGAACAATCATAATTAAATCCATAAATGTAGATTTAAATAAATCCTGCGCTTTTCAAAAACTGTATTGAATATTTGAGTACTTTCATTTTGTTTACTTTGAGGTTCCCTGGGGCTGTTCATACAGCCTGAACAAGGTATCCAGGCTTATTGATTATTTGTTCAGCATTATTTGAGCACTTGTTGGGCACCTGAGGTAAGCGTTACCTGTCACCCACTATAGGGCAAGCAGAGTTATTTTTACTTTCACAGAAAGTTTTTGTTTCGTTTTGTTTTTTAGGCGATGCAATGAAATGTTATCAGTTTATAATGGTTTTTCTCCTTGTTTTGATCTTAAATGTATCACCCAGAATATGGTCTTTCCTGGCCAATGCACCACATGTTCTTGAAAATATGTATTCTGCTGTTGTTGGTTGTACAGTATTTTAGAAATATCAGATCGAGGCAGTGGATAGTGTTCTCGGACCCTCTGTGTTTTTACTGATCATCTTGTTTGGTTCTGACAATTGCTGAGGCGAGGGTATTAGTTAGCATTGATTATGGAATTGTCTGTTTCTACCTTAATGTTCTATTTGTTTCCTGTATCTAAGGCTTTGTTATTAAGTGCACACATATTTATGATTATTAAGTTGTCCTGATGAATTGACCTTTGCATTTTATGATGTCCCTTTTTATCTTTGGTAATACTCTTTGTCTTGAAGTTTAGTTTACCTGGTATGATAGAGCCAGTCTAGCTTTCTTATGCCTACTGTTTGCAGTGGTAGATCTTTCTCCATAATAGCTTAATTTTGTCTTTAATATTAAAAGTGTGTCTCGTGTAAACAGCATATAATTGGGTCTGGCATTTTCATTCATTCTGATAATTTCTGAACTTTGAAGTATCCAGTCCATTACAACTTAATGTAATTATTGATTTGGTTGGATTTAGATCTACCATATTATTATTTGTCTTCTGCTTATCCTTTCTGTGCTTTTCTCATTTCCTGATGTGCTTTGAATTTTTAAAATATTTTAGCATTCTTATTTATTTATTTCAAATCTTATTTATTTGTCTTAATTTATCTTTACCTTTTAAACTATACTTCTTTGCATTAATTTCTTTAGTGGTTTTGCTAAGATTTTATATATATATATCTATATATATATGTATTAGAGAGAGAGAGAGAGACTTTTCACAGTGTACATAAAATTAATATACTGCCTCATAAAATAAGAAATCCTAGCAACTATTCCCTTCACTGTTCTACCTATTATAGTTGGCATATGTATTACATTTATATACATTATAAACACAAGAAAATGTTAAACATTTTGTTTTAAATCAATACTGTTTAATATAGTGGTTTTGGACCACTTTAAATGCGCTTATTCTGTACTGAAATGTGCTGTATGTATAAAATGTATTCTAGCTTTAGAAGATGTAAATATATATGTGTGTGTGTGTATATATATATATATATATATATATAAAGCCTCTAATGTTGATTACATATAGAAATTATATTTTGTGTATATTTTGCATATACAAGTATAAAAATATCTAAAAATTTTTTAAATTTTGCTACTAAAAATTTTTGAATTACATGGTTTACATTTTATTTCTATTAAGCAATGCTGCTTTATATAATCACCTGTATTTTAAAGAAATTAAGAGGGAAATTGTTTATTTTTTATATTCTTATCATTTCCAATTTCCTTCATTTCTGACCATGAGTTCCCTGCTGATTTTATTGCTCTGAATGATTTTCTTCAGCATTTAGCAACGACTTGTTTTAGTTTTCCTTTTTCTGTACATATCTTTATTTTACCTTGAAAACTATTTCCTCAGACAAAGAATTTAGGCTAGTCTTTCCATTCTTTCTTTATCTCTTCCCTAAGCATTTTAAAGCTGTTGTTCCATTCTTCATGGCCTGCAAAGATAAGGGCCTGCTCCTGCTGATGTTCTTCCCTTTATGGAATAGGCTGTTTTGCTCTGAGGTTGGGTTCTCTGCCTTTGGGTTTAGTCATGTAGCTGTGATGTGCCTAATCATACTTCTCTTTGAATTTGTCTTGTTTTGGAGTTTATTAAGCTTCTTAAGCCTGTATGTTTATATCTCTTACCATATCTGGAAGGTTTTAGCCATTATTTTCTCAAATACTTTCCTTCAGCTTCACTCTCTCAATGTTATCTTTCTGTGATTCCTTTTTATATGTATGGCAGAGCTTTTGAAATTACTCCACAGGTCCCTAAGGTGCTTTTCTAGTATTTTCTCTGTTTTTCAATTACAGTTTACATTCAGTATTATTCTGTATTAGTTTCAAGTGCACAACATAGTGGTTAGATAGTCATACACTTTACAAGAGTGTTCCCCCCAATAGTTCCAGTACCCACCTGGCACCAAGCATAGTTATTATAATATTATTGACTGGATTCCCTATATTGTTCTTGACACACAACATACTCATTCAACTCAACACCAAAAAACAAAACAGCTTAATTAAAAAGTGAACAGAGGACCTGAATAGACACTTTTCCAAAAAGAACATTCAGGTGGCCTATAAACATATGAAAAGATGCTCAGTACCACTAATTATCAGAGAATGCAAATTAAAACCACAATATCACCTCATACCTGTCAAAATGGCAATTGTCAATACATCATCAAACAAGTGCTGGCAAGGATGTAAAGAAAAGGGAACCCTCATGCACTGTGGGTAGGAATGCAGATGGTGCAGCTACCTGGAAAACCGTATGGAAATACCTCAAAAAGTTAAAAAATGGATCTGCCTTATGACCCAGCAACTCCAGTCTTGGGTATAGGAGGTCTATAGGAGGTCTGTACTAAAAGTATCAGCTGCACAAACTGATTATTATTTGATAATATTTGATATTATTTGATTTAATTATTAATTTAAAAGGATACATACACCCCTATGTACATTGCAACATTATTTACAAATAGCCAAGATAGGGAAGCAACCCAAGTGCCCATCAATAGATGAGTAGATAAAAGAGCTATAGTATATATGTTTAAAGGAATGTTACTCAGCCATAAGAAGGATAAAATCTTACTTTTACAATAACATGGATGGACCTAGAAGGTATTATGCTAAGTGAAATAATCAGACAGAGAAAGATAAATACCATATGATTTCACTTGGGTATGGAATCTAAAGAAGAACATAAATGAACAAAATAGACTCATAGATACAGAAAACAGACTGGTGGCTGCCACAGGAGAGGAAGGTTGGGGAACTGGGGTGAAAACAGCGAAAGAATCAAGTATAAGTTGGTAGTTCTCGCTCCTTTAAATTAGACAGTTTCTATTAATATATCTTCAAGTTTACCCTCTTTTTCTCCATTATCTCCATTTTACTATTGAGCTTTTGAAAAATTCCAACTATTATATTTTTCAGTTGTAAATTTTCCATTTCTTTCTCTGCTGAGATTGCTCTTCATCTTTTACAAGCATACTTGACTTCACTGAGCACGGTTATGAGAGTTGCCTTGAAGTTCCATCTAATTCCACCATCCTATCTGTCTCACAGTTGTCATCTATAGATTATCTCCTCCTTCCAGAATATGTGACGTTTTCCTGGCTCTTCATACGTTGAGTAATTTTGGATTACATCCTAGACATTGTGATGTTATGTTGTGGGGACTCTGGATTTTGTTACGTTGCTCCAAAAAGTGTTGATGTTTTTCAGTTAGCAGATACTTAACTCAGAGTCCAAGTAAAAGTATGCAAGAAGCTAAATTCCACTCAAGCCTGTGCCTTTATGCAGGACTTCCTTTCCCTTATTATTGTCAAGATGCAAGTCTTTTGCCTTTTGAGAATCTCCACCCCTTAAACACAAACATTGTTCTCACCCCCAAGCCATCATTCACTTCAAGAAATCTGTTTTTCCATGTCTTCTCTTTAGACAGGTATAGTCCGTGAGGGCATTCAACCTCTCCGAGCCCTGTAGGGTAAACACAGGCACCTTCTTGTCCCTTCATGGTCTTCTTTCCTATCAAGATGTGTCATGCCTATTCATTCTTACAACTTCCCAGTGTGTACCTGTGTGCTGCTGCTATCTCAGTCCCCAGCCACCTAACCACATACTGTATGACACACATACCTGCTCACTCCTTTAAGGATTAGATGTGGATTTGAAGAGATCATGTAGTATCAACTCAACACAAGGAAGAGATGTATTTTTCTTACCCAGTCCCGTAATTAGCAAGACATCTTTTTAAATAGAGGTTAGCAATTCTCCTTAATATGCAAACAGTGTTTCTATCTTTCCCTCAGTACCTGCCCTTTACCACCAGCTTTGCTTCTCCGTTTCCTATTCGTGTCACGAAACCATCCCATTGCTGAGCTGCATACCAGCTGATGGCTGCTCTCTTAGCTGCTTTTAGATCTGGAGAAAATGGAAACAAACACTTACAATTACCTAATTAAATTTTTAGGGGACCTACTCTAATCCCTGAAAGGAGAGGGATATTGGTGGTAGTGTTTCTGCAGTTACATATCTGCCATAGATAAGATAGATAAGATATATTGCTAGGTATCAGGATACTTTTCTCCTTACAGAATAATTAAAACTGCATTTTTCTCTCAATAATGATAAAACCACAGCACAAAATGTGCGTGGTGCTCTGCCTTGCCAGGAGACTAAATACCTATGAGTTTGCCCCTCTCCTTGCCGAATATTCCAGAGTCATGAAGAATTCAGGAGCTTCAGATAGGAATCTCCCTTTAGATAGGAATCTTCTGGCACTGTCTGGAGAAGCGCCCAAGGGCTTCTTCCTGGGAAGAGCCATGCATTTTTCATTTCTGTCCTGCTTCATTTGCTGTCTGAGACAGCATCCTTGAGATGATTTACCAATTCGATTAGGCAGATGATTTACTAATTCAACCCAAGATCTGAAGCTTGACCATGTGATTTGGTCATTATATGCTCGTGTCTCCCCTCCACACTATACTGAACCACAATAAATTTTCACAAACCAAATTTAAGTTGTGTGGTGTGTGGAAGACATAAAAGGTCCTACAGCATTGGAAAGGCTGTAACAGAACACATGCTGTTTGTTCTCTTTGGGTGGCATTTATTTTTTTAAATAGTAATAATTTTTAAAAGTTTAATTTTTTCATTTATCCTTGATTCAGATCTTGGGAGAAAGTTACTGTATTTTATTCACATTTATGAATGCAGGAACAGTAAAGCTACTTGTACCAGACCTCTTAACAGCCCCAAAGCAGAAATGAGTATGAGGCCCAAAATACTGAGCCCTAGATTAGCAGGGCTACTGATCTCTGATTTCTTAATCCTTCAATTCAAATAATTCTCTGAGTAGATGGTCTGGGTATTTCAAAAAGTAAGCCCCTCAGACAAAACTGGCATGTATTTAAGCATGCCATCTTCTGCCCCCACACACAGGACTTTTCAGAATAGGGCTGATGGCCTACACCAGGGAGCACCCTCTGTGCCCTTTTTAAGCAGCATCGGGTCCTTTTATAACCAGCACTCGATCATTCTCATTCAGCTGCTTGCTTTATATTGGGTTGGCCAAAAAGTCCAAGTTTTTCCTGTAAAATGAAAGACATTTTTCATTTTCACCCATAACTATGGATTTGGATATTTTTAGTATGTCAACCATCTCCTGCACGGTATAACATTGATTGTTCTCAGTTAATGTCTCAATCACTGTAAACTGCAACTGGTCTACCTGACCATGGAGCCTTGTCCAGCAAGAAATCTTCAGCATGAAACTACAAACTACTTTCGACACATTTGATTAGTCGCAGCACCTTCTCCACACACTGCATAAATCTTTTCGTGTGTTTCAGTAGTGTTTTCTACCTTTCTTAAAATAATAAAGCATAATATGCCAAAAATGTTGCATATTTTCTTCCATCTTCAATATTAGAATGGCTACACAAAAATTCACCAATTTTGGTAAGTTTTTAAGGTGTCAGGTGTCACCATGTCATCTAACAAAATTGTTTCAAGTGAAGTTCAAGACAACTGAGTGCTACTAGAGCCATCGTACAGAAGAAAAAAGCACCAAACTTTTTGACCAACCCACTATGTTGAAATATCATTTGGTTCTGCAGCTAAATCCCACATATTACTGTGATGAATCATCCCTTCTCCCTCCATAGGTTTAATAAGTTGATATTTGGGTTCTTGGCCCCACAATAAAACTTGTCAGACCTCAAAAGTCAGTGACTTAGGCCTTGGCCAGGTGACTCAATTGGTTGAGCTTGTGGGAGGCAGCCTGTCGATGTCTGTCTGTCTGTCTGTCTGTCTCTCTCTCTCTCTCTCTCTCGCTCGCTCTCTCTTTTCTCTCTCCCTTCCTCTCTCCCTAAAAGCAATAAACATATCCTTGGGAGAGAATGAACAAAAGGGGGACAGTGACTCACATTGTTTTTATGTGCAGAATATCAGGTCACCAGAACCTGTGTTTCTTTATTGTTGGTGCCTTCCTCTGTCACTGTTGTCTATTGACTTGAAAACAGTTTTGACTTGAAAAATTGTCTAGACTCCTTTTGAATTAGGTGAACTAAACTGTCAACTAATTCCATCTTGTTCAGTCATTGCTTCCCAGTAGCCCGACATAGAGAAGGTTCTTATTTAGTATTTGTTGAATTGATTTAAATGGAATCACTACAGTGTCCATTTGGATCAGGATGTAGTACTTAAGCCAACACCGGGATGTTTTTGAAGTTCTCGCCATGATTTCCATCTCCCGAGGAGCCCCTTGCACTGGAGCTTAGAAAATAACATGGTTCACTTGACAGTAGTTCACAAATCACAAGTCATATTTATGGGATTCCCTGCTCTTTTGTGAAAGCTTTAATTATCATTCATTTCGTGCTTCAACAAATAGTTGTTAAGGTGCAGAATGAGATTTTGGAGAAACAGTGACTCAAGGAAGTTGAAGCCTGGTGAGGAAACTTGACAATAACAGTCAATTGAGGTAAGTGTAGGAAGATCACCTGAAGCTGGCCTTGTGTATCCTAGAACAGTTCTTTTTTGGTTTTTGGTTTTTTTTAATGGAGGTTTCACCAAGACTTAATGAGTGAGTAGAAGTTAGCGAGGTGAAGGGTATGGAAACAGAAGAACAGAATGTTGAAGTTGAGAATGTGCTGCTTTCAATGAAGGGCATTTTGTTCTGTATGAACCTTGAGCTGTGAGACTGTAGCGGTGCCCAGGGCCCTTGAATAAAAGGTTAAGAGGTAATATCATATTCTTTTGCTGCAAAACAACATCTCTCTTTGCAAGGGAGTCTGGGTAAGGGGAAGATAGTGTGTTAATGGGGGACAGCAGACGTACAACCGTCAGAAAAACAACCTAAAGCACTGGCCTTGCCAGTGATAAGACAGTAAGGACTCTGAACATTTTAAAGTAATTAAGGACTTGTGTTCCCCCAAGTGACCATCTTAGTTTGTAAGCTTTTTGCCTAAATGACTGCTATGCACCAGTGATGTTGTTGTCATGGTTACACCTGTGGGCTGGCTCAGGCTGTTGGGCTTTCAACCACACGCTTTGCTCAGTGCTGCAGTAAAAGGCAAGGGAGGTGCTCGCCCAAGTTACTGTTTTTATGGGGGTGAGGGGTCCTCACCATTGCTAGAAAGAAATTACTCTGAGAATAATTTAAAAACAAAGAAATTTGAACTAAAGTGGTGATTGACAACTATCAACTATTAATGTTGATAAAAAAAACTATTAATATTTTTTAAAGCACGCTTGATTTCCTACCAACACATGAGAGATGTGAACAATCTCGTTTATTAAAAGGAATCTATACCATGTTCATACAACCGTTTAAAAGCTAGAATTTGTCATACTTGAGCCATTTCAGGATGAGTTTTTTGGTGCATTTTTCCCCCTATGAAAAGTACTCTGAAACCAGAGTGACTCAAGCACAGCCTGGAAATACTGGAGAATCACATGATGGCTAAAAATAAGCACATCATCTCCAGCAGGGACTGCAACCAGGGCAGAAGTAACTCAGTCTGTGCACGCTCACACCGGCTGGACATGCTCTCTGGGGTCAGGCCTTCTTGCTGTCATGGGGACACTCGGTGACCACTGGTCGTGAAGGGAGCCCTCGGGCGCTCTTAGCAGCTCCCCGGGCAGTGACAGCCACACCCTCACTAGGCCTCTGGTTTGCTATCCCAGGCAGAGCTGATGACCCCTGAGCAACGGATGAGGAGGGACACCAGCTGATTCATAGTTCTGTCACTGCCAACTTTTTCTTCAGTCCTCTCCTTGGAATCAGTAGTTATTGCTGTTGATCACAGAAGGTCTTTGTTCCTGTTGGGTTACAAAATAGAGTTTGGGTAAAACAGCTGGACATTGGGGCCTGTTCAGGAGGGTTTTCCGAACTACTTACTCTTTACCCAAAACAAACTGTCTCCGGCACTCGCTGCGCACACCCCTAACTGCTATTTCCGCCTGTCCTCACCTGCTCTGTGGTCTGCTCCCCACCCAGCAGACAGACCTTTTGAAAACCGAAGTCACTGCTCTGCTCAGGCCCCTGCTGCAACTTCCTTTTCCCGCCTCCTGCCAGCCTGCTGGCACCCCTCCGACCTCTGTCCTGCCTTGCTCGGTTCCCAGGAGGCCGGAAGGGCGCTGGCCCAGCAGCCAGCCTCCCCTGCCTGGGGCCCTCCGCTCCTGGCTGCAGCGGCCTTGGCTCAGATCTCACCTTGGTGAGGCTTTGCCAGGTGAGAGGGCCACTCTGGCAACCGACCTGTCCCTTGCGGGGCTCCTATAAGTCGTAACTAGAGTTGTAAGAGATGTTGGTTGGCTTCCATGTGGAATGAGCCTTTTGAGTCCAGGTGGCCCCACGTGTGCCTGGTGTGGATCTCACCTTTTCGCCCCTGGGCAGGGGTGAGTGTGGCCCCTGGAAGTCCCGTGGGTCTCAGTGAAGAGCTGAGATTAGAGAGATGATCCTGGTGGTCACTCAGGCCTTCCCTAAAGCCCCTATTTAAACTACCCCCTGCCTACCCCCTACCCAGCACATCCTACCCCCGCCCTCCTTTTCTCTTGCACAGCATTTACCTTCAAGCTTACTAGGTCACTTACTAATTTATTATGCTACTGCTTAGTATTTATTCCCCCCACTAGGATGGAAATTCCGTAGGGACGGGCACCTTCTGTGTTCCGTTCTTTGTTTTCTCCAAGCGCCCATAGCTTGCCAGGTACGCAGCAGGGGCTCAGGAAGCATTTGCTGTGTGGGTGAGTGAACGGGTCATGGAAGCAGCCACAGAGGCTTGAGTCACAGCACGCTGCTTTCACGGTAGAGGGTGCCCTGCAGCCCCCTGAGAGGTTATCAGTTAACACATTTTTAAAAGAATTTCTTTAAACGAGTCTCATTTCCTTATTACTTCAGCAGTTTAGTTTTTATTTTGCTAGTGTCTAAGAATGGGAAATCTGTGTACTTTCTCATCATTAGTTGAGTCAGGTCTCATTTGCTGAGTAATAATAACGTAACGTAACATTTATCGATCACTTACTATGTGCCAAGCTCTTATGTAAGAGCTTTCGGTCTATTAACTCATGTGCTTTGCCCAACTCTGGGAGGTGGGCACTGCTCTTCCTCCTAAACGTACACCTGGGTGGCAGCAAACATGGCACCACCGGGCAAGTAGCAAAGCCTGGACTCCTGGTTGCAGGGCCGCCATTCCTCACCCTGAGGGGCCAGAGCCAGGGCGCCCTGTTCCTCACCACACCAGGAATAGGGCTCATGCTCGCTGTAAGAAGTGTCCCCAACTGTTCAAAGGAGAATCCTGCTCACTTTTATGAGCTGATGCTGAAGTAGCATCAAGGAAGATCCAGACTCTGCCACTGGTCACAATAAGGGACAGAAGCCCTACAGGCTGTAGACTAATTTCAGAATAAAAGAACCTCTTAACGATGTCATGAATCAGGGCTCCGTGGTACCTCATTCAGGTTCCATCTGGGCTGGCCTCAGCTGCTTTTTCCCGACCAAGGGAGGGAAGAGTGCACTTGCGATGGAAAGGATTGGACCTTGAACGTACAGCGATCAGCACAGTGTGGGGAGCTGTCCATCATGGTGCAGGGCAGTGGCTCCGGGGTCAGCAAGGTCTCTTAGAAAATCCTCTTTCTGTGGGAATGAGTTCCCTCTCCTCCTCAGCCCAGGCCCAGACCCCTTCCCCCAGCACTGGCTGTATATGCTTATTTACTTAACAGTGCTTATTATCTCAGTTGAAAAATAAACTTGGCCAAGGTAAAGAGGATGAGGAAGTAATGTCAGCTCTGTCCACAATTAATCAAAGTAAATGTGATGTATATTCTGCCATGCTTCAGTTCTGTGGGGTTTTGTTTTGTTTTATTGAGATATAACTGACCCATAACGTAGCTCAGATGTACCACTCAGTGATTCGGGATTTGTATATATTGCAAAATGTCACCACGGTGAGTCTAGTCCACATCCATCACCACACATAGTGACAGTTTTCTTTCTTGTGATGAGAACTTTGAAGACCTACCTTCAAATATGCGATATAGTATTATTAACCCTAATCACCATGCTACACAATACATGCCCAGGACTTTTTTACTTCATGACGTGACGTTTGTAACTTTCTTATCTTCATCCATCTTGTCCACGCTCTGTCTCAAAGGGGTTTTGAACTGAGTGAAGCCTCGGGGTGAAGGGAACGTTCTCAAAGTAGGGGGTGATTAAAAGAGTGGTTGCTTCCTGAGTGTGTATGTGTGCGTGCACTCAAGTGTTTTTAATGTCTCTGGTTCTTGTCAACACTATTAATGTCATATTTTTAGCTCTCTGTTTATGATTTTGGCAGACGGAATACAGCAGATTATGTGAGAATTTCTGAATTCTATCAGAACCCTGGCCATGAAGGATAAGCCAAGTACAATGCTTTTATTTGCTTCATCATTCTGAATTCATTGGGCCTCATATGCCCAAAATGTTGAAGCATTTTCCATAGACATTACACAAGCTACTAATTATTGACTTAGACACAGCGATGCTCTGGCTTCACTAGGGCAATGAATCAGGCCACTCTTTGTTTTTTACTACAGTTAAAATGCCTTAGAATCAAATTTATACTCCAATTCTTAAAGGCATTAATTAAGACACAACACCCAAAGACCAGCATTATAAATCATGTCTACATCCAGTGGGTAAAGTCAGAGAATTACAGGGACTGGTACAGAAGTTATGTCCTCTCTTCCTGCTTCTGAAGCTCCTCATTATGAAAGGGAAGATCCAGGAGGAAGAGAAAAGCATCAGGGAACCATGATTCTTGTAAAACAGTGTTACCACTAATTATGTTTTCAGGACATCATCAAATGCATCTTGAAAAAATCTGAAATGTTTGATGGCTGCAAGAAAAACATCCATATCTGCATTACAGCCCTTTAAAAGGCATTATGCAAATAGTTTCCCCATAAGCATCAAGGCAGAGGGAAATCACTAGCGAACTTGGGGGCATTTGGGGAAGCAGGAGGGCGGCTTTTGAGGACCGCAGTGCCTAACACCAGGACTGGATGCTATCAAGGGCATTATTGGGTCAGTTTACAAATTGGAATGCAAATGGTAGCTTACGTAAAACTATTATATCAGTGTTAAATGTACTGACATTGATAACTTTACAATTTTCTGATAATATTCATCATATAGTGGCTCAGGTAAGAGGGAACAGAATACTCGGCACCTCCAAAAATCTGGGTACATTTTAGAGAATGATTGTTTGAAAAAAGTACGTTTATTAAACAAAAACATAGTTCTTAACTGTAATGAAGGTGATACATTGCAGGGTGTTTTCTACTTTTATTCTAAAACATAAACCATGAAATCATTAAACGTAACGAACAAATGATTTCATCTTTATTTTTATAAATTTTAGTATTTCGTATTTCTTGATGTGTGTTAATCATGTTCTAGCTGAGGGGTAAATTACTTCCATATCAAATTACAGCTTGTGATGAAGTGAAGAGTTCACTTTACATTCTTCTGAAAATGAGCTGTTTAGTTTAACCCTTCATTGCATGTTGTTTTTTAATTCTAAACTTGTGAAGATACTAAGATCAACCCCATGTCTTTTCTCTTAATTTCTTTGCGTTCATTAATTAGAAGCTAGAAGTGCACGTTAACTAGTGCTAATCTCTCATATCCTCATTCACCAGATGTTTCCCTGTTATCAGTTTCTTGCCACACAACTGAATCGGAATTTCAAAACCTCCCCAATTTTAAAGTTCAAATACTAATTACTTAATGGATCTATTATTAAATTTTCCAAATTTGTTTGCCAGTCCTTCCTTCCTTCAGCTTGCACTGCACCCCCGGTTAGGAGCGGCCTAGGGTGGGGCAGAGGGAGGGTAGTGTGATCCGGGTTACTGCAGCCTCTCCCCCGGCCCGTCCTGCCCAGGGCAGAGGGCCCAGGTCCCTTCGCATCCCAGGTGGCTCCCCGGCTGCCCCGGTGTGCCAGCGTGAAAGAGCCGGCTCTCAGACCCAGCTGTCACAGAGTCCATGGAACTCAGGCAAAACAGACCCACAAGCATCGTGCAGCTGGGCTCTGTCGGTAGCAAGGGGTGTTGTTCCCTCAAGGAAAAAGTGGGTCATCTGCGAGGCTGCAGGCAGCGGGCGCTTGGAGCTGGGACAGCGGCAACTGCTGTCATTACCGCCGCAGCCCTGGCCTCTGCTGTGAGGCACGGGGAGCACCCGCGGGCCCTCTGCTTCTCTCACAGCCAGCTTCCTCTGCTTATTTATAGTTTCCTTCCCGAGAACTTGGCCTCGCACTGGGCTTTGGCTTGCCGTGACCCTTCTGCTTTCGCTTCATATCACACAGTTCAGCTTTTTCTCTCAAGCTGCATTTGGTGATATCCTGAAAATAGAATTAGGGGTAGCCCTGTTTTACGAGAAATCCGCTTCTGTTCCTTCGATGTCTTCCTTACAGTTTACGAGAAGTGGAATCAGGCAGAAAGTGTAAGAACAGGAGTCTGTGTGATGACCCCGGCGGTGTTGTTACAACCAGCCGCATCGCAGTGGCTGAGGTGCTGGGGAAGGACCCACCCCCGGCTCGGAAGCGGAGGGGCAGTCACGTGCTCGCAAGGGAAGTCCCTTCTGCAGGGCTGTTTCCTTAAGAAGAGGCCACGAACGAAGGAACATGGCCCAGACTTGGACAACCCAGTCCCAATTACCTTGCTCCTTCCTAACTCAGAGAGAACCATTTTCTGGCTGAATTGACCCACTTGAGCTCTTGTGCTGGTTCCATAGCTAAAGGGCCTAAGTAATAAGGAAGGTGATCTTGAAAGGAAAGCAGCCTCTCTTTCTGAGAGGCTGACGGTTGCTGTTTAGTTTCCTGTGTGTATTGCTGGCTCTTCCTGGCAGTGACTTTGATGTTGGCGACAGCTCTGCAAGTGTCCCCTGGAAACCTTACCCTGGATTGATGTCTTTCCTAGGAGCTGTTTCATGAATTAGAACAACTTCTGAGTGCCTCCGCGGGCACTGTGATGGGCATGGGAACGTAAAGCGGTAAACAAATCAGATGCAGCTCCTACCTCATAGAGTTTGTCTAATGGGAGAAGTGGGCATTAAATAAATAACTGAAGTCCTTTTTATCTGGGGGGTACATTCTAGGACCCCCAGCGGATGCCTGAAACCACAGTTGGTACCAACCGCTATACATGCTATGTTTTTCCTATACATGTATACCAATGATAAAGTTCCATTTATAAGTTAGGCACAGTAGATTAATAATTATACACTAGAACAATTATAACAATATACTATAATAAAAAAGTGTCACTGTGGCATTAAGTAAAATAAGGTTACTTGAGCACAGATCCCTCGACAGTGCATCTGCTAACCAGGCAGCTACTAAGTGACCAAGTGGAGAGCGTGTGCAGCAGGGAGACACTGGACAAAGGAATGAGTCACATTCCAGGTGGGACCAGGTGGGACATCACAAGACTTTATTGTGCTACTCAGCATTCGATTTCAAACTTAGGAATTTGTTTCTGGAATCTCCCACTTGATATTTCTGACAGTGGTTGACTGTGGGTAGCTGACACTGCAGCAACCAAACTGTGGGTAGGGGCGGTGCTGGGGACCATTGCAGCCAATTGGTGCTGTGCGGAAGGTGTTCAAGTGTACAGCCTCCCGGGGCAGTGACATCTAAGGAGACCTGAAGGAGGGTAGACTTAGTCGCTCACAGGAGGAGGAGGAGGAGGAAGGGTTCAGGCAGGCAGCATAATGCCCAAACTGCGCCTTCTGGTCATGGAGTCTAGAACACTGCCTTGCTCCTGAGAGCATGACTGTGGCCATGGCTGAAGATGCGTAGATGACCAACTCCTATGAGGCTGTGCTCCTAGAGAACAGGTATCTCCAAGTCCACTGCATGGCTCACAGTAGGCACTTGATTACTATGTCTCTAATATAAAGAACACCTAAGAGAAAGCAGATCAAAGTCTGTCTATGATCACGTCTTCTGTACTAAAGTATGACATACTGCTTATAAATCTGAAGTAACTGGATTTTTCAAAAGCAGCTTCCCCAGCAAGGCTGGCCCGTGGCTTCCCTCGGAGGAGGCCTTTTCCCAGGTCAGCACATCCCCACCCTGCCTGTCCTGCTGTTTTCTCTCCCTGTTGGCTTCCCCTTTACTTGGGGGACCTGGCCAGTGGGCCATGGACATAGTGCACTGCAGTGTGTTGTATGGGCTTCTACGGAGACAAAAGACGCCCACCACCGTATGTGAGTCATAGTAAAGCAGAATAGCACCTCTCCAGAATCTTCGGGAATGTTCTCTTTCATAGGTGAGATTTCCAGGTCACTGGACAGTTACCCTTTGAATACTCACAACTGCTTCAAGTCATTCCCAATTTAATCATCCTTGTTTTAAAATCTGTCAGGGTAAGATGCTACCAACGCTTCTTAAGGATATGTATATGACTTTGCATCTATAACTAATGACTCCAGACATCATGAAGACCTGCAGATTTAAATTTTGTAGCTGTCCTGGTTCCTAAGTTGTAATTCAGAGGGTGTTTAAAATTTGTTGACTGCTATCAGCGCGCTTAGCCTTCATAGATCTTTGCTGGTTTCTAATTTGTTGGTACTGATAGGCTGCAAAGTTGGCTTACAGTTGTACAGTTTATTTCCATCTAACCAGGTTTTATTTATTCATGTATTTACTTAAACATTTGTTCATCCAACAAATATATATTCAGCCACACGCTGTGCTCAGCACTGGACATGTGTCTTGCCCTCCTAGAGCCTTCTAGAGGAAGCAGGATATGGAGGTTGCCATGAAGAGCTGGGTCCAAAGGAAGCCGTGGCCAGCCAGAAGCAACTCCACCAGACTGAGGCCAGCTAGTCAATGGGCCCTCAGTGATGACCTGTCTTATTCCATGAAGTGCATAAGCTTCATTGCATATACCTCGTACCTTCTGTTTTGGACTCTGAGGTCATTTCCTGTGTCTTACCATGTCTAGATAGTGAGAGAGCATGTCATGAACCAGGCTCCAGGTTGGTGATTGACCTGCAATCACTGGCTTTTGTTTTTAAACAAAACAAAACTTACAGCACTGTATTTGCAATGCTGTTGAATGACTTGATTAGGGTTCTCATCTCCAGATCTCCCCGTTGTAAAGGGGCATCTTTTTCCCTATGTAATAAGTACTTTGTAGGGTAACACCTTGACATGTAAATTTCTTAGTCCCCAAAAACATGTCACTTAATGTTTGAAGGTCTATCAATAAACCTTCCTGACTCCAGAGTGTTGCAAAGTCGTGATTTTTCTAGTTCTTAAATTTCCTCTACTGTCAGTGTTCTATGAAGATCTTTATATCTGTCCCATCCCCTTTCCCACTCATTATGGACTAGTCTTTTAATAGCTGCACTACAGTACAGCACAGCCTTTTTTCGCTTTCTGGGGCGCAAACTGGCCCAGGTGAGGCTAGGTGGGAGCCCCTTCAGCCTGGCCCCTGTGACTTTTTTGAGGCTAATCCTTAAACATATCCTGGTTTTTGACACAAAACGCTCCCGGCTGACCTTGCACTCTCCCTGCCCCACACCCTGGTAGCAGCCATTTGTCAAGGAGCCTTTTTCCTACAGAATAAAATTAGAAACCAGCCCCTGGCTGGTGTGGTTCAGTGGGTTGAGCACCGGCCTGTGAACCTAAGGGTCTCTGGTTCAGTTCCCAGCCAGGGGCGCTTGGCCTGGTTGTAAGTCAGGCCTCCAGCTGGAGGCAGGAGGCAGGTGAAAAGCAACCAGACATTGATGTTTTAAAAAAAAAAAAAAAAATATTAGAAACCAGGACTTGGGTACCAGGAGTGCTCACAGCTACAGAGATGTCATTGTTCCCTGGCTCTTTCAATGACTAAAACCAGGAAATATATTTTCAAACAAAAAATATACATTTGTATTACTATTTCTTCTAAAGTATTAATTCAGGATAAGGTATTTTTCTTGTCCATTAAAAACTCACCTGTGGTACTACTTTAAGCTGATCTAAAAACCTTTCCTCTTAGGAAAAGAACTTAAAACCCCTTTGTGCCTGTTGCCCTTCTCTCCCTGGAGGGAGAAAGGACGACTGCATTATTCTCATGTAGCTTTGTGGGGCAGGGCACAGTGCTAAGAACGGTATAGTAAGTTACCCAGGATGACACTAGCAATTTAGCATGTGCCCTCTCTCTGTGTGTTTCTTCTCTTCTACTTCAATTATGGGAAGAGACCACTGGCAGTTTTTCTTCTGCGTTTTAGCAAACTCCTTCTATATCAATTTGCTCTGTGCCTAAAAAGCATTCTTAACATTGTAATTCTCTGTAATTACAGGTGCAGCTAAATCAAGCCCGGCATCTAAACCAGGATCCACACCTTCTCGCCCCTCATCAGCCAAAAGGGCTTCATCCAGCAGTTCAGCCTCCAAATCTGATAAAGATTTGGAAACGCAGGTCATACAACTTAATGAACAGGTAACTCCTCATACCTGGCCCTGTGTCTGGGAGCAGTGATGGTGTAAGGGGGAGGGGACAAACCCCTGTGGGCCTAGGATGACTCTGGGAAGGGAGATGAGTTAGAATCAGTAGTTGCAAGCAAGTACAATAAAAGGAATTGTTGGGGCAGATAAAATCGGTGGCTCATATGAATGGAGATGTTAGTCACAGGTCTCAAAGCTACGTTAAGACAGAAAGACAAACGACTCAGCCTCAGGCAAATGCAGGCTTGCAGGCCAACCCCGCCCACACCTGAGTGCCTCCAGTCTTGGTGACTTCTGGCCAGGTTAGATGATGTCAAGGGTTAGTCACCCTCCCTGCTTCCTTTCCTTCAGCAGCGGGTTGTCAGGTTTGTTCTACATGACAGATACTGGGCTTGATGCTAGCAATGTAATGGTAGCAAGATAGAGACTTTCCCTCCCCCCATAGAACTTTCAGGCAGCAATTGTACAGGGTAGGTGATTGCACAATCAAAAGCAAAAATCCTAACACTTGCCACAATAGCGGAGACTTGTTACCACAGGAGCCTGGGACCCAGTATTGGGGTGATCAGAGTAGAACTTTGCTTTCTGTCTAACATGCCTTGCGGTTACAGTAGATCTCTAGCCCTATTGCCTTTGAAATTTCCTACAGAAAAGCTTAGGAATGTGTCCTGGCTAACAATAGCTAATTTTGCCTACAATAAGTCACACCAAAACTATATGTAGTTTTGTTTTGTTTTTTTCTTTTAGGGGTTAGAACTTTATTCCAAACAAAATATTTTGCCCACATTGAGACAAATGTTTAAATGGTCGCTGGGGCTGAGGTGAGCTCAGGGAACAGAGCGCTCTCTCAAGTTTAGATATTAGTAGTTTTAAAGTTAAAAAACAGCTGGTAGGAGCCCTGGCTGGTAGCACAGTGGATAAGGGGCCAGCCTGCAAACCCAAAGGTTGCTGGTTCGATTCCCAGCCAGGGCACATAACCAGGTTGCAAGCCAGGTCTCCAACCAGGTCCATAGCTGGAGGCAGGTGAAAGGCAACCATACATTGATTAAAAAAAAAAAAAAAACAGCTGGTAGGAAGGGGCCTGCTGCAACAGCCATGCACACGCCACCTGAGTTAGGGGAGGGTCTTCTGTCCTGGCTCGTCCCACTGCTGGGAGAGGAACCTTCACTGGACTCCTCAGGCTGTTCCCAGGCTGCTGGCCATTCCATGGTTAACCTGGTTCTTGACGAGCCAGCTAGAATCTGGAAATGGCTTTTGCGATAATTGTATATTTGCGATCAAGAACCTAGTTTAAAAGCAGGCAGTTGCTTAAGTAGGGTGTTTCTTCACAACTCTGATCACTTAAATGAAAAAGGCACAACTGTAAGTCATCCGTGGGCAGGAGTTGGATTTAGAAACTGTGGAACGTTCACATTAGCTGTTCAGTTGCAGCTTGAGCCCATGTGGAATTTCCAGGAAGCTCATCATTCTCCGATGAAAGGCAGCTATGCCAGCCACAGTGAGCCCTGGGCCACGTGCCTCGGTTGCAGGCAAATGGGATCAGGCGTGGGACTGTGTGATACTGTAGGTTTATAACTTTTAGGAACTCCCATACTTTGCATATCTTGATTATCTTCTCCTCCACCACACCCAGCTTCCCAGCCCGCCCGCCCCACTCCCTGTAGTCAAAGAGCCTCCCATCCCTAGGGGACCCCGGTCTCGTCCTGCCATCCAAAATGCCACTCTAGAGAAGAAAGAGGAACACTCCACGGTCCTCCTCCTCCTCCTCATTATAACTCGTTACTTCCTGCACCTGCCCCCTGACTCACTCACTTGGATGGGGATGGTGGCTGCCCCCCATCCCCAGAGGGAAGGTCATCACACCCTAAAGTTCAAGTCTCAGTGAGCTCTTAGCTGGAACTGTTTCGGGGGTTACCCGTTTTTATTCCCCCCACATTCTGCCCTTGAAGCCTGCAGGGTGCCCCCCAAAACTGGAGGAGCCACACAGGCATTACTGTGTTCGAACCGAGGGCACCAGGACAAGGAGTAGCCGAGTGAAATGCCCAGACTGAAGAGTGAATTACAGTCGTAGTGGAGAACGTGACAAGTGCCATAAACTAAGAATTCTCGTCAACTTGGCCGTGTGCCTCTTCTCAGCAGTTTCCCATGGCACACTGTAAAGGGCCACTGCGCTAGACAGTTCCAGCGATAGACATAAGTCAAAAGACATCACTAAAGTAAGCGGGGACAGTGTCCGGAGAAAGAGCTAGCGAACGGCCAGTGGGGTGGTGCCCCTGCTGCATGCGGGGGACGCAGCCCGCAGCGGGGGACATGGGAGGAGAGAGAGCTCGTCCCCCGCTTTCCCTTCGACTTGCTGCAGGCTCTGTCCCCAGCATCGCCCCGCCCGCTGCGACGTGTGAGGAGCAGAGAGGCATCTGCCTTCAGGAGTGGGACTGCGAGCACGGAGTTCGGTTGCCAATTGATCTTTCATCATGTAATTTAGCTCCTGTTGGTTTTTACTGGGGAATGTTTATAGTTGCACATCTACTGCCTAATGTGTCTGGAATACCACCAAAGACGGACTTGGGCTGGGTGTCTGCAGAAGCCTCCGCTCTTCGCGCCTTGTGCAGCGGAAGCGCGAGGGACAGCCGTGCATGTTTAGGTGTGTCCGCAGGCCCTTCGTGCCTGTGCGGGGGGAGCAGGTCCATCTGGCACCAGTGCAGGCCTCGGATGGGTCCTGTGGCCGAGTCTGGGAGGGCTGATTTGTGATCCAGCAGGTTTCTCTTCCCTGGAATTGAGGCTGCGGGTTGCCCGCCGTTCTCCCCAGTAGCCAGGCAACATGCGGTGAGAACTCAGAGGCCAGCGTTGGCAGCGGGCTGCGCCGTGAGCAGCTGGGAGGGCCTTGGTGAGGACCTGGGGCACCCGAACCCCGGACGGGACGGGTGGGCCTGCGCTCGGTCTGCGTTTGAGTGGGGCGCTGCTTCCAGGCAGCTGGGCAGCAGGCAAAGGCCCAGAGAGACTAGGAGAACAATTTCCACCCCAAGAGTAGTTCTTAGAAATTCTGTGAAGGGTGGTTTTTCATGTACTGGAGGAGATTTCACCTGCAGAGGACCATGAAAAACTTCATTTCCTTTCTATAGAATATTCTCTGCCTAAGTATGAAATGTGTAAAGGGTAAAAGAAAACCGCACGGTTGCGAGGGCAGGAACGGGTAGGCGTTCAGGCGCCAGTGGAGCTGCCTGGGAGTGGCGCCGGGGCGCAGCGCGTGGCCACCCTCCCTCCTCAGCTCTGTGTCTGGCACCGGGAGGGGCCCTCGCACCAGCAGCCAGGGCAGGAGGTGCGGCCGAGGGCTGCTTTGCTGAGGGAACGGAGCTTCCGTCTCTTCCAGGGAGCAGGGCCTGAGAAATGAAGGCAGAGCGACTCGGCCAGGCTGCCGGCCTCACCCGGCTTTCCCTGTGGTCAGGGCCCAGTGCCGCAGTGGCGAGCATTTCCCAGTTCGGCTCAGGAACGCCCCTAGGAGGCCCAGAACTAAGGGTGACCCAGTGCAGGTGATGTGGAGCCAGAAGCGTCCTCAAAACTCGTCTAAAGTAACCGCGCGTGGCAGCCTCGCTGCCCCTGCTGTGCCTCCTGTCGTGCTCGCCACTCCCCTCCCCGCAGAGGGCGGACGGGTCAGGGGATGCGGGTTAGGGAAGCTCACTCGGCCCGGATGGAACTGGGCCCAGCCGAGCGGTCCCGGCCCCGGTTAGCAAGCACTGCGTTGACTTGGGGGGAGGACCCGTGTGCTGCTGAGGTCGGACACTCTGGCCGGGCTCAAGCGCCGCACAGCCACCCCTCGTCCCATGGAGACGTGCGTGTCGCGTGCACTGCAGGCCTGTCTGCACAGGCGTGGGTGGCCGCTTGCTTCTCATGCTGCATTTGGGGTTTTTCCGCCCTCGCCCCCTGCAGGTACATTCGTTGAAACTTGCCCTCGAAGGCGTGGAGAAGGAAAGAGACTTCTACTTTGGGAAGCTGAGAGAGATTGAGCTGCTGTGCCAGGAGCAGGGGCAGGAGAACGAGGACCTGGTGCAGCGGCTCATGGAAGTCCTCTACGCCTCGGACGAGCACGTGAGTGCCGGGCCCCCACGCGACACGCCCTGGGCCTCCACGTGACACGCCCTGGGCCCCCACGTGACACGCCCTGGGCCCTCACGTGACACGCCCTGGGCCTTCACGTGACACGCCCTGGGCCCCCACGTGACACACCCTGGGCCCCCACGTGACACGCCCTGGGCCCCCACGTGACACGCCCTGGGCCCTCAGGGAAACGCTGGGCCAGGGGCCAGGGCGTTGGAGAGTCCCAGGGGGACCAGCAGCAGTGCCAGCCAGGCCCGGGGCCACATGCCTCTGGGACACGCATCCATCAATTATCGGGGGAGGGAGGGGTGGGTGCGGGGTGGGGAATGCAGAGGATTTTGATTGAGAAAATAGGCCTTTGCAGCCAAATCGCAAGTGATTTTCAGGCGTCTGAGCAAATAAACAGTGTTGTAAGGATTCTTTCTTCACGAAGGATCAGTGTGGTTCAAGGAGAAATTGATCTAGCTATTGTTTTCCTCTCCTTAACCCCCACAGTGATCTGTTTTTATTTCACAGCTGGTTGTCTTGGTTCCCTGTTGCCAGGACAGACCAGCCCTGTGGGGCCGCCCTTGCCGAAAAGTCCTTCTCGAAAGCCTGCCCTGGGGAGGGCCCGCCTGCTCCTGAGTGTGCGGGAGACGCAGATGCGGGTGCAGTGGGGCACCAGCAAGGAGGGGAAGGGATGGGATACAGGGCGGAGCCGAGGCAGGTCACCCCGAGTCTGCTGGTGAGGGAGGGAGGTCCCAGCAACCAAGAGCAGGAGCGGCAGCCTGGTGACAGGGCCTCACCTCCCTTCTCCCAGCCTCCGCGGGGCAGGGGGAGAGGCTTGACGCCTCCCGGCCTCCATTTGCCCCTGCGGATGCCGAGGGCCCTGTGGTTGGCGTGCATGTGCGTTATTTCCACAGACCAGAATAAGCCCCTGGCAAGTTTACTTTAGGTTTTATTCCAGCTGACACCAGACAAATGTTTACTCCATGTAAGATTAAAACCCTAGCTATGAAATTTTCCTAAACTATAAGAAACTGGGGTTTGGGGGTTCTCCACCACTTTTTTCATTTTCCCCAGAATTCTTTTTGAACTTCTTTCTTGGTTATTGTTATCTCAGACTATATAGATCTGGAAGCCCTGAGAATCTGCCCAGTCAGGCCCCAGGGACAATGACAGCCTCACAAAATACGGTTTTCAAAATGGTCGGAGCTGATGGAAGAAGCCACAGGTTGCTTTGTAGCGTAGCTGCACCACCCGAGTGGGTGCACGTCCTGGTCTGCCCGCAGGGAGTGCTCCGTAGCCTGTCCAGCGCTGGCTGGATTGCGGGTCTTCACAAGCGTGTTTGAGGCTGAAGCCCAGGGGTGCGGCCGGCTCAGCGTCTCAGAGCAGGTGCTGCTGTCCGCCGTGGCCAGTGCCCACTCCCCGGGGTAAGGCCGTGCGCAGGGCCCCACCTTCTCGGCCCTGCCCTCCCTGCAGGAGCAAAGCCTGATTCTTAGAGCCCGATCTTGTCCCCACAGGGAGTCCTTGCAAAGGAACCCTGTCAGGCGTCCTGCAAACCGAGGGTTGATGTGGGCCACTGAATTCCTAGCTGATGGCAGGCAGGGCCAGCCTTCACCTAGAGCTCCTGGCTCCTGAGTTGCTCTCCAGGGGCTCTGCCTAGATAACTACACCTGACCTCTGTTCACATCACCGGCCGCACCCCTACACACCCGCCCCAGCCTGCTGCAGCCTGGAGTCAAAAAGCCGTGCTCGGTGGGCAGGCAGTGACTGCAGGCAGCAGGCAGGCTTTGAAGCATCGTCAGTCATCAGGACCGAATCATGGGTTTAGCTGATCCTCCCCTGAGACCCTTGCTCTCCTTCCCGGATCCCCTGAACAGGCAGCCTCCCGCGCAATTCAGCCTGTGTAACAAAGCGCCTGCTCCAAGCAGACACGTCGCCGGGTGAGGAGAGGGGCAGCAGGTCAGCCGCTGCGCATCCCGGGCAGTTAGGGGAACAGCTGCTGGGCCCCGAGATGCTCTTCAGTCACTGCACTCGGTTTCCCTGCTAGGGAGGTGGGGAGTGTGCCGGGGGCTCTGGGAAGGTCTCCTTCCGACTAAGCCGTGCTGTGACGGCACCCGTCCCTCGGTGCGCTCTGGCCCCTGCGGGAGGGAGCCCCCCGGGGAGTGTCCCTAAGCCTGTGGCCTCCGACGGCCCGGACACAGGGGACCGTGTCAGCTCGAGCTTCTCCCTGGCCCGTAGGAGGGCCACCCGGAAGAGCCCGAAGCCGAGGAACAGGTGCTGGAGCAGCAGCCCCGGCAGCAGGAAGAGTACTGACCCGTCTCGGCGGCTCCTGCCACTTCCATTTGGCGCGGGAACTTTTCTTCTGGAGAGTTGGAACACGCGTGGCCTCAAGCGCAACAGAAACCAGTTGTTCGCAGCCTGCCGGTAACATCCACGCACTGTCGCATACACACGCCAGCCGCTGCGCTCGGTCCCCATTTCCTCTGCCAAGACACACGGCGGTGGGCCGCTCGGTGGCCCGAGAGAGTATGGGTCACATACCTTCAACTTTGCCACTTGGCTGCGTGAGATCGGTTCTGCTCTTTTCATTTCTTTCCAGAACAACTCTTCCCCACCCCACTCCACCACCAACACCCCCTTTTTAATTCTGGTGTGAAACAATGGTAATTTGATATATGGTATTTATATTGGTATTTCGCAACCCAGTGTCACTAGATGTCACATACATTTGTGGTGCTTTGATGTTTGCAAGTCTAACTTTGAACCTGAATTTGGTAAAATAATAAATTGGAACAAAGGGAAAGAGGTAACTTGATATGAAAGCCATAATGACAGTGACTTGTTTTATAGGGAAAGTCTCCCTCACAACACTAAAGGGAAAAAGGAATGGGATCCCAACGAGGACTCCAGGGCCGCAGCGTCCGTGGGTCAGCACGGCAGGCGTGTTGTCGGTGCTGCCCTTGGGGGACGTCCCCTGACTGCTTGCCCCCGCCCTCCCCCACCCAGGTTCTCATGCTGTTTTCTTTCTCAGGGTCCCCTTTGGTGGGCAGCCCCTCTCCCCAAGAAGCTGCCATCAGTCACCTGCAGTCCCGAGGGCTCTGCATAGGTACAGGCCCTGCTGCCTCCCGGGTGGGTTTCCGCGCCAGTCCTGTCCTGTCGTCCTCACTGGGGGTCCTGCTAGAAGGGCTGCCGTGTGCGCAGCTGTTAGGGTCTGCGGCATGCTGGGCGCCTGCTGGCAGGGGCCACCCTGTGAACAGGAAGCCAATTCCAAGGAGGCACCACGGTTCTGACGTCTCATGTTGACACTGGAATGACAGCACGGGGTCCTCTGTCCCCTGCACCTTCTGGAATAAGGCGTTTCCCCTCTTGGGTACTGAGGCCCTCCTGGTGGTTGACCCTTGCTAGACCGTGGCAGTTCATAAACCGAGGAAACATGAATTAAAAGCATTCCTAATTTTTTTAAAACTAAGATTTGCACATTTGCTTAGTTTCTTTCCAAATCTTTGCCTCTTTATATTTTTCTCCTTTGACAGATGGTACCCCTTCCTGGATCAGTCATTTCACTTGGTTTCTAACTTTAGATTCACCTAAAACTTGTTATTTGATTTAGCAGGTGCAACAAAAACAGTAAACAAGTGTGCCCACCCCACTCTCCTCTTAACTAAAAAAGCTTAAAATAAATTTTTGAATTATGTATCATAAAGCTTTGACATTTCTTTATTAATTGATGAAATACTAGTTCTAAACCCTGCATTGATGCTTTTCACCAAACGAAGTCTCAAAATAAATCTTTTGCAGCAAAGTGGTATTTATTGAGTGATACGTGAAAAAGTGGCTTGTATTTTGAGGTGATGACAATGCCCTGTGCAGAACTGGACAGATGTTCCGTGGAGTTAGGTTCCCCTGCTTCTCCTGCTTGCTCCGTGGCGCGGTGGCAGCTCCCTTCTCTCGGGCTGCAAGGCCCGGCTCTCGGCAGTGACTCCCACCTGGTCCCAGGTAGCGGTTGTGCTGTATCCACAGCATTGTGCAGAACGGTGTGTTCTCCACAGCCTATTGCACTCACTGAGTTTCCTTGTTTTAAAATGGCTTTTGTAAAGAGGCACCATAAAGATTAAATGTCCCTGGGTCCTGCACAGCCCTGTGCCAGCCCTGGGCAGCGAGGGAAAACCCGGGGCTGGTGCACGTGATAACTGACTCGCGCAAGCCTCGCCAGTCCACTGTGCCCTAAATCCCTAACCTTGTCCGCTGGCCACACGCTGGCCAGATAACTCTCCCGCTCATCCTGCTTCGTTATCTTATCCAGGGTCCCGCTGCAACTATTACTTCATTAGAAAGGAGCTATAGATTCCTCCTGTCCCCATCTGACACATCTTCTGTTATGCTGCTCCATGTGGGAGAGCACTGAGATCTTGGGGAACATGAACAGCACCCAGGCTTCTGTGCAGGCTCACTTGCCAGACCTGCTCCTTTCTCCCCGATAGCTGTCCCCATCATTCCCTCACCTTGGCGTCCAGGACATGCTGTCCTCCACGGCCCCATCGCGCATCACCATGCCAAGAAGTGACCCTGCTCCTCCCTCTCAGAAGCCGACTTCATTCTTAGCCTCCACTCACACCCCCTGTGGCTGGTCCTAGCACCCACTGCTCATGTCAGGTGGGAAGCGATCGAAGCAGGGGCCAAAGAGAGCCCGTCTGCTGAGCAGAAAAGCGAAAAAAGAAAAGGCAAACACCCTGTTGACCTGAGAGAAGTAAACTGGTGAGTATCTATCTCCATTATTCCATTAAGGTTTAATATGCATTCAAATTACTTTTACTAAATAGTACACCATAAAGCTTTTGTTATATATTAAATGTAAACTGAAAGGAATGTAAACATATGTATTGTTAATTATAAATATAGATAAGTAATGACATAGATGGAAAGGTCTTATTCAGATGTATCACATTCGTTTTACATTACCCACCTATTGTCGCATGGTAGAATAGCTTTTTGTCTCTGAATATGTGAATAACTTGACTTGCGGTTATCTTTTTACATATTTAATAAAAAAATGTATATGTTAAAATCAGCTTGGATCAGGTTTCCTTTTGAGCGAGCATGTGTATGTGAATAAACGACTTGTGTGGATTCACATTTTACTATAATTACACAGGGAGAGCCACCTTTGTTTTCATTGATAACATGCTTTAACTGGAATTACAGATTAGTATTTGCTATCAAATGTAGCAGGTGTAATACCTTTAAAAATGTTTACCAAAAATAAACCAATAAACCATTCCCTTAGGAAACATTCCACCTCCAAGCAAAGCGAAGCAGAACTGCACCATCTGGATAGGACAGGCGGACAGAGGCGACGGTGCGGGCAGCAGGCACATGTGTCTCAGTAAAGCTTTGTGGCAAAAAAGCCTGTGAGTGGCAGAAGTGCTGTGACTAAGTGTATTTCCCTCTTCTGGTTTGTTGACTTCAAGAGGAATGATTTATAGACATAAATGGAATATAAAGCCTGAAAATTCCCACATACGTATTCAGAAGTTTAATCTGACCTCAGTTCACAGCTTATGTGTAGGACACTCTCTTCCAGTCTGATATATCACTTAGGTGGAATGTGACCTCCTACCAATGGAACTTCTTTTTTAACCAGCTTGAAAGTTTTTTCAAGGCAGAGGAATATGTGAAAAAAGAGAAGAAGTGATTAGAACCGGCCCAGTGGGCCACCGGTAGAGATGCAGGAACAGGGAGGACAGCGCATCCGAGACTTCACCTGCAGGCCACTGGGGCTCAGCCAGCCACTGCGTCTTCCCCAGGGATGCCGCTTCCCTGAACCGCCTTCATGCACCACCTAGAGGCCAGTTCTGTGTCTGCTGTCTCTGGCACTCCACTTGCCTTTCGGCCCTCTTCCCCTTTACCTGGGTGTGAAATCTCACAGGGTACACTTTTCCATTTAACTCACTAACCTGGGGGTAACGTCTCAGTGGAGGACCAATGTTCATTTGTGCAGTTGGGAACCTGTACAGTTCATCTCACCTAAAAGACACACTGGTGGAATTGAACACATCATTAATGGTTCAAAAGAGGTAAAATTACATGTTTGCTTTATCTTATTCAATCTGAGATCATCTCTTAAAATAGCTTGTGTCCCTATTGGCATTATGGGTAGGCCATGACTGGGAGGAGGGGGTCATGACAGTTCTCTAAAATTAAACATACGACTTCCTTATTCTCCCTCCTCACTGCCGGAATGCAGCCACTGCGGTCGAGACGGCCGCTGTCACTAGTAAACTGACCCAGCTTCTCAGCATGAATGCGGTGTGGCCAGCAGCACACACTCACGTGAGGACAGAGCACGTCCTGCGTGTCTGACCACTCCTGCGCTGCAGAACTGGGGACTCACATGCCAAGGAGGGTGCTGGAAGAGCTCTGGCTTAGCTGCCTAACGAAGGGCAAAGCCGCAAATCCACTGAGCCCTGGAGAACCCACACAGGGCACCAGGACAGCCCATTACAAGGTGGCACCAGGACAGGCCACCTTTCCCAAGCTCAGGCCTGGAACCCGCCCCCGCCCCAGTCTAGGTGAGGTTCGCACGGAAGCACCATAGTTAAGGAAGGCCTTGCCGCCTCCTGAGCTGGGGTCAGGTCCGTGACAAACCGAGAAGCCCAGCCAGAGAGAATACATTGGATACCTTTTCCTCTTTCCGCTGAAAGAAAATGCTGAGTGAACCTTTTATGAAGTTAACAAATAATAATTTCTTAACAAAGTAGTTACAAAATATAAGAAACTTGCTGAAGACTGGGTACAAATAGTCTTTAAAAGGTAATAGATTAACGTACTTTTGAATTTATGATATTAAATAGGAACTAGCCTAGTACATAAATGTTTTTTCACAGATTAAAAAGTACACAATTCCTAATGTGTAGCAAATGCCCTTCATATTTTTACACTTTGGTATTTCTTTAGGTCCTAAAGGCTATCGAGTCAAATATAACTTCTTAAAAATTGATTTAAGATATATTTATCTCATTCACTAAAATGTTTTGGTCAAATCTGGATGCTTTTGTGCCTTCATTTCTAACCTTTAAAAACTAGAGAATTAAAAAGTTCCCATAAATGTAGTTTGAATCTAATGCAAGTGCACAGCTTTCTACTAGGACACTCTTCCAATCTGATTTATGCTGGTTAAAAAGAAATTGGAGCTCACATTCCATCCCTATAATCAATAAAAGTTTTTCAGGAGAAAGCCCACAGAAAATCACTTGAAATGCTAGCCTCTTACAAGGTGTCTCAAAGGTAGGTTCAGGGTCTTTCCTACAGAAATGGATGCCATCTGTCCCCTGAGCATCAGGGCAGGGGTGGGGAAGGAAAATGAATTTTACCCTAGAACATTTTCAGTTTTTCTGAGAATATTTTTAAGGTTTTAAGATTAAGATTCTAACATTCAGGGTTTCTAGTTTTTGCTAACTAGTCATAGCTAAGACACCACCACATTCAGGGTTTCTAGTTTTTCCTTTTTAAAATGTTGATACTATTTACTTAGGGATGAAAAACCTTCTTCTTAAAAGATTTAATAAGTAGAGTGAACAGTTTTATTGTTCACACCTACAGTTTATCTAAAAGGTCTTAAATGTAGTAATTTTTCTCTTCCGAGAACATAATGTTTAAAACTAACAGACATGTTCTATCTCCAACCATATTTTCTAAGCAAAGACGTTATTTACAGTGTTGGTAATTCCTGGTTAGAACACACAATTGTGTTAGCCACTGAGTCTTTAAAAGAAGCCCCAAACATGTTTAATTTGAAAACATTCATAATGGCCAGTTCCCATACAAGTTTAAAACGGTACCGTGGACCACATTAACCTCATTTAATGCCATACTTAACATCCTAGCCGACGTGAATCATTGTCCTAATCTAGCACCTTTCACTGGGATGCTTGAACCCAAACTGGTTTCCAGGCTGCCATGAAATGTCTCTTTCATTGTCTCACGTGACTGCTGAATCCCACACGAAAAAAGGGGTGAATTTATGTGCAGAAGTGCCCCCAAGCCCGGTGTGGGTGTGCTTTAGGGTGGGCTTTCGAGAACCCAGAAGGAGGGCTCCTGGAAAGCTGTGTCTGTCGGAGCTCTGTCAAAAGCGGCTCCAGCTCGTTCGGGAATCCCCTAGTTCCTCCTCCCCCTGGGAGCCCCGCTTTATTTTCTCCTGCTGAGGGAAGAAGCCTGAAAAGGGGGCAACGACAGGATGTCATCCCCCTTGCCGTCTAGATGTCTTAGGAAGAACCCTGTATCCTTAAGTCACTTGTTCTGCTGTGAAAACCGCATGGTGGGGGACTTGCGCATGTCATCAGCCCAGGAGCCACACGCCCACTTCACAGGACAGGAAGGTGAGCACCCAGGCCCTGGGGGAGAGGACGAGGCCAGCAGGGCCTCCATGAGGTGGGGGGACGCAGGAGACCCCCACTGAGGCTGCAGCTTCAGCTCCAAGTGTGCCCGCGAAGGCAGTTTGTCACTTGCCTGTGAACGTTGCTCTCTGGTCTGGGGACTGTGCCCTGGAAACCAGCGAGGGAACTGGCTGCTGCTTCAGGACAGGGTGCTTATTTTTGGTCACATTTATTTACTGAAAAGTGTTCAACTGTTGACACTCCCCAAAAAGTAGTAGGGGGGAAATTACCAAATGTAACCACTCTTTAAATTGAAAACAAACACCCAAGAAAGCTACTAATACTCAGACCCAAAAGAAATGCTTAAGCTAAAAAAAAAAAAGGGCCGTGGGGAGGGGAGAGCCAACTGAAGAAGCTTCCCTACGTTTTAAAGCGGGTCATTACACATCAGTGGGAAAAAGGAAGCCATTAGTAGTCAGTACCTCACACATGCACCACGGTCTCTGGGCTTTCCTGCCACCAAGGGGAAAAGACGGCCTCCCAGTGGTCTCATCACTGGCACAGGGGGGAAGGACCCATCCTCCACCTGGGGAGCCTGACCTCACAGCACCTCAGCGATACAGTCAGTCTGACAGGCGGTCCCTGGGAGTGCGTCATCGGGACCATCACTGATGACCTCATGTCCAGTACAGGTCAGTAAAACCCAAGCTACCACAGGCCAAAACGGCATGAAAAGGGCACTTAGACTTTGTCCCAGGATTCACACGGAGTATCTGGAGGCAGGGCGGGTGCTGCAGGGCAGAGTGTGACCTGCTTACTCCCTGGCTGCTGCTAGAGGGCAGGGACCGACGCAGCTGATCAAGACCCAGCCCCTGTCCTCAGACGGCAGACTAGGAGGCTGAGGAGCCTGGCCACCCCACCCACCCCTTCCCTGGGCAGAGGGGAGGAGACCTGTGGGCCGGGTCCCAGTTTCCCCAGAAGCTCCCCAAGGCTCTGACTTGTTTTTGGTTTTTTCAACTACCCTTGGCTGTTACTGTGCACGTTACAGATGCCGAGCCACTGGCCACTACCCACTCCCACAACCCTCCAGATCAGCCTGGAGCTAGTCCACTGCCAAATGGTACGTTTCCTGAGTCCAAATGTAAGTCAGTGTGAGAGAAGAGCTAATATTTTCATAAAAGCGGACTACATCTATACAACCTTCTACAGGTCCAAAATGGTTTCACAAAGAACCGTGTGGAGGGAAACAGGCCTGAGTTTTGAAAAGGCTCTGCTGGGAGTCAGACTCCAGCCATCCCACTGCTACACACGGGACGCACGGATCACACATCCCACAGCCGCTGTTCCTCATTTGTGTATGTGGGTTAACCCTTCCTTGAAGAGTGGTTTTGAAGAATGAATGAGGTAACATCTGTAAAGTGCCTAGCACATAGTAGATATTTAATAAATAGGAGCTGTTATTAATTTGGTTTTGATAGCCCTGTGAGGGAAGTAATAGAGATGTTATAATGGCTACCGGGGTGCCAGGCATTTCGTACTGCCCACTGCTCCCACCGCCCCCGCCGAAGGGCAGCCCCAGTGCTGCCGCAGACTCCTGCCCTCCAGTTACGGCTGGGTCGGAGTGGGCGTTAACCCAGGCGCAGTCACCAATGGCTGAGCCAGGCCAGTCCGGTCCCCCACCTTCTCCTTTGCCCTGAAGACCATGGACCTCCGCAGTGGGAGCTCCACTTTGACAGGGTGCAGACTGAAGGGAGGCTTGTGGAAGGATCATGGGGAGCTGCGTATGTGCGTATGTCAAGCATTCGCAGCTACTCTGAAATAGAGGTGGAAGCGGCAGGAGCACCAGGCAACACTCAGATAAAAATGTTCCCTGGCTCTTTCCCAAGATCCGCAGACATGTGCTGCTTCCTTGAATCCAGAAGCACCCACCAGCTTTTTTCTGAAATCTGGGTGATCTGTTTTATTGATATCGTATATATATATATATACGTAATCTTAAAATAAGTCAGAGAAAGCTTAAATGAACTTTTGGAACCTAACATGTTCTCAATAGGTGAGGCCCTTGAGAGAGAATAACCTGTGCAAGTTTACAGAGCAGACGGGACCTTCAAGACCAACCCACCCCAAGCCCATTCTCAGCTCCCAGCCAACATCGGTGTCACCTGGATACTTAGTCCCCTCGGGCCTTCAGAGTCCTCCAGGCATCTGACAGCGGCCACAGGACAGGACACAAGAACTGCCCAGCTGACCCGCGGAACCAGGGAAGGGATAATGAACTAGTTTAAGTCACTAAGTGTCAGGCAGCTTGTTCCATAGCAACAGACTGCAGAAGCAATGCATATGACAGAGAAGGACAAGTTTTATTTTGTTACCTTGTGCAGGCATCATACAAAGAGAATGTGACTTCAGTCACATTTCTGCTGTAAGCTGTGAAATAATTTGGTACGTCACTTTGCTTGGCTTCATAAAATGAAAAATTTAAATGAGAGAATTGGACTATAGGAGCTTTGAGATCCCGCCGCTTCTTAAAGCTCTGATTCCGAATAACGCACAACAGACACTCAGCATAGCCCCAAACGGGGAGTTCCCTGAGCTAGGCATGTCTTTCCCACCTGAAAAGAGGTATTTGTGTGAAACTGGATATAGAAAATGAAAAAGAAGTCAAAGATTCAAAAGTGTTTTAGTCTAGGCAACTGGCAGTTGAGAACAGCCAGGTGGGAACTCAGGAAGGAGGAGCTGGGCCTGGTGTTAGATGGCGGGTCCTGAAGGTGTCTACTGGGAGACAGCGGCTGTGGAGGTGAGTGGTCAGAAGCAGTGATAGATTTGCAGGCTCGGCCCTGGCTAGTAACAGGTGGCATCCCAAGGGAAAGTCAGCCTACCAAGGACGTGAATGTGCAATGTGGAGCCATTCAAAGCAGAACGTGGAGCGAGGGGCTTCTTTTTGGAGGAATTGAAGAGCTGAGGAGATGTTGGGGAAGGACAGAAAAGTGAAAGGCATTTAAAAAACAAGGGACAGCTTCAAGGAGGATTGACTGGTCGACAATATCAAAGCCACAGAGAAAGCACAAATGGTAAATTCTGAGAAGCCAGTGGAGTTGACAAGAACTGGGTCACTGTCAGCTTCAAACAAAAACTTTTAGTAGAGCAGTGGGCTCACAGCAATACATGAATACTGCATGGGAAAATCTAAAAGCAGGAAATAAAAAGGAACAAAATCCAGTAAAGACTGGTATATTTAAACCAGGCCCACTTTTGTCCAACCATGGTAGAAACACCCAATGAAGCGTAGAGAGAAAACGGTGGTACTGGGACTCAGACTTCTAGCCTCCTCACACCACACTGCCCGTGGGACTCATCCTGGTCCATCCCAATAGACTCCTAAGAAACCCTGTAATTCGGAGGTCAAGTAAAGAGTAGGGTAATGAGGTAACATGAAAAGACCTATTCTGATCAGATATTATTTTAAAGGAAATGTTTATATTTGAATAGATCTTGACTTGCTGTGAAGTACAAATAACAATATCAGGATTTCACAGATAAAAAAAAGAATTTCTATGACAACCACAACTTAGCCTCCACAGAATATATAAGTAGGAACCAGAATGAGAAAATTATAGAGAAATGTGACTTTTTCTGATTTGGAAACTGTTTCAGCTACTTTAAAGTTTTGCTCATTTGGCTCTGCTATGAGAAAATGAAAATATTCCTCTGTTTCAATAGCTTCTTTGTGTTACAGATTAAAATGAGCAGACCATCATTTGATGAAAGAAAACTGGAAACAGGACCGATTAATGACCTGCTCCACTAAGATACCCCTGGCCTGTCTACTACGTAAAGGACCACACAGAAAGAAAAGACTAGATGTGCATTAAGTGAATTATACAGCAGGCCAAATAGTAAAATCAGATAACAGGGAATGTGGAATCAATACATTTTTAGCCACCACTGTGTAAAGCTTCAAACCAATTTTAAAGGAACCAAAGTTTCCCACTGCTTCTCTAGCATGTTCTTTTAACCATGACAATTCCCAAGGCCTGCCATGAGGTTTATTATGAATCTGACTGGTGAGGGAAGGTAGAGTAGGGAAAGTTCAAAACATCCCCAGAATCTCTTGGAATAACCTATCACTTTCTAGAACTTGCTTTTTCAAAACCAGAATAGTCAGATATGCGAGCCCAGGATTCAAGGTTAGGGTATGCGATGATTAGGTGTCTTGCACAGTGCATTTCACTGCAATGAAAGCAAGCTGCTTACACGGAGCTGCCCGCTCAGCTGGGCCGCCTGCCCCTGCATCCTCACTTCCCCGGGTCTAGTGGCCATAGCCTCACGCCCAGTTTCGTCTCTCTGCTCTGGCTTGCTCCTTCACCTCGTCTGTCACCACTCGAGCCTGGGCCTGGATGTGGCCATTCAGTCTCTCTGCTGTGCAGCCCAAGGGCCAGGCCCGCCCTGTCCTTCCCCTGATCCCGTCCCCAGAAACCCCAATCCGTTGCAACTCTGAGCCACTTGTCTGTCCAATGGAGCGGTCTGGGCAGGGAGGAGTTCTAGTCACAGGTGTTCCCCAGTAGCACTGAGATTCCTCCCACATCGCCCGAGTTCAACATCTTCCCAAAGCAAAGGACAGCTAGTCAAAGGTTTGGTGTGCCTGACAAAAAGTCACAAAAATGCGAGTTTATATGTTGCTGTTGAACTTAAGGCTCATCATCCCCTGTGTTAATGAAGCTAATTAAAATGTCAGTCATGCCATGGTAAATTACTTATAAATTAGAGCAGTAATGTCACCAGATTCAATATATTTCACCAGCTTGTCCATAAGTAAGTTTACATAACAATCTGTAATCATTAGCAGGTATAAATGTCAAAACATAAGTCACCTGATTTAAATTCAAGCTCTTTGCATCTAGGAATGTCCTGTAAGCAAACCCATGTAAATTCCAACTCTTAATATAGGATCATCAAATACAGGAAGGGAATCCTGAAACAATTCTTGCCACCCCAGCACCTGAAGGCCTGAAGCTCTCAGCATGTACACTGGCTAGACGGCTCAGAGCAAGCTTGGTTCTAGGACTCACACCTCCAGTATGGAAGAGCCTTTGCCAGGGAAACAACACAGTGAGGCGCTAAGCTCCTTCCAGGCATGCTGGGAAAGCAGCATCAGATTTGAATATAAATCTGAGTGGTGTGGTCAACGGGTCACTTGGAGTAAGGTCACCCAGAGAACCAGGAGGGAAAACAAGGCAGGAGACACGAAGGGGGACAAAACTTCATTAAAATTATTTTTCTCTAGGCTTTTCTTCAGATATTCACTCCAAAGAAAAACATTACAAATACCTATTAGGAAATGTAGTCATCACACTAACTCTTGGAAGTCTAATACACTTTCATCTGGATCACACTTTCATCTGGGTCACACAGAAGTATTTGAGCTAAATACTGTCTTTCAACAACATCAAGATCCTCACTGTTGATCATACCCTGGGGTTTCACTGCCTGGCTGTGCTCGTGGTTCCCCCTGGGGTCTCCCCTCGCCCACCACACTGGACAAGGTACAGGCTGATAATGCAGATGAGTAAAGGATGGTGGAGGTTCTGACGCTGCCTCATCTTCCGCCTGCCAACGCCCAGGCCCTGCAGCTAGCAACAGCCCTGTGCACAGAATCTACCCCAAACAGAATCTCTCGAGCCCCAGGGTCCTTTTCCAAAGAACCTAAGAATTGGAAACTGCAACACAATGAGTTTCACAGCTGAGTTTCAACCCCAAACCAATCTGAACCAAAGGCTCCTTTTTCCTCTAGTGCCTTCTAGTTTACTTCCTTAGGTTTAAACTCACATATGTAACTGTTATACAAAGTCTGGAAAAGCAGGAAGCAAAGGACAGGATGGGGAGGTGGGAACAGACACTTATAAAATTTGTTATAATTCACAATGATAAGGTGTACCATGGTGATGATAATAGAAATACTTGACACTTATATTAGAAAATGATCTAGTTCTTGACCAAATATACTAAATTGCCTCCTGCCACAGTAGTAGTATCACTAAGATAATAATTGGTATTATAATCTTACATATAGATTATTTTAGAAGCACCAGCTAACACAGATTGTTCGGGTTTTTAAAAACCAGATGCACAGCCTTCCTAATTAACACATGATAGAACATTTAAATTTCAAAGAAAATGTCAATGCCCAAACAAATGATTTTAAATGTTCCTCCCACAGAATGCTGAGTCTCCATTCCATGGCCAAGTGTACTGAGTAATTAGCAGGTTCACCAGCACACAATGGACCAGGTGTAAACAAGACTCCATGCTACTCGTTTAATAACCTATCCAGACACTGTCAGCCCTGAAAGCACTGAATGAAGTGCACAGGTCACAGCCTCTAGGCGTGAGAAGGGGCCATGGAAGTCATTATACCCGCTACTCATTCAGTGCATAAGTCCCTTTCTAGTACCCCTGCCACATAGACCCCCTGCTACATGGACTGAGAGCTCACCCTTCCCTATTTGGACAGCTCTGTTTCATAATTAGCTGTAACTATCAGGGTAAACAAATCAGTGGTTCATCTGAGGACAAGGGCACATGTTGATTTTCCTCTGTAATGCTAGTCCACGAAAATGTCTATAATTGAGTTCATCATGGGAGGATACAAACATAACAGCCACTCATGTTTAGACTAGTTGAAGTAGACCAAGTCACTACACTAGTAAGGAAAATGGTACCTAAACCATATAAATAAGCTCCCATTATGCACCCACGTAATGCATTGTTTTTTTAACTTGAATAAATTCGCCACTGACCCAAACATTTTTTGATTGCTTGTTCAGTACCGATAGGTGAATGCAACATTTTGGCCAAGGGACCCGGGTTTCATTGTTGGTATCAGAGCCACTGGACATGCTGCCCTAGAGAGATGTACGCAGCCTGCGCCTGAAACGGTCCTCTCAAAGTTGTTGACATGTTCAGTTTGTGCAATTCTTTGTAACGGCACAATCTGGAACTTGCTTTCTAGAGAGAAAATGCCGACATTGTAAACTTAGAATGTACAGGGTTAAAACGCGACATCTCCCCATATTACAGATAGCCCAGGCTATGAATTGACGCTCATTCCAGTCAAAAAAGAACATTAAAGAGGGCCAGTTTTTCCGTTCTTAACCTAATACTTTTTGAATCTGTAATATTTTTTCCAGTGTCTTTTTTTTTTTTTTTTTTTTTTTGACAGAATGTTTTCCCTCAAATAGTGAAACAATTTAAGGGTGTACAATCTAAGTAAATAGCCTAAATATATCTTTTCTCCATGTACATTCTCAAGACTACAACTTGGATTCTCTGAGTTTGATGAGAACAAGACTGTTTCCCATTAAAAAGAGAAAAGAGTAAGGCAGAAATTCAGTAAGTGTTCTAGTAAAATATAGCCATCCTCACATCTGTATTATATTAGAGGAGACACAAGACAAAACATTGACTCTTGAGGTTAAATCTAAATTTCCTGCTGCAGTTCTGAAAGAGTTTGAAAGTCTAGATCAAAACAGCAACAAAGAAAATGGGGCCAAAAGGCAACCAAATGCCAACACTTAGTTGTTTCTTCAAAGCACAAATATAGCCACAAACAAAAATCAACAAAAATTCTGCACGATCTCAACTCTTTCCAAGTTAGGGATGACATACCTTCGATCTGTGTGTCATAGACAGTGCCAAAATGCCACCTCTGATTCCTTATCTCTCTTGTTGAGTTCCCACATTTTCCTCTCTAGTATGTTCTTACATCACACTTGAATTTCCAAAGATAGTATTTCAGTCTCCTTTGGAACCTACTGCTCTTTAATTTCGTACTGCAAAAAGCAAGCCCAAATTCCTGAGTCAAAGGTCAACAAAGCAAGACACATTATCTCAACAAAAATCAAAGAGAATAAGGCCAGACCTAGGATTCTGAAAACCATCTTTAAGACTGGCTTTCAGGCCTGCCACCTCTCCTTTATCAAGCTACTGAGTAAAATTACATTTTAAGAAAGTAATGACTAGTTCTGATGGCTCTGTAGAAACATCTCTAAAATGCAACTGATTATAGATGAATTTGTTATTTTAAACTCAGAATAAAACAACCTCTTGGATCAAATCTGTGACAGGGTGAGGGGCATATCTCTAAACCTTGCCCATTACCAAATTCTTTTAACCATGAAGATTCTGATTGAATCAAGGAACTCAAATTAGAAGAAATTTATCATTCAGTCATTTAAAATAAATCTTATACCAAATTATACCTCAATTTCAGCACCTTAGAAATACAGACTGTATGCTTGATCTTCAAGACATTTTACCAATGTATCCCTTGTCCTCTCTCACAGATTCCTAACCCTCTGTCACAGCCAAAGAAATCCTATTGCCGTTTTTTCTACATCACTGGTTACTCCTTTTCAGGCTCTTTTTCCTGTTTGTCCCCCTCATGTTGGAAGGTCCCAAGAGCTTAGTCCTTGGTTCTCTGTTACCAGTTACACCCTTAGAGAGCTCATCCAATCTATATATTCCAGTGATTCTCAAAGTTACAGTGTTAGCTCAAATCCTTCTCCTGAACTCCAAACTTTCAGACTCAAAAACTATCTTTTTTTAAATTCCATTTGGATGTCTAATAAACATTTCAAATGTATATGTCCCAAATTGAACCCCAATTTTCCCTGCTCCATCCCACAAAGATGCTGCCCCTATAGGGCTTTCTCTTTCTCAGCTCATGACAACTCCATCCTTCTAAGTTGCTCAAGATGGGCTTTAGTGTCACATTTGACTCTCACTTTCCACATTCAATCCATCAGATCATCCTAATGGCTCAAAAATATCCATCAAGAAAACTGTAGAACCCAATCCATTCCCTTATCACTTTCATATCTGCTGCCCTGGTCCAAGCTCCATTATTTCTTACCTCGGCTACCCAATGGCCTCCTGATTTATCTGCTTCTAACCCTGCCTCCTCGAGAGCCAAGGAGATCCTCTGTTAACATCAGTCATGTCATTACATTCCTCTTCTTCAGCTCTACAGAGACTACCAGTTCCACTCAATAAAACAAAAGTCCTAACCTGGACTTGTTTCTTCTCTTCCCTGATCAACCTGCTTCAACAATAATAGCCACCTGGCTGTTCCTTGTACACCTCAGGCACTTTCTTCCCTTAGGTCCTTTGCACCAGTGCTCTTCTCTTCCTAGAGTGCTCTTCTCTTTGTAGAATGCTCTTCCTTCAGGTAGCCACAGGATTTCTGCACATTTTTTTCCATAAAAAAATATGTATTTGAGCAAAGCCTTTCCTTTTTTAAAAGATTTTTTAAATTATTATTTTTAGAAAGAGGGAGAGGGAAGGAGAAAGAAAGGAAGAGAAACATCAATGTGTGGTCGCCTCTTGAGCTCCCCCAACTGGGGACCTGGACTGCAACCCAGGCATGTGCCTGACTGGGAATCTAACCAGTGACCCTTTGGTTCATAGGCTGGCACTCAACGCACTGAGCCACACCAACCAGGGCTTCTCACAGTTTTTTTAAGTCTTTGCTCAACTGTTTCCTTCTTAGTGAGACCTGCTCTGAATACCTCTTTTAAACTGCAGCCACCCTCCCTCTTGCACGTCTAGTTGCCTTCCCCTACCATACATTTTTCATACATTTTTTTCATTCTCTAAAGTGCTTATCACTATAATATCTACTTATTTTTGTTTCCTTCCGCCACCACCACACATACACACACACACACTATGCTCTGTGAGGGCAGAGATTTTTTATGTTTTGTTCACTGAGCTGCCCCAAGTGCCTAGAATGTAGGCACACAGTCCACCATCTACCAATTGCCCATCCCACCCACTGAAGTTCTATTTGTGGCATGTTTCCCTTTTCAAACTGACTTTCCCTTACCTCTCTAGTAATGTAAATACTGTTTTCCTCTCTTCAAACTCCAATTTAAAACTCATCCTCTGAAATCTTTTCTACATTAGCTCTACTCTACTGGCCATGGATTTTTATGCACTTAGCCAACAACCACAACAAAATTTGGCATTAGCATCTTCGTTTGCAGACTCTAAGTCTTAAGTCATGCACATGTGCCACTAAACTCCCAGCTCTTTAGCTTATGATAAATTTTTAACTAATGATTTGGTGCCTTTTTAAGACATGACAATATTTAAATAATGGGCACAATATATAGGTTCAGTTACTTCTCTGTACATTTTACTAAACAAAATAAATATGAAATGTCAAGGACATGCTCAGACTCCTCAGAAGAGCTATAGCCACTAGGATTGTCAATGCTTCATGCCTTTACAAGATGCATTGATAAGGAGAGAGATTATAAGGAATCCTTGGTCATACACAGGTTGAGTACTGACAAGTTCACAAGCCTTCTTCATTGAGAAAACCAAACCCACTGTGTCTTCTAAGATCTGTTGAATTCCTAACCCCCAATACCTCAGAATGTAATCCTTTTTTAAAGAAATATGGTCTTTCCAGGGGTAATCAAATGAAGAGTTATGATGGAAGGCCCTAGCCCAATGTAAATGGTGCTCCTGTAAAAGGGGCAAATTTCATCACAGAAACAAACACATAGAGGGAAAACGTGCAAACACACGGAGAGCACCACAGGAAGATGAAGAATTGGAATGATGCATCTGTGAGCCAAAGAATGCCCAAGGCTACCAGGGGCTGGCAGAGGGGCCTGGAGCAATCCTTCAAAAGGGCATGGTCCTGCCAACTCTTTAATTCGGAATCCTGGCCTCCAGAACAGGGAGACAACAAATTTCTTTGTTTGAAGCCACCCAAGACGGGGTACATTGTTACAGCAGCCTGGAACCCCCATTATTTGTGTGTAGTAGATTGAGCTGGGACCTGGTTAGATATCCACATTTTCAAATTATTCAGGTTGCAACATATTTCCTGAAACTGAAGTTTTTAACTGTCTTGATTCCAGAGTGAGTTTGCAATGATTACTTCACAATTATTTCACTGTTAAATGCTTAACGAAGGATAAGGAAACTGTCTTCTACTCTAGTACCAGAAAGATCCTCTCCTGTGGGTACAAGTGAGGATCAGTCAGTCAATGCCCTTATTATTTCTATAGGAAAGTCATAAAACATTCTACACTGTTCATTTGCAGATATATGTTTAATTTGGACCAATACAGGGGAAGAACAATTTGGGAAATTGTTCACATTACACGACTGCATTTAATTTCATTGGTTCAGGTTTTAGAAAACTGTCTGGTCTGAATTGACCTGGACCAACTCTCTACAGGGCCTTGCTTTCTGGCTCAATAAACAGTGAACCTTTCAGCTGTGGCAGCAGGTTCCAAACAATATTCTAAGAGGGAAAAAATAAGAGCCACTCTTTTAAAATGTACACTTCAGGTGTAAACTCAGCTCAGTTCCCCTTCAGGCAACTCGGGTTCTAGACCGTTCCTGGGTATGAGGATGGGACTGAGTCTGCCATCCCCTGGGAGCCTGAAGGACTGTGAGCTGTTTCCCATGCTGTGTCTCCAGGTCAGACGTCTTCCCAGCCTCTCTTCCTCCTTGAGCCAAATGTCAAGGCTTCACTTTTTCCATTGCTGTAATGCTTGAAGGTACAGAAAGATAATAATTGCAGATTAAACATTCCTGTCAGTTTACTAAGAGGAAAAGGAAGCCCAAAAGGCCTAAGTGGCAGAATTCGAGTTCACAGCCAGATTTTCCTGGCTGCAAACTCAGCCACTGAACAAGCAGTACTGCAAGATCCCAGCACATTCCAGAACTTGACTTGTATTATCCTTCGTTGTCAGAACAGCCCTAATGCTGTGACCCTCATGTCACATCTAATGGGAATGGCACTCAGGAAGGTTAAGTGGCTTGTCCACGAGCCTGCAGCTAGTAGGCTGTGGAACTGGATTTAACTTCGGACGCCTTTCCTAATAAAAAATAATTTCCCTGAGTTTGGACTTTCCTGCGTTATTTATAACCATTATAAACCACCCTAAAAGGCAGTGGGTATTAACCTCCCTTTCCACACAGGGAAGGTGAGGGTCACAGAAGTGACTTCACTTTTTATGTTACAAAGCTAGAAGGTGGCAGAGCTGGGACTCAAAGCCCATGCTCCTGCCACCGGGTCAGGCTGCCACCCCCTCGGTCTTTGCACTAGTTAAGCCACGGTGTTGCAGGACAGGTGGTCCTGCACAGGACATCGATAGCGACATTTGGTCCATGATTTGTTACAGAATACCAACACTGAACCTCATTCAAATGTAGGGACATTATTTTTCTTATAATTCATGAGGAATCCTGAATTTTAAATTGATTCTTGTTCTTTCTCACCCTGAAGTTTGGCAGGGTGACTCTGAAGTCAGCAAGCAATTGCTCTCAAGTCTCTATCGACCTCATTATTAATTTTCTATTCGCTCTACCTGCAAACCATCTCAGTGAGGCAGGTCGGAGTCCACAGCATCACCGTGGCGCAGGCAGCTGTACTTGAATGCGACCCCCGGGAACCTGGGCAATGAATTGTTCACAGCTCAGCTGTTCAGCCTTTCACACTTCAGGGGCCCTTCGGCATGAACCAAATGTCTCATGGACATTTTAGGACAAGACTGAGTATCAAGGACCACTGTGCATGGACCAAACGTCTGCCCATCAAGCCAGTCCCTGAAACCCCAGGTTAACGTCCAAGGGCCTGTCACAGCCAAGGAGAGCACGTGAGAGAGCAGAAAGGATTACATTAACTCGATAGCGTAGTAACAGGAAGAAAAAGCATAATCTGTGGCTGCAGCAGCCAAGTTTGCCTCATTAGTGCACATTCTCTATTTCCCAAATAATCACACTTAATTTGATTTACAAAAAAGAAAAACAGACATTTACATAAGAGGTAAGCCCAGCAGGAGGAGGGAGGTATACACTGCCACAAATGAGCTAGGTATCAAATAAGAAAAGCCAAAATAGGGAATTTCTATGTGTTTTATTCATTTTACTTCATTTCTAAAGACTCATCCCTGCCTGTATTCTTCCCACTGTTTTCTGTGATAGTATTTCCTTGCCTCTAACCAAAATGTGGGTTTGGCAGGAAATGAGGAGGAGGTCCCTTTTGAATTCAGACTCTTCCCCAATGGTTTGCTCTTGAACCAGAACCTTAAGTTTACAGACAATATCATTCTATGTATGTTTGTGTTACAAAACGCTTCCACTCAACCCTGGTGCACTGTTGGTGGGAATGCAGGCTGGTGCAACCATTACGGCAAACAGTATGGAGTTGCCTTAAAAAACTAAAAATGGAACTGCCCTTTGATCCAGCAATTCCATTACTAGGACTATACCCAAAGAACCCTGAAACACCAATTCAGAAGAACCTAAGTACCCTTACGTTCATAGCAGCACTGTTTACAATTGCCAGGTGCTGGAAACAGCACATCAGTAGATGACTGGATCAAAAAACATTGGTACATTTACACAATGGAATACTACACAGCAGAAAGAAAGAAGGAACTCCTACCCTTTGCAACAACATGGATGGAAGCAGAAAGTATTATGCATAGTGAAATAAGCCAGTCAATGAAAGACAAATACCATATGATTTCACCCATTACAGGATACTAATGAACAAAACAAACAAATAAGCAAGACAGAACCAGATACATGAATAGAGTGAATAGACCTTCAGTGGACAGTGGGGAAGGGGAGGAGGAGGCAAAGAAGGGGAGCAGTTTAGTCAAGGAACTAGCATGGAAGAACCATGGACATGGACAAGTGGGATTGACTTTGAAGGGGGGAGGGGAAGTTGGACGGATGTAATACAATAATAAAATTAAATTTTAAAAAATGCTTCCACTCACCTGCTCTCATTTGCTCAGCCCTGGGAGACAGACAGAGTCCCTCAAAACCCTCATTTCGCTAGCAGTAAAACTAACATCCGATCAAGCAGCTTGTTCAAGATCATACAATCAATCAGTAAACCCAGGTTGGCAGTAGGTATTCTGTTACTAAATTTCAGGTTCTTTTCACAGCAGCATCATGTTCTGGATTACTTAAGAAACATCTATTTTACTATACAATGCTGAATATCTGTATTGTAATTACCACGTGACAAAGTTTTGTTATTTTAGATCAGCTTTACTTTTAGAGCAGTTTAGGTTCACAACAAAACTGAGCAGAGAGTTCCCACGTACCCTCTGTTCCCTCACATGTGTAGCCTTCCCCACTGACATTCCCCCAGAGTAATCTAATTGTTACATTTCATTGGCATTTTTTAAACTATAAATAATTCAAGTAATAATTCTATTCGCATGTTCTTACTAAATAAGATATACATAGGTAATGTATAACTCTTTCGGGTGTGTGCTATGCATTGGGGAGTGTACCAGGTATTTGCCTATTTGGGGACATTTAACTCTAAGGAAACAATTGCTATTTTTATGTTTATATCTCGTGATAGTGAGGCTCGGGGAGGCTACATGACTTGCCTACACCTACACATGGGAAGACAGGATTCAAAATATGCCGAAGTCTGTGATATTTCTGAGGCACTGGGCATCAGGAGAAAGACTTTGTAGATCATATTACCCTCCAGTTAAGGAAATGAATCCCTCCTAGAACCATCTCAGGTCTACTGGCGTCCTTAGCAACCTACCCCAGCCTTTAACAACTCCCCAGTCAGTCCGTTGTTCACTACCTAAGCACAGGGAAGACGAGCAAAGACAAGGTGCTACTCAACAAGGGCATGGCTGAAAAGCGATTGAAAAGCTACATCAGTGCTCACCCCACAGAGCAGGCAAACATGCACTCTTCACATCTCAGAGTCAACAAGTCTCTGTTGACTCCCACCCACCACATGTGACCCTCAACCTCTAATTCCATGTTGAAGGAATTTCCTTTTTCTTGTGAGATGACAGTCATAAGATTGAGTAGCAATAAAGGATGGGAGAGGGGAGGAGAAGGAGGAGAGAGGGAAAGGAGGGGGAGTAGGGGAAAAAGAGGGCGAAGAGGGGAAAAGACAATTCCCAGTATTAAATTACTATGATCTTTCAGGTACTTAACACATATTTCTTTTCAAAACCTTTGATAACAGTCCACGGTTCTAAAATACAGGAGTTCTGAAAACGCAAATGCTTTTTCTTAAGTATACAGAAAACTCTTTTGGTGACAAAACCTAATTTTAACCAATCCTGGGGTGGTGTTATTTTTTTACTGGTCTTTATTTATCCCCTTAATGCAAGCATTCACACATTTTGGTGCTAATAGGTTAATGTGTTGGATTCTGGGGCACTGCCCCAGGCTGTGCTGGGATGTAACATGCTAAGAAATACAGAACATATGCATTTTTTTCTTTCTAAAATCCAAAAATATCTCAGTAAAACATACCCAGCCATAAGGATTTCAGATAGCTCCACTTACAAAGGACTTTAGTAAATTTTTCCTCTAGTTCATCAAAGCCCTTTTACTGATTTAATAGTCAATGCTTAATTTTTTTTAATTCAGAAAAATATAGCTATTATGTGCATATACCCTAATAGTCGCAGTTAAGTGGGTAATTTCAGTGTACATCCCCATCCAAACTATTTTAAGTGCTGCTGGCTGTGGCTGATCAGAGAGGAGCTAATCTTACATCTGTTGTTACCCTGTCTGGTCTCCAGTGAGGGAAATTCAGTAACATCTCTAAGGACAATGATTTACCATATACCTGGTACTGCTCTAAGCACTTTATATAACACATTTAAAATACAAAACAACACACTGATAGGCACTATTAATCCCACTCTATAAAAGTAACAAATCCAGGATGTGAATATTGGCAGAAATCAGACAAAAAGCCCTTTTCTTGACAGCATTCGTCGGGGAAGAGGTGGGACGGAGGGTGAATAAATAACGATATATAGTATATCAGAAGGTTGATAAATCCTATGAAGGAGATAAAATCTGAGCTTTTACCTACTACACTACACTGTCTGTTAGTGAAAGCAATGCCAGGTCTGTATCTCAACAGTGAGTGAGAAGAGGCATTTCGAATGAATAAACTGAATAGTGAACCCCGCAATCAAATCAATGCCTATAAACGAATTTTAAAAAGAATATATAAGAACTCCTAGTTCCAAGCATCATGGAATAACAAGAATTATATTTACCCTTCTACCTGAAGGTTTCAGAAACAAAAGCAAAAAGAAATACATGAAACAATGGTTTTCAAGATACTGGGTATCAGACAATGGAGAGGAGCAATTCCTGAGAAACAGGAAATAATCTAGGTGAGCCCTGTGTGTGACCTAACTTAATGACCTGAGAGAAACCCCAGGGCATGGTGCAGGGAGCAGAAACCGAAGTAGAACTTCTCTGTGGGTGCCCCTACATCCATACTTAACAGGGAATGTATAGCACTAACTGCCTCTAACAAAAAAGGAGAAAGTTGCACATCAATGACTTCAGCCTCTACCTTAAGAAACAAAAAGCAAATTAACCCCAAAGTAAGCTCAATAAAGATCAGAGCTGAAATTAATAAAATAGAAAATGGAATAATACTAAGAAAAACAATGGAACCAAAACCTGGATTGTTTGTTTTTTAATGTGTGGCTGGCACTTGCACACCCCCAACTGGAGCTGGCCAGCAACCCAGGCATGTGCCCTGACTGGGAATCGAACCAGTGACCCTTTGGTTTGTGGGCCAGCACTCAATGCACTGAGCCACATTAGCATGAACTTCTTCTCTTTGAGAAGATCAATCAAATTAATAGCTCCCTAGCCAGACTAATCAGGACAAAAAGGGATGAAAAAAATGACCAACATCAGGAATGAGAAAGGGGACATCATTACAGAGTCTATATGTATTGCTATCATAATAAAGGAATATTTTGAACTTTGTGTAATACATTCAACAACTTGGATGAAACAGACATACTGCTTGAAAACACAAACTACCAAAGCTCACTTAAAAAAAAGTGAGATAACTTGAATAGCCCTATAACTACTAAAGAAATTGAATTTGTGGTTTAAAACCACTGGAAAACAACAATAACAAACTTCCAAGCCCAGGTGGCTTCACTAATGAATTTCATCAAACATTTTTTTTAAAAGATTTTATTTCATTATTTTTAGAAAGAGGGGAAGGGAGAGAGACATCAATGTATGGTTGCTTTTCACTTGCCTTCAGCCATAGATATGACTGGAGACCTGGCTTGCAACCTGGTTATGTGCCCTGGCTGGGGAATTGAACCTGCAACCTTTGGGTTTGCAGGCCGGCACCTTACCCACTGTGCTACTAGCCAGGGCCTGAATTTCATCAAACATTTAAGGAAGAAATAAGGTGCAGTTCTATGCAAACTCTCCTAAGAAATGTAAAAAGAAGGAATTACTCTCCAATTCATTATATGAGACCACCATTATCCTGATACAAAAACCAAAGACAATGTAAGAAAAGAAAAAATACAGAATGAATATCCCTTATGGAGAGAGATGCAAAAATTCTTTTTTAAAAATGTTTGCAAATTAAATCCAACAAGATAGTAAATGTATAAACACATTGTGGCTAAGTGGGAACTAGCCCAGCTGCTAGGGTGGTTTAATATTTTTTTAACCAATGAATGTAATGTATCATTTAGCAAACTAAAAAAGAAAACTCTATGATCAACTAGCATTGATTCCTGATAAAAATCCTCAATAAATTAAGAATAGAAGGGAACTTTCTCATCCCAAAAAAAGGACCTTTATTACAACTCTACTGCTAACTTTATCTCTAAAGTAAAAGACTAAACACATTTCCCTGAAAATCAAGAACATGACAGGGATTTCCACTCTCATCATTTCTATTCAGCATCATGCAAGAGATGCTGGCCAGACCAATAAGGCAAGAAAAGGAGAATAAAAAGCATCTGGATTTAAAGGCAACAAGTAAAACTGTCTTCATTTGCATATGGCATATTGTCTATGTAGAAAATCCTACAGAATAGTTTTAAAAGCTACTAGAACTGATAAGTGAATTTAACAAGTTTGCAGGATATAAGCAATACACAAAATCAATCATATTTCTATATACCTATGCACTAGTGATAATTAGAGGTTGAAATAAAATATTTGTAATATCAAAAGTATAAATCTGACAAAATATGTACAAGAATATACAATGAAACTTGAAAATATTGCTGAAAAAGTAAAGACCACTTAAATAATTTGAGATAATGATTTATGAGTCAAAAGTCTCAATACTGTTAAGAGAGCAGTTTGCCCCAAATTGATCTATAGATTCAGCATAATTCCTGTCAAAAATCCCAGCTAGATTTTGTAGAAAAATCAAGCAGATTCTAAAGTTCATATGGAACTAGAATAACAGATGAAAAACATCTTTAAAAAATAACACAGTTAAAGGACACACTGCCTAATTTCAAGATGTGTTATAAAGCTACAGTAATCAAGACAGCATGGTATTGTCATGAAGACAGACAAATGCATTCAACAGAAATGACTACAGGGTTTATAAATAGTCCCACACATATAAGGACAGCTGATTTTTATTTTTATTTTTTAAAGATTTTATTACTGTTAGAGAGAGGGGAAGGGAGAGAGGCAGAGAGGGAGAGAGACATCAATGTATGGTTGCTTTTCACCTGCCTCTATCTATGGGCCTGGCTGTAGACCTGGCTTGCAATCTGGTTATGTGCTCTGACTGAGAATTGAACCAGCAACCAGCAATTCTCTGACTGAGAATTGAACCAGCAGAATTCACAGGCTGGTGCCTAAACACTGAGCCACTAGTCAGGGCTAGAACACAGACGCAAAGGCAATTTAGTGGAAAAAGGATAATCCATTAAACAAAAGGTGCTAGAATATACATAAAAGTGAACTTAAATAATACTTCACACAATACAAAGATTAATTTAAAATGTATCATGAACCTGAATATAAAGTCTGAAACCATTAAACTTCTGGAACAAAATATTGATGAAAATTTTTATGACCTTTCATCAGGCAAAGACTTCTTAACTACACCACCAAAAGCATGATTCATTAAAAAAAAAATAATAATAATAATAATAAATTAGATTTTGTAAAAACTAAAAACTGTTAAAAGATTAAAGACAAGCCTATACTGGAGGACAATATCTAACAAGCATATATCTTATAAAAGATTTATATCCAGAATATGTAAATAATTCCCAAAATTCTGAAATAAGGATGCCAACAATCCAATAAATATATGGACAAAAGATGTGAACAAATGATATCAAGAAGATACGTGAATGACAAGTACATGAAAGGATGCTTGACATCATTATAATTAAGGAAATACAAATTAAAATAACAATGAGATATCATTACACACCTATTAAAATGGCTAAAATTACAAAGAGTCACAGTAGCAAATGCTAGTGAAGGTAACTGAACAACTATAACTCTCATACATTGCTAGTGAGAATATAAAATGATACACCCACTTTGGAAAAGTTTGTTAGTGTCTTAAATAGACCTGCCATTGCATCCAGGTGTTCTATACAAAGACTTGTACGCAAATCCTCATAGCAGCTCTGTTTTTAATAATAAAGACTAGAAACAACCTAGATGCCCATTAATAAGAATTGAACAAATTGCCATATAGCCAGGTAATAGAATACTTCTGAGCAATAAAAAATGAAGTAGCAACATACCTCACAACAAGGAGGAATTTTTAAATGATTATGCTAAATGGGAAAAAGACTAAAAAAAAAAGTACTATAGTCCCTACCAGGTGGCTCAGTTGATGGGAGGGGCATCATCTCATACACCAAAACAGGTTCAATCCCTGGTCAGGGCCACATACCTAGGTTGATAGTTTGACCCCAGGTCAGGGTATATACAGGAGGCAACTAATTGATATTTCCCTCTTTCTTCCTTTCTCTAAAAATCAATTAACATAGCCTCAGATGAGAATTTAAAAAAGAATATGTACTAATGATTCCATTTATATGAAACCCTAGAAAATGCAAACTAACGTATAGTGACAGAAAACAGCTGAATGTGGTCGCCTCAAGTTGGATGGGTGAAGGTGTGAGGGTCAGGAGAAAGGGGTTACAAAGGAGCACAAGACTTTCAGGGATAATGGATGTGTTATCTTGACTGCAGTGATGGTTTCACCAATGTGCACATATGTCAAAATACAACAATACTATCTGCACATACTTTAAATGTATACTTTACTATATGTCGATTTTTACCTTAATAAAATAATTTACATGTACATATTAAAATGCATAAGAAACTTAAAACCATTCTTATTGAAAATTCTTCCCTGTTTCTTTCAAATGCATGGCCAGAAGCTTTCATGGAAGCAGCACTGCTTTGTAACTCTGGGGAACTGGATTCAAATTTTGATACAGATTTGAGACTCTTGTATGGGTGGTAATTTTTCATGTTAAGACTAGGGCCTGGCCACATGGTACAGTGGAAGATCATGCTCACAGGCATCTCCCTCCAGGCCCCTCTGTGAGCTCATCTATCTGATGCCCCACCTCTCCACAGACATCGCACAGAGCTCATCACCATGCCCAAACCACCGTGTTCATCCTGCATCTCCTGAATCCATGCAACCAAGTCAGCATTAACAGCTCGTCATGTAGGGGACACACACACACACACACACACACACACACACACCCGTCCTAGATGCTTTGCCTCAGTCATCCCCAACTTGCAATCATGTCCTGTCAGTTCCAGCTCTTTATCATCACTCAACTCTCTCCTCTTCCCAGAAATACTTTCCTGCCCCCTAAGAATTGAAATGCCCCTCTCCCATCTTCCCATGGCACACCTTATTCAGATCAAGCCAGATTTATGCTGCCCCACTAGATCATAAATAATTTCAGATCCTGGATTTCAGATCTTGCTGCTGCATGTTCTTCCACAGGATCTCAAGGAAAGTATTCCAAGAACCCCATGCATGGGGGATTGTGGCACGGTTAAGATTAGAAGGCTGTCCCTGGGTACCCATTGTCTCACTTCCATCTGTCCCACCATGAAAAAAGTCCAGCCTTATCTTCGTCAAAGCCAAAATGAAGGCCAGTGTCCAAAGATTCTGTGCTGTTGGTCCAGCACCAGCAGTCTCTGTCCCTATTCAAGTAGCTTAGTAGTGTTCCCTCTGCAATTCTTTGCTGTGTTGCTGTATGCAGGCTCCCAGTGGAGTCCACAGGCCAGCTGCTCAGCTGCTAAGGCCGGCCACATGGTTATTATGGAGAGAGAACACATGAACGAACAGGGGGAACATGTGTTACCAAATGAGAGAGAGAGGGATTTGTTAGATTCAGATTATATTTTCTTCTATCTTGGGCTTGGGAATGACCAGGAGTTTTTAAAAAATATATATCCAATCAACTTCCCAAGATTTCATGGGCTTCTGATGGGCCCAGCCCCTAACCAATTCATGTCCTTCTCCAGGCTACACTGACAGCCTCTATGGTGCCATCTTGGCTCCTCCTGCGCATGTGCTTACCTCCCCCTTTATCATTCTAGCTCTTCCCCAGTGATCTGCGGGGAATGGGTCAGGGGTTCCCTGGGAGTGTGAGAAACTAGCTTCCTAGAGAAGCAAGCCTACACTTCCTACTTGACTATACTTAACACATTGTAGACTGGTCATAAAAAAATTCATGTTTTCAATTGGTCAACATTGTTGACCAATAATAAGTTAACTTATGCTTGCATTTGCATTAGCTGTTGCTATAAAAATGCCGGTCAACAATGTGTTGAAATGTCTGATTCCCTATGTTCTCTCCCTTTATTAATATGCATATACCTACACTGACATTACAACACTGCCCAGATGACATGGTCATTCAACAAATGTTTGTAGAATAAATGCATGAATGAAATATAATGACAGTCAGTCATTGTAAACTGTGCCCCCACCTCCCAGCATTTTCTAACCCTTTCCCCTTCGTTTTTCTTACTCCATAACACTTACTATTTTTTTTTAATCCTCACCAGAAGACTTTTTTCCATTGCTTTTAGAAAGGAAGGGAAAGAGAGAAAAATTGATTGGTGCCTATCCTATGTTCCCAGACTGGGAGTAAACCTGCAACCCAGGTATGTGACCTGATCGGGGTATCAAACCTGCAATACTTTGGCCACAGGACAATGATCCAACCAACTGAGCCACATGGGCCAGGGCACTGCATATCCCTTAAAACCTCTAACATGCTACAAATAAATTTGTTTATCTCTTTGTCCTCAACAATCCCCACTACCACCAAATGTAAGTTTCATGACAAAAGTGAGCTTTAACTGTTGGTTTATCTCAAGTGGGTGGGATAGTGCCTAACACTCGGTAGGCACTTAATGAATACACACAGATGGCAAGCCTCTGCAGCTTCGCTGGGTTCAGGTAGCCATGGCATTGTCTGGGCCGGGATCCTCCCAGGTTCCCTGGCCATCACGCCTCCCCAAGGTGCCACCCTCTCTCCAGTTAGGATACTTTTCCTCATTTGCCTGGACAACAGCAGATTTGAGGGAGCAACTGCTACAGCAGAACCAGCCACCAAAGGAAACGCTTCCCGTGCCAACATCTGGAAAACTCACTTAGAAAGGTTTCAGTCCTCATGTGCCAAGAAAAGTAGCCCTTTACAAAGTAGCCATGATTAGAAAACATTTTCAAAGTGTGTTAAACAAGGAACTAGTTGGTACTTAAAAATTCAAATGCTTATGAAAAGCTAACATGTTAAAAACTTAGTTTCAGGAAATACTAAATTGGGGTTACTTTTCTAAGTCAGTGATAAAGAAAATAACCTTTATAATAACAAAATCAAGATTAGGGGAGATATTATGTTGTTACCTTTATAATAACAAAATCAAGGTTAGAAAAATTATGTTGTTAGCTTTTCAAAAAAATTCAGATGGAGTGTTTTTTTATAAGGTGACTAAAGTGGTTTATTCATATTGCCTACAAAAGAATGCCAATTCTTTTAGCATGTACCATATGGCAGATACTTTAGATATGTCATGTTGTTTAATTCTCAGCAACTCTGGGATACAGATATGATTAGATCCATTTCAGAGTAGAAGAAACAAATTCAGAGAAATTAAGTATTTGCTAGAGCATTCTATTTCTTAACAAAAAGCAAGACCTGAAATTAATACGGCATAATGATTAGATTTGGCAAAGTTAAATAATGGGTTTCTTTTATCTACTTCTTTGTGAACTTGAGATATTTCATAATAAAAAAAATAAATCACCAAATGATAGCAATAATTTGACTATATCACAGTGCTAAGGGCAGAACCCAGACTTAAATTCTATTTGACACAAAAATCCATGTTTTTCCCTTCATAATACTATGCTGCCTCTCCAAAAATGGAAACTATTACATTTGCTTGAACTGGTACATAACCAAGTTGGAAGAGCTGCAACACAGGTATAACTCATCATTAAATATTATTAGCAGGAATAATAATACAATATACCTTTTTTTCCTCCAAATGCTTTGAGACGGTTGAGTAACACTAGACCAGGAGTGAAAACTATCCCCTGTTCCCAAACAGCGTCTAAGAATGTAACCCACAGGCTCAGAACCAGACTCTCTTTTTACAGTCTAACATAATTAAAAATAAAAAGCATTAAACTAAAAAAATATGGACAAAGAAAGGGAAATAGGTAAACTAAAGAGAGTAGGTATAGGAGGGAACTGCGAGTGAGTTCTGGAAGAGGAGTGGGAGTGAATCCTGAGATTCAGAGGTAAGTGAGAAATAAGTACATCAAGAAGAGGCATAAGGGGAAACTTTGAGATGGAGAAAGATGAGATTTAGAAAAAATAAAAGGAGTATAACCCAAGAGAACATTAGAAATTAAAGAGAGGGACAAACATAGAAGGTACAATGAATGAAGTAAAGAAGGTAGAGGCAGCCTTCCAGGGATTTGACAAATTAGCTCCATGCATAGGCAGGGTCAGCAACTTAGAGTGATAAATTTTGCCATGGCAGGGCAATAAATTGAAAGCATCGGTGAGCAAACAGACCCCTCGCAGTGAAAATTAAGCACTGAGGAATGCCAATGAAATACCGACATGACATAATACTTAGAAATTGGTCATGTGGCAGAGAAATATGTTGTTCTAGAACCAGTCTCAATCCTGCAGCAAGCCTCCAGCCTGCGAGCTGCTGTTACAGATTTTACTTCTTCTCCCCCACTAGTCCACCCAGCTGTAGACTGGAGTCCAGCTCCATCTGTGCTACAGAACAAGCGGTAGGAATCCCCATGAACATGTCCCTGCACCTGCACCCCCACATGTGCTCACACCCTCGACCAGGATGACAGTGGGCAGAGAATCAGGCAGCAGTGACACGCCGGCGCAAAGGTGTGCTCTTCGGAATGTCCTTTTCTTTTCCCCTTTCAGGAAATTGGTGCAAACAACTCAGAGCCTTTTGACACCTGCAGTGTGTTCAATTGCGCATGGGCGAAATAAGCTTCGAGGGAGGGACTAACACTATGATGTTGCTTATATGGAAAAGTAAGTTCTAAGAGACAGCAATTGGCTTCTGAGTGAACTTTTGGAACAAAATCAATTCATTACAATTCGGAGACTGAATCACTCCTATAGATTTCCATTACAAAAACATCTTTGGTGAAGTTAGTAAATATTTCCCATGTTCTTCTAGAGTTGATTTACCACAACATTTGGGCTTGGACACGGGTTGTGATCTGGACCTGGGGCATACTCAGGTTCTCAGTTAACTGAACCACCACCATTTCTAAGATTAATGGCTGATTCTCCTTAGGCATGTGGGGGTTGAGGGAGGGGGTTGTCTGTGTGTGTGTGTGTAGGTGCACATATGTGTGTTTGAGGGGTGAGGGAGCAGGATTGACATGGATTTTACCTAAAATCTGATACTATATGAAATTTTTATACATTATGAAAGTGTTTGAATTCTTAAAAAAGAAATCTGCAATACTGGCACTTTTCATTTTTAACCTTTATTTTCTTCCTCACATCGTTGTGACATTAGCTGTTTAAAAATGGAAAAGGTGCTGGATCCCTTCAACAGTTATAATAAAGGCAACTGGATAACTAGTACTCTCTGAAACTAAGAAATAGAATAAAATAAAGTAAAAAGACTTTCCCCTTAAGTGTCCTCCCCAAAGCAGAGAAGTTACTCTGGACACGTTAATACTGAGTAACCTTTGGATGATAGAAGGGAGCATGAAGAGAACATAGGATATCCTTGCACGGAAGTCTGGAGGTTTATGACAAGAACTTGACTCTGAATGGAGGGCAGCTTAGATAGGGGCAGAGCCAACACACTCAGAAACCTGATGTAGCACGTTCACTGGTTCATCTCACATGTTGCAAGACTGGGGTTACTGTATATGATGGTTTTAATGAAAATAACACAGACCAAGAAATCATCATCATAAAGACATGTTACTCTAAGAAATTTCCTCACATATCTCCCTTCTATGATGAATTAAGCTGAATACACTGTCAAAAGGTAATGTTTTCCCATTCAATGAAATTTCATGTTCTGCTCACTCTGTTTTACTTATGAAATTCAAAGATGTCTTTTCCAAAAATACTTTTTAAACACCACACTTTTAAACAAATAAAATGAGTCATACACAGTTAGGCTCTGGACAAGTTCACATACAGTTTTTCAGAAACTAATCCAAGGATCCTGGCAGGCAATGTGTTAAGGTGATTTGTCCTTTCTGCAATGTAGTGGCATTTTGTGTCCCATGAACTTTCCAGAGTTATTATCAGACATTAGACATTGATGTTACCATACTCCAGGAATATAATGTATACATGAAGAAAGGGTAAAGGAGATCAAAAGGAACAAGTTTCCAATTGTAAAATAAATACACTGCAAGGTTGTAATGTACATACAGCATGATGAGCACAGTTAATAATACTGTATTGAATGCTTAAAATTTGATAAGAAAACAGATCATAAAAATGCTCAGCATAAGAAAAATATTTCTATAACTAAAATTTAATTTTTGTAATAACTCTGTTGCCCTGGTCTGAGAGGAAATAAAAGTCTTTTTTTTTTTCTGTAAGGGTTTTAGGTACTCTACCAGGATTCTTAGAAAGCCTAGTTCTTCTTTTTATCAATCATTAATTTTTAAAAGGTAAGAAATATTTTTTGATAGGACCATTATGATTGTCAGACTTCTAACAGAACTCAAACTGAGGGTTCCAGGAGCTAGATGAACAGAACAATGCTGGACCAAAGCGGACAGCACTAGATGCTCCCTGCCCTCATCAGGGAATCACACGACCCCTAAGAGATCCTGGCCTTGGTCAAAAGTCTTGTAAGACCAAGCCCAAGGTAGGCAGGGCAACCTGTTCAGGGTTGCATTATGGGTGCCAATCTCAATGTTCTCAACTTAGTCATTGTCAAAAGGAGGGCAAAAGATATTCCTGGTCTCACTGATAACATGGGCCTCGTGGCCTGGGGCCAAAAGAGTGTGCAAATTTTAATCTTCCTGAAGATGATATCCCACTAATGTGCTGCGAAAAAGCCCCCAAAGAAAGAAGCTGAGAAACCCAGAACCGCAACACCCAAGACTCAGTGTCTCACATTACTTCAAGTGTCCCTATAACACAAAAGTCAGTGTATTGCTCTGAAGAAACAAGATACTAAGAAAAATAAGGAAGAGGCTGCAGACCATACTAAACTTTTGCCTAAGAGAGTGGAGGAGGCCAAAGAAAAATGCCAGAACAGATTGCCAAAAGATATAGGCTGTCTTCTTGGAGAGCTTCTACCTCTACAATGGATGATGATGATGATGATGATGATGATATGGTAATGACAATGAAATAGCTAGCACTTATTGTTCATTTCTACAAGGGAAGCATCACATCAAGAGCATTCTCTAAATTAGTTCATTCAATCCTTCCAACAACCCTCTGAGATAATATTTTCAACCCCACCTACTTTTACACATGGAGAAATAAGTTCACAATAACTGAATAATCTGCCCCAAGTTACATAGCTAAAAAGGAGCCAGGCTATGATTCAAATCAAAAGGGTCCGCATGCTGCACCTCTCCACTGGCCCTCCAAACCCACGTTCCATCCTAATCTCTACCAGTTTTATGAATTATGCCAATTGTATAACCAGGTTGTTGACCTCTGCTGATGGCTTCAGGGACTTCCATGCCTTCTAGACTTCTGCCCAAGGAAGCCAAGGCTGCCGGTCAGAGGGAAGGACACAGGTTGGGGTGCTTACTCCCAGAGGTCCCTCCCTGTGGAGTCACCTCAAGCATTTGTATCCCTCCAACAAAGATCACAGATTGTATCAAAATGATGCTTTCCACACAACTTTCTCCCCCAGGGTTCTAGGAACCAGTCCCCTCACCCTTCATCCCTTCACCCGGGAGATGGGAACAGCTACACTGTTACTCGCTGGGAGGTATGCACTATCCAATGTGGCTTCTCCCTATCCTCATAAATCATCCCTGAATTAAATCCTCCATAAATTAACCTAATCCGAACATATCATTTGATTCCTATTGGGACTCCAAAATTCCTGCTCTCAACCACCATGTTAAACTACCTACTAAAGGATTTGAAAGTCCCAGACACTTTAGGATAAATGCAACTGGATTCCAATATTTCGTTAGAATAGTCCTGAACTCTGTAAGCACTCTTAGAATACAAGTCTCTGTTAAAAAGCCTTCTTGTACTTTCCCTTTGCTACTTTATTCCTTTCTGTATCATATTACATATATTACTGTATGGAATTATCAGTTTAAATATTAATATTTATGAAATTAATCATTTCCAATAAAATTGATCTCTCAAAAGTTGCATGCTTTTTCTTTCTAGGTCTCAATAGTCTAGCACTTAGTCTTTATGAGAATTTAAACAGTAAAATAAAGACAGCTTTAAACATTTTTGTTCAAGTTCTTTAAATTATTGAAAGGCAAAAATAGTGGAAGGGGAAAAAAAAGAGACCACCTTTATTTCTGATCATTATACCTAGAGTATCAGTTCCCAGACAATACTGCAGAATGCTCTGATACATCTAGCAATGGACCCAGGATTTCATAAGACCAAACAGCCAATTTTTGATTAGGAAAACTAGTATGCAGCCCATTATATTCTTTTGGACAAAGACAGCAAGTGTATGTGTGCGTGTGTGTGTTTTCACACACAAGCAGTCGTGAAAGAGGCCCTGGTCCCAGTGTCTCTGCAAGAAGTACTATCACTGCTCACTCAAGGGACTGTAACGTGACTCCAGCACTGGCTTGCAGTGCAATTTCTCTTGCAAATAATGCTCTGAAATCACAATGTTACACTTAGAAAAGACCTTCGAGATCATGAAGATGTTTAACCCCTGCATTTTTTCAGAGGAGTCCAAGCCTCAGGACAAGAAATCTCACAGTCCTGGGAGGCTTTCCGTTGCTCCACCAGGCACTGCCTTCCGTGTCCATTACCAACTATTCTGTGTGGCCCACAAAACCACCCAGAGATGGCCAGATGTCACAATGGTTCAAAGTACAGTCACGTGCCGCATAACAACGTGTCATTCAACAACAGACCACAAATACAGTGCCGTAAGATTATAATGGAGCTAAGAATTCCTTTCACCTACGATGTCATAGCTGTTGTAACATCTTAGGGCAACATGTTTGCAGTGACTCTGGTGTAAACAAACCTGTGCTGCTGCCAGTCATCTAAAAGTACAGCGCATACAGTTAGGTACATATGACAATAAATGACTATGTTACGGGTTTATGTATTCGCTATCGTATACTTTTACTTATTTGTCTTTTAAAGATTTTATTTATTATTTTTAGAGAAAGGGGAAGGGAGAGAGGCCTCAATGTACGGTTTTCCTTTCACCTGCTTCTAGCTAAGGACCTGGCTGGAGACCTGGCTTGCAACCTGGTTATGTGCCCTGGCTGGGGAATTGAACCAGTGACCTTTGGGTTTGCAGGCTGGTGCCTTATCCACTGTGCCACCAGCCAGGGCTCACTATACTATACTTTTATTTTTATTTTTATTTATTTTTTAAGAGAGTTTATTTATTATTTTTAGAGAGCAGAGAAGGGAGAGAGGCAGAGAGGGAGAGACACATCAATGTGTGGTTGCCTTTCACCGGCCTCCAGCTATGGACCTGGCGGGAGACCTGGCTTGCAACCTGGTTATGTGCCCTGGCTGGGAATCGAGCCTGAGACCTTTGGGATCACAGGCCGGCGCCTTATCCACTGTGCCACCAGCCAGGGCTCACTATACTATACTTTTAAATCATTAATTTAGAATGTACTCTTTTCTACTTCTTAGAAAAAGTTGGCTGTAAAAGCGCCATGTGACACCGACTGCAGCCTCGCACGTACATCTTGTGTTTATATCATCTTTTGATCGTGTCATTTTCTCTTGTGCTGATTTAACTTTGTGTTATTTTTTGCAGTAACACATTGCTGCACAGGCTTGTAGCCTATGAGCAATAGGCTATACCACAGCGTGTAGGTGAGTAGCAGAATGTTCCATCTAGTTTGCTACGTGCAGTCTGTGATACTCAGATATTCACACACAGCAGAATTCCTCATGATGCATTTCTCAAAACACAGCCCTGTCATTGAGCACTGCCTGCCTGTAGATGCTTATTAAGCCTCATAAATTATAAGCAGTTTGACTTAGTATTAAATATTTTACAAGATTTTTAATGACTGCATAGCCTTTTGGCTTCGGGATGTACCATAATTAATTCACCAACACCCTCTGTTTTATTCATCTCCTAGGAAATCTGCCCTAGGGTTATGGGGATGGCTGGACACTTACAGTCTGACAGCAACTTATTAGTCACATGTACTCACAGTCCAGGGAGGACAATGCACGCCACACAGGGCTGCATGGGGGTTGTACCTGGGAAGGGGCTTTGTCATAAACTAGGGTGAGAGGACCACGGGTGCTGCATGAGGATGTGACTGGCACATAATATGGGATGTTAATTTCAGTCTTTATACCACACCCTGTTCTTCAAATTCCCAATACTTCGTTCTCATAAACAAAGCTGCAATGGGCACATTTGAACATCTGTCCTTTTACCTATCTCTTGTCATTTCCTTAGGAAAAAGTCCTCAAGTTGAACTTCAATAGGGGAAAGCAACAATAAAATAAACAGTAATCTATTTGATGGGGGCTCTATTCCATCCCATACCTGTCAAATGATATTTATACTCTAGGCAGAATTTTATATTGCCTTTCACTAGATGCTGAATCATTATAAAACCTATACTTTCTTATTTAAAAAATTCAAACACTACAAAGTGGAATATATGAAAAAACAGAAGTCTCTATCACCTACACCCAAGCCCTACCACCAGACCTCTCCCCAAAAGCAACCAAAGAAGGTTTTGGACATACATGCATATCATTTAAAACAATTTTTTAGTCTAACAAATGGGAGAATACTGTACCCTATGCTGAAACTGCATGGAAGCTTATTAAATGGATGCTGTATTGCTTTGCTGCGGTTCTAACAAAACACTACAGACTGGGTGGCTTAAACAACAGAATATTTTTTGTCTCACAGTTCTAAAGGCTAGAAGTGCAAGATCAAGATGTTACGAGGTTTGGTTTTTGCCGGGGCCCCTCTGCTTGGCTTGGAGGCAGTCCCTTTGTCAACGTGTCCTCACAGGGCCTTCCCTCTGTGTGCATGCTGCCTGGTTTCTCTTTCACTTCCTATGGGATCACCAGTCATACTGGACTAAAACACCACCCTTAGGGCCTCATTTAAATACCGTACATATTTATTTTTAGAGAGGGGGAATGGGGAAGAAGGAGAGGGAGAGAAACATCAATATACAAAAGAAACATTGATTAGTTGCCTCTTGCATGCCCCCAACTGGGGACCTGGCCCACAACCCACGCATGCGCCCTGACTGGGAATCGAACCAGCAACATTTCCTTCCTCAGGCCAGCACTCAATCCACTGAGCCACACCCGCCAGGGCTAATCACCTTTTAAGAGCCTCCAAATACAGTCATGTTCAGGAATACTGGAGGTTAGAGTTTCAACATAGGGATTGGGGTAAGGGTGGAGGTTCACCATTCAGTCCCTAGAAAATGCATTACAGATGTTGCTGTTTCCAGCCGTTTGCTGTTACAACAATGCTGCAATAAACATCAGCGTGTTTGTACTTGTGAGTATATCTACAGGATAAGCTCATAGAAGTAGAATTGCCAAATCAAAAGAATTTTCATATACATTGTCAAATTGTCTCCCAGAAACGTTTGTTAAATTTAAATGTCCACCAACCATGTATAAGAGTAATCATTTCCCCTCACAAACCACAGCATGTTATCAAGCTCTCTTCACCTTTGCCAACACGTAACTGAAAAAATGGTCTCATTTTGGTCTGCTTCTGTTAATTATCAGGGAGATTTTATACAGTATGTGTTTTTTATATGGACTACTGTTCTTTTGTACATGTTATTATATTTACAGTCATTAAATGCTTACTGTATAGATAGCATTATAAAATATATTTTTAGGGAATCGAAATTGCTAACATGTCTCTATTCAAATCTACAGTCAGGTAATTGGAACATTAGTTCCAATATACCTAATCCAATTTTTAAAAATATGACCACATATGTTTTGCATAGAGTCAGTTCTAAATAAGTACTTGCTGAATGAAATCGATTGCTGATCGCATCTGTTATCTATCATCAACAGTAATAAAACCAGCTCCTCATTATCAATGCATTGCTGAGTGGTTGTGTTTCTCTCAATAACTCTGAATTCATTGGAAAGCATTTTCCTCTACAATTGTTTTCCAGTTGATATACATGCCTGGTGTTTTCAAAATGCACTGAAAGAGAAAGGTTGTTTTTAATTTTAAAGTTACCTAAAAATATTTGGTAAGTAAATCAAATCTAACTTTAAAGTGGGACTTGTGCAGGCTTAACTCTTCTCCCACACTGCTAGGCTTTTGGAAGCTCTGGATGACATGGCACCCTGGTAGCCTCAAGACAGGAGCCCATACCAGAATGAGCAGGTGGTGTGAACAAGGGCAGATTCAAATGAAGAGGCAAGATGCTGGGAGAAGATGAGTATGCTTGCTACGAAGCAGAAGATTTCAAAAAGAAAAACTGCCAATATCAAAAATATGTAAAGAACTCATACAACTCAACACCAAACAATCCAATTAAAAAATGGGCAGAGAACCTGAACAGACACTTCTCCCAAGAAGACATGCATATAAATGGCCAACAGATAGTAAAGTTGAGCATCTTTTCATATATCTATTAGGGAAGTGTAAACCAAACTGCAATGAGATACCACTTCACACCTGTTAGAATGACTATTATCAAAAAAGTAGGTAATAACAAGTGTTGGAGAAGTTGTAGAGAAAAAGGAACCCTTGTTTACTGCTGGTGGGAATGTAAACTGATAAGTCACTATGGAAAACAGTATGGGAGTTCCTTCAAAAATTAAGAATAGAGTTACCATATGACCCAGCAATCCCTCTTCTCAGTTTCCACCCAAAAATTTGAAAACATTTATTCACAAAGATACATGCACCCCTCCCTATGTTCATTGCAACATTATTCATGATGGCCAAGACATGGAAACAATCCTTTGATAGACACTTGGATAAAGGCAACACAGTACCAACAAAAAAAAAAAAAAAAAAATGTGGTACATATACATACAAAGGATACTGCTTAGCCATAAAAAGATGAAATACTGCCACTTGTGACAGCATGAATGGACCTTGAGAATATTATGCTAATGAAATAAGTCAGTCAAAAAAAGCTAAGAACCATATGATTTCTCTCATATGTTGACACAGACAACAGTATGGTGGTTACCAGAGTGAGGAGGGTGGGGTAAAGGGTGAAGAGGGCAAATATACGGCAACAGAAGACAATTTGACTTTGGGTGGTGGGCACACAATGCAACATACAGATCTCGTATCACAGAAATGTACCTATATGATCTTATTAACCAGTGTCACCCCAATACATTTCATTTTAAATGAAGAAAAATTAGCATGACTTTGGTATAAGTGTACTTATTAGGAGAAGGCCTCATAGCGAGGGAAGAAATCATTTTCATATTAAATAGGACTATTTAGGTTTCCTAAGTGCCTTCTCATAGCAGCAGAAATATTTATGAACAGATACATTAGTCAATTCTGTTTGCCACATGTAAGTCTAAAAGTGCATATTAAGTTTGCCATGTTTCAGGATTTCATCATGTTTTTGGCAAGAGTGTTTACACATAAGGAGACCTTTTGTTAAACCACATAACTCTGATCTTGTTTATGAGCTCTAAAATTAAATTATCTCACATAAATACTCAGAAGGTAATTTTCATATTAGTCTCAATGGTCCACAGTCCCACCACAAAAGATCCAGTCACAATTCATTCTGTGACACGGGTGGCCTGTCAACTTGGTACAACTCGCTGCTTCGTGGGAGTTTCATGACCTACAGGCTCTCACGCATTTGGAGAGGGAGTGTAACTGGAAGCACTTTGGCTGGCTCTGTGGTAAAAGCATTTACTATGGAATAAAGGAAATACACTAATGCAAAAGAATGAAGACTATAGTTCAGAGCCTGCAAACCAGCTCTGTAAAGGGCCAAATGATAAATAGTTTAGGTTTTGTAGGTGACTACTCAACTATGCTGCTGTATCACAGAAAAAGCCATGTACAATACGTAAGTGAATAGGTATAGCAGTGCTCCAATAAGAATTTATTTACAAAAAACATGTGGCAGGCCAGGTTTAGCCTATGGGCCACAGTTTACCTATCTCTGCTCTAGATTATACTGAGCTTTCTCTTCTCTCATATTTTCAGGCTCAATTCAGCTTTTTAAAAATTAATGTATTTCATTTTTAAAACAACTCTTGTAGTTTATCCTCCCAATTTACAGATGAGAAAACTAAGGTACAGAAAGGCTGAGTAGCTTCCCCAGGGTTGTACAACTAGGAAATGGCAGAACTAGAACTTGAACCCAGAGCAATCTGACCACAGAGACCACAGCTTGTCACCCACTCCTGTTATGTTTTAAACATGCTAAGAGCTCTCAAAAATTCATCTACCCTTCCCAGGACTCCTGAAGCTCTCTGAGTCTGGCTTGTACTCAGAGAAGATTATTTTTTGCTGCTATTTGTTTAAGTGTGACTCAGGTTAATTCTATTTCCACACTGGACTTCGAGCAAAGGACATCCTGAGGGTCTCAAATCCAGCCTACCATTTGGAAGTCCTCAAGTACCTTATTGAGATTTCTAGAGCTTTAGCCAGCCTTTTTTTTCCTAATTTACCATAAGCTGAGAAGTGACTGTGTCCCCTGAGTAATAATTTGGGGTAAAACTCTGCTATTAAAATACGTTATTTAAGCAACAAGAGAAAACATTAGAAAAATTGCCGTATTTCATGTAAAATTAATGACTACAGAAAATTTCAGCTCAAAGTTCTCCCATAATGCAAAATGATGGGCCATCCAGATGAGAAGAGATGATGACTGTCACGAAATAATAGTGATGAACAGCAGTGATAGATCACAGGTAGCAAACACAAGTCCCACGGTGGAAGCTGGCCCTCCGCCTTGTTTTATCCGGCCCAGCACCTTCCACCAGGCACTTTGTTTCTGCTGAACTGTAAAGGAGTAGTTACATTTATACAGTCCTAAAACTACATTCAGCCCTTTGAAGGCTGGCGTGGCCCCCTGTGAAAATGAGTTTGACACCTCTGGGATAGACTATTAGGGGTTTGGGAATTTCTCTCTTGTAGGTCTGAATAAAGTAAACAAATCCTGACTGCTGGTGTTCTGAAAGGAATAAGGACAGGAATTCAAATTTAAGTGGCTGCTGGCCTAACATTCTTCCTGATTGGAGCTGCCTTCCCCAACCCATCAAACTATCTAGATTTTCCTTTTGATCAAAACTTAGCTCTTTTGCTAGAGTTAAACCACCATGCCATCTAATTAAAGGAGGAAGTAAACTGAACATTCCCTTTTGGAACATGGAAACTTCCTGTGGTTGCCAAAAAGAACTTGAAGTGCTTTAAGACTGAGAGTATACATTCAGTCAAATCAGCAATTACAAATTTATGGCTTTGTGCAAGGATTTAGAATGTAAGTAAAATGAGAAAAGAAGTTATTCTCTGAAACAGCCCCTGGCAAAGGGAAGTGGGTGTTTTCCTGTCCCATTCACAAAAGCCAAGAGCTAGTCCCTAATGATCCTGCGGCCTTGGCTGGGGAGAAGAGAAAATCCACTGTTTTTACGTGTTAAAGGGCTTCAGCTTTCATATCCTGGGAGAACAATGTTGTACTCTGGAAAGGAAGGATATTTTTTCATGTAAGTATGCCTTATCCTTCATTAGGACCCATCACTGTGGTGTTGTGACTGGGGTCCCTCAGGGGTGCAGCCGTTTTCACTCAACAGGAGAGACAGGAAAGGGCAGAAGAGTAAAACACACGTGAGGCCTACTATGTGCCAGGTTCCATGCTAGGAAATTTAACATGGTTACATTAAAGAACTAGCTCATTTAAAATGTCAGTTTCTGCCTTCAAGTTTTAAAGATTGTTGATTCTCATTTAAAAGATTTTCCCAGGGGATGGATGTAATACAACAACAATAAAATTTTTTAAAAAATAAAGTAAAATAAAAGATTTTTCCCTTATTTGTAACTACGTACATGTGGTGATAGATGTTAACTAGACCAATTGTGGTGATCATTTTGCAATACAATTAATTGACCATTGAACAAAGTAGGTTTGAACTGCATAGGTCCAGTTATACATGGATTTTTTTCCAGTAAATATACAGTCAGCCCTCCATATCCCTGGGTTTCACATCTGCAGATTCAACCAATTGCAAGCCTAAAACAATATTTTTGATTCATGAAGCCAACTCCATGCGTTGTTCTACATTAGCTATTTTCAACCATTTTCGTCTCAGGGTACACATAAACTAATTACTAAAATTTTGTGGCACACCAAAAATATGTTTTTGGCCAATTTGGCAAAAAATAGGTATAATTTTGATTCATTCACACTGGACAGCTATTATGTTGGCTGTTGTCATTTCTTAATTGACAATCTTAAGGAAAAAGAAGTCAGTATCCCTTGCTAGTCAAGTAGTGCATGTTTTTAAAATTCTTGCAGTTAAAAATCACCTTTTTACACCTTTTTTTTTTTTTTTTTGTATCTAGGGGAGTTTCTGGAACCAATCCCCTGCGGATATTGAGGGACAACTATAGTGAAGTTTTCGGGGGAACAAAAATTATACACAGATTTTCAACTGTGCGAGGGTCAGCGCCTCTAACCTCACATTGTTCAAGGGTCAACTATAAAATATCTAATCATTATGTTGTACATCTGAAACTAATATATCAATTATATCTCAATACAAAAAAATTTTTTTTCCTTTGTTTCAATTGCTGTTTGGAAAATGTTGGTTTTATTATGAAAACACTTCTTTTATACCAACACCTGCATCTAAAGCAGGCCAAGAAAGGCTCCCTATGAAGAAGTCTCTGTCCTGCTTAAAGTGAAGGATGTGCCTGCCAAGCTGTAACTATCCTGAGAGCAATGGAAGCTCTGCCGCATATTTAGTCATCAGGCCCTTCCCTGCCACCTCCCGCTCCCCATCGTAAGTGACTATATGAGGACTCGTGTGTGTTCACAAGAGTCACAAATGAGGCATGGCTCCTCCAGCAGCTGGGAGGAGTCGCTCACATCGTTGAACACGGGCGCCCGGGCACAGGGAATGCTGTGACCACTCCTGCATGGGCAGGAACGGCAGAGCAGCATCACACACCTCCTGCCACGGCCTGGTGACAGCACCCAGCTCCAGACCCTCCCAGGCTAATCTGGAGAGCGACCGCAGTCCCCACGAACTCGCTGCTGGCTCCTGCCTCCTGCCTCACTCACTAACTCTCACCTTCCGCGACTTAAACTAATTTCGTCTTTTCATGTTTTCTGTGTGTCCTGGATATTGGCTAGATTAGCTTAGCTGTTTTAAGTTTTAAAATAAAGGCTATCAGGCTCTGACTGAAATCATTTACTGAATCTCTATAAACCCAGGGTCATGCTGTTAGCTATACATAGGTAATTCATATTTTCTCTACACAGATCATTCAAATTTCCTCCTATAATCTCCGTAATAACCCACTGAGGAATATATTACTATCCCCACATTACGTAAGGGGAAGTGAAGCCTCAAAAGTTAAAAATGGATAAAAACAGTGATAATGATTCAAATCCAATTACTGATTTCCAGTTAACCATCAGGCAACACCGCCCACGGAGTTCTCTTTATCTGGAGTGGTTAACATAGAATCACACATAATTACATCCTCATAAATTATCTTCAACTATATCTTTTAACTATATCTTTTCAAAGATCGTTTTTGTAAGGCTAAATTTAGATGAACTGGTTCTTAGATTATTTTAGCTGTGGATGCCACAGAAAATTTGACGATGCTGTCAGAATTTTCAGATTCCATTCAGAAAAAAAGCACACCACGCAAGCAACCGTCTGGATGGCTGACCACTTCAAGGGGGTCTCCACTAACAGATTAGACTCCTAAGTCACAGGCTGACTTGACAAGGTCATCTCTCTGCAGATATTACCAGCAAGCCCTCCCATTCTTTGCCTTTATTTTCTATGGAAGTGAAATGTACCATTTCCATCACTACATTCTGGCCATGCATACAGAAATGACTCTGAATGGACTTTTCATATAGCCAAATCCCCACGTCTTCAGTAATGATGTTCAAGAGAGTATGACCTTCCTACCCCAGCAGCCTTAGCAATGTAGTGTTATTTTACTACTACTGTCAGGACATCTTCCCTCCTATTAAAATAGCCTTGACTTGTATTTTAAAACACATTAATAGTAAGGCACAATTTCTTTTTCTACCATGGAACCATTCAGAAAGAAGGATTTAACAACAGGGCATAAGAAAATTGCTTAGGAGAAGCTAGATATAAAAGGCAATCTACAATTGCGTGGAGGTTAAGAGCTCAAGCCCTGGAGTAAGGTGGGAAAGTAAAATGGGTATGGATCTGAGTTCGGACTCTGCCACTTGCTCCCTATGTGACCTTGAGCCACTTACTTAATCTCTCTTTCTTAATCTGTGAAATGGGAATACCACTACACATCCTGCATGGTTTAGGTTAATGTTAAGATTATATATTGAAATTAGATGAAAAACACCGTTTTTCACATAGTCAGCACCAGATAACAGGTGGTATTATTATATTATGCTTAGTAATTACCAAAGGACTGGTTATCTGGAATAGTTATAAAAAATAAAATTCTGGTCAATAGACAGTGTGTGTGTGTAATCACTGTTAAAAGTAACACGTAGAGGTCCTGGCTGGTGTGGCTCAGTAGACTGAGCACCAGCCTGCAAACCCAAGGATGACTGGTTTGATTCCCAGTCAGGGCACATAACCAGGTTGCAAACCAGGTCTCCAGCCAGGTCCCCAGCTGGAGGCAGGTGAAAGGCAGCCATACATTGATTTGAAAAAAAAAAAAAAAGTAACACGTAGAGCCTTTGCTCCTGTGTCTCAGTCGGTTAGAGCATTACCCCATGGACCAAAAGGTTGCAGATTCGATTCCTGGTCAGAGCATATGCCCAGGTGGCAGGTTTGATCCTCAGTTGGACTGATGTTTCTATCTCACCCACCCTTACCCTTCCTCTAAAAATGTCCTCAAGTGAGGATTTTTAAAACAGTAATATGTAGAATTAGACCATAGACTTTTTGCCTATGCACCAAAGGTAACTGAATAAATTACAGTATAATTTTTAAGAAATTAGAACATAAAAATGCTTAAAGATAAAATCATATAACTTATTCTATCTTTTTTAGAAGGATCCTCTGGGCTCAAGATTATACTGATAAATATTAATCATCATTACTATGTAATAAGTATGCAAAAATACAGAGCAAGAGAGGTTTCTAGATGATATGATACCAATTAAGCTTTTATTAAAGAATATTCCATGATGTATCCTTTTTTAAAAAAGTCATCTGGATGATGTATTTTTTTAAAGGTAGTGAGAATAAAGTGGCTACTCGATGAATGCTTAATAAATGAAAGGTCAAATTGAAAACTACAGATGCCAGACCTCCATGTATTCTCTTACTATGCTTCACCAATCTTTAGCAGGACGAAGGTGATATGTCTACTTTATGTTTGAAGCAACTGTGTGTTAGAACGCCGAACTTGCCACTGTATACATTTAGTAAGTTGTGTACTATAACTAGTAATTGGTACATCAGCATTCCAGACTTGGCTTGACTTCAGAATCCATGTTGTTCTTAATCATACTCTGCTGACTGCCAAATTTTATAACAAAAAAATATGTAATTTTCAAAACAGTCAGGAACTCTTGATTATAAAATATCTTACTCTCTCCATTATCAGAATAAATATACAGAATGTTCTGTCTCTTGAATAAATAGATCTCAAAATCAAAAAAATGGAAGGTAAAAAAACAGCTAGAACTCTGATCTGAAACAATTCCATTAAAAAATATAGCGCCCTTTTACCGGCTTATTATGTTGGTACATATGAATAAGCTGCATCTCAAACTAATTAGGACATGGGTTGAAAGTATAACATGGCAATTTGATTACTTACTAATTTGAATGAAGCAGGGCAAAGGACACATGCAAACTGGGTGCATAAATAAAGAATTTCCCAAACTTTAATTAATCATATTTTTTAGGAGATAAGCCACAGTTAAAAGTTAGTTTATATGCCAATTAAGGAAGCTATAATCAAGCAATTTCCCTGTGCCTGGAATAAAATTTAATCAACCTAGGATCATTTCCTTTTCATCAGTGAAAAAAATAAAAGAGGTAGTTATATAATTATTACCAATATGTTCTTTAAATAAAAAGTATTAAAATTCAAAGACTAGCGTAGATATTCAGCACTGGCAGGCAATCTAGCATGGACTAAATAATTCAGGCACTTCCATAAGCGTTGCTAATAAAAAACAGGTACTAGTTTAACCCTTGAAATGTCACTTGCATATCCATGCAGGTCAGTGCAAGATAGACTGAAGTATTTGCTAAGTCTCACAAAAAAGAGAATGAAGAAACAGTAGATTTCATTGATTTTATCACCTCACTACCCCAACTTCTCAAATTAGCTGAAATTAGTTGCAATAATTATCTGCCTTCATTTTTCCATTGAAACCAAACTATTATCAAGAGTCAGAAGTGCAAATACAAAAGCAAGCACAATGTGTGAAGGTCAAATAATGCAGAGTTAAGGCTCAGTTGAAAAAGCGCCCCCCCAAAAGCATCCAGGTGTCTTGTTTACTCATGGGACTGTGCCAGAAAGCACTAACAGCAAGAACCAGTGAGCCTGGCTGGTGTGGTTCAGTTGGTTGGAGTATTGTCCAGTAAACCAAAAGGCCACAGGTTCATTTCCTGGTCAGGCACATGGCTATGTTGTGGGTTTGGTCCCTGGTCAGGCATCAGTGTTACTCTTGCTCCATCCCTTCCCCAATCAATTTTAAAAATAATAAAAAAGTGAAGAAATCTCAACCAAAGCTAAAGATTGCATCGGAAGTCAGCTCTCTTGAGTGTAGCTATATCAGGCAACCCCATAAAGAAGTTCAGGAACCATATTGCTCATCATTTGATAATGCACAGACATGCTCAAAGTTAAAATGAGTGTATTAATAGAAATCAAATCACAGCACTCCACCTCTGAAACATAACAGGGACAATGACACCTTATGATAGGGATAGGTTTTTAAGTAGCATCAGAATTCAACAGTATAGGACGAAGTTATTAGATCTCAAGAAACCTTTCATGGCTACTTAGGACTCATTTATTTTCCTTAATCTTCCTTTTAAAGTTACATAAGTACTCAGTGGATTGGTGCCAGCCTGTGAACGCAAAGGTCACTGGTTTGATTCCCAGTCAGGACACATAACCAGGTTGCAAGCCAGGTCTCCAGCCAGGTCCCCCAGCCAGGTCCCCAGCTGCAAGCAGGTGAAAGACAACCATACGTTGATGTCTCTCTCCCTTTCTTCCTCCCTCCCTGCCCTTTTCTCTCTAAAAATAATGAATAAAATATTCTTTTTTAATTTTAAAATAAAGTTACACAAGTACTAAGAAAGTCAAGAAAAATCATTACTGGTATCCCTGCTACCTTAAAATAATATTGCAAATATTATCATTTATAATATACCCACCAAGTCTTGTTTTATCACGCATACAAAATCCTTTGTTTTTTCATTTATTTTTTTTTTTTAATGTACCTTTTTAAATGATCAGTTCAGTTGAGTGAAGAGTCCCAGTTATAACAAGTCCTTATGCTCTAGCACTATCGCTTGGTCCATGAAGCTACAAACAAGACATCAGCAAAATCCTTCATTTTAAATAAGTAGGAATACAGAGGATGAGGCAGAAAGTTGAGAGTTCTGATTACATGAAACAAAGTTTATTCTTGTATTATTATTAATTGTATTATTTCCCATACAGGTAACTGTACTCCTACTTCTGCCCCTTCCTGTATCATATGCACCTGCTTTCACCTAAAATGTTTCTTGGTGATGCTTTCCTAGTAGTAACAGAGCTGAGTCATTCTTTTTAACTTCTTTACTCTATACAGTACCAAATAACTTGTTTGTAATTTTTTGTTATTACAAACAATAGCACAACAAGCATTCTGGTACTCATATCTTTATGCAGCTACACAAGTATGTTGGTGGGATAAATTCCTAGAAGTAAATCTTTAGCTGATCTTGAAGCAGTTAGTCATAGGATCTATTGAATTTTCCATCCTAAATATTTCACATTGACTACTGCACACATTAAACATGTTCCATATTCTATATAAACTCCAGGATTAAAATTTTTAGTGGTTTATAGCATTTTATTAAGGGGATCTAGCCAATCTTTCCTTTTATACACTGTTTCTTGCCTGGCCCCCACTCTGGTCCTCTTCCCACTGCATTCCTCTTACAGAAAGGCATCCCCACTCTATGCCCTGACCAGATGGCTCGGTTGGTTAGAGCATTGTTCCATACACCAGAAGGTTTTGGGTTCAATTCCCGGTCAGGGCGCATACCTAGGTTGTGGGTTTAATCTGAGATCAGGACAGGTACAGGAGGCAGCCAACTGATGTTTCTCTCCCTCTCCACTCCCCTTTCCTCTAAAAAAAAAAAAAACAAAAAACTATCTTCAGGCTAGGATTAAAAATAGAAGAGAGTCAGGTCTGTGGCTGGAGGCAGGTGAAACGCAACCATACATGATGTCTCTCTCCCTCTCTGCCTCTCTCCCTCTCTGCCTCTCTCCCTTCCCCTCTTTCTAAAAAATAATGAAATAAAATCTTAAAAAAAAATAGAAGAGAGCATCCCTACTCTAGTCCTAGCACAAGCTCCAGGTCCCCGTGACCCTAGAATTCCTTACCTGAATGGCATTATATATGCTACAACACGGATGCACCTTGAAAACATTATACTTAGTGAATTAAACACTGGGTTGTTTGGGGGTTATTTTACATTTTCTCAAACAGGTTATCATCTTCAGAAAGCGTAATCTTTTCATCTAACTCGAAGCATCTGGGTTTTCCATCTTGCTTAAATTAAGCAGCAGCCTCCCCCATTCCCACATGCCACCCTCCTGCATCCTCTAGCTCAATTTGCTACATTTAGAGCTTCGGTCCACCCCACATACGTGCATCTGTACAAACATGGCAAAAGCATGCGTAACAAATTGTTAGTACTGGTTATCTAGCACCTGTATAGCATTTATATAACTGGATCCTGTACTATGTATATATTATTTCACAAAGAAACAACAAATAGTACTCTCTCCAGCTCTAAAAAAAGAGAAGGAAAAAAAAAAAAAAAAAAACGGTAAATGTAACACTTTGCCATATTCACTGCCAAGCTGAGAAAAGGAATAAAATGGAACAATTCATTTGGGAATATTCAAATGCACTCAGCAAAAGCTAAGCATCAACCCAGATTCTAAATAACCTGTTTTTATAAACTTTAGAACAAAAAAAAATTTTTTTTTAATTTTCTCTTAAACAGTTTATTCCAATGGAAGAGTAAGGTGAACCCATACTCCATCGGGATAAAATGAACTTGTGGTTCGTCTGAAGATCAAGCTTAGGCTAATTAGTAAAAGAGGTCAGACCAGAGGATGATAACCAACCCAAAGGGAAAAGCACACGTGATTAAGCAAGCAGATGGCCACTTGCAATTTAATGAACAGACATTTTCTGACTGGGATGGATGGCCCACCTAGGTAGGAGCAGTCTTTAGCATCCACTCTTCCCTTGAGGGCCCCAGATGGCCGGACTCCAGTGATCTGTTCAGGTTGTAGCCCTTCTACTCTCAAAGTGGCTCCCATCATTTATAAAAAGCCTAATGTTTATATTAAGCAAGCCAGACTAGGGGTCCACACTCCTTCAAGATGGCATACTAACTAACTCTTTACTTCCCACCTCAAAAAAGCACTGTCTTAATCCTCCCAAGACCCTGTTTAAAAAGCAAAAAAAATTGGCAGGAACCAAACCTTACTGAAATTATTTTTTATGTCTACCTTAAGTCAATGTTGGTGAAAATTTATTGACAAGCATTTGAAAGCAGAAACAGGCCTCAGGACAAGGCCCAAGGGTGGAAATGGTAAACCCAGTGAAGAGAAATAGGAAGGAGCCAAAAGCATGCTTCTGTGTATTTCTCAATTTTGCTTCGAAGGAGCAAATCCTTCACCATTCATGATCACTTCTAAAAGGCCTTGCCTAGTGGGAACTGTCCATCCAAATCAAAAAGGGTCTGCGTATTAAATTGCAAGTGGCTATCATGCAAAACAGAAAGAGATCCAAACACAACCATAAAGATTTCTGACAAGGTCTAAGTAGAATGTATATATCTTCTTAGTATTTTCTTTTCCATGTAAACATCTATAAAAACAAAGTGAAGAAACATATGTGACCTGGCTTTGAATTTTTCAAGGAGTTGCAAGTCAAAAAATAGTTAAATAAACCTGGTTATTTTTCTCTAAGATTTTATTTATTATTTTTAGAGGAAGGGAAAGGAAGAGAGGCAGAGAGAGAGAGAGAAAGAGAGGCATCAATGTATGGAATGTATAGTTGCCTTTCACCTATCTCCAGCTAAGGGCCTGGCTGGAGACCTGGCTTGCAACCTGGTTATGTTGCCCTGGCTGGGAATTGAACCAGTGACCTTTGCGTTCACAGGCCAGCACCTATCCACTGTGCTACCAGCCAGGGTAAACCCAGTTATTTTAAATGTCAGTTTGAAATCACTGCCATTATCTCTTGGATTTTGTTTTTGTTCTAGGTTATCCTTTCTAGTTGTGTGTGTGTGTATATATATATATATATATGTGTGTGTGTGTGTGCGTATAATATACATACATATATATCACACATATATATTTATATATATAATTTCTCTATATTACATATATATAATTTCTCTGTATTAATCCACTTACAAACCAGAGTTTTCAAATGACTGTTTCTTCCAGATTCAGTACCCTTTTCATTAGCAGAACATTATCGTACATTAAATTGAAGATTTATGGAGAGAGGTGAAAAAGGGTAAAAGGGGATCAATGGTGATGGAAGGGAACTTGACTTGGGGTGAACACAGTACAGTGTACAGATGATGTTTTGTGGAATTGTGCACCTGAAACCTATATAATTTTGTTAACCAGTTTCACCTCAATAAATTCAATAAAAATGAAAATAACGAAGATTTACAATTTAACCTCCCCCCGCCCCCGAACATTACTTCGCAAACATGTTGAACAGGAAAAGGAAGTTGGAGTTAGGAATTGGAGGCTATAAGAATTTTTTTGTCTCTCAAGGTTGGGCAGTGACTGCCAACAATTCCGTGGTTTTAGCCGCTTTCAAAGGGCGGAATGTGATCATAGCTCCTGGGTGAAATCATTTTGGCTGGACTTGATTAAATCTAAGCTTCAAACTTACAGAGAACAGCTTGGACTGCATTTTTATTTTTAAACAGCTATGCATTTTATCTTACTGTGGCCTTGCCAGATTCAGGGTCTTTGGGGAGTCTGGCACCAGATTAGACACTAACAAAGCGAGCTATAATGCCCTGGGTAATATGAGTTACATAACTCCAATCAACACTAATGAGTGTGTGTCTCACTAAAACCTTGCAGGTGTAATCTTGGAAAGAAGTCCTCCATGATTCTAAGGTTCTTCTCACAAAGGGCTATTTCATTAAGCTCCCAGAAAGCAATCAGTCCACAAAAGAACGGGTGATAAACCACTGGATATTTTCAGCTAGCTTTTTTATTTGTATTCTGTCTTCTTCTTTTGATAAAGAAAGCATTTTACTACACTCCACAGAAATGCATCTAGATTTTGCCTCCAATATCTAAAGCTGTGTTCTTGACATCATAATTTGGTGACTTCGGGACATAGGATTTTAATACCACTGATGATAATTCTAGAATACTTTTAGGAAGCAACTATATGTTGGTGAACTTCTGTAGTCTCTATTTTCCAAATGTGAATACAAATAATATTAAATATTAAAAACTACTCCATGGGTTTCTGGTTGCCAGACAAGAAGACATACTGTAATTCTGCCTATGCCTCCTGGTAAGCACAGATAAGAAGCCTCAATTTTTTTAAGTGCTGAAAGACAACAACAACAACAAAAAACCTATCTTTACTGTAAATACCTTTCAAGAATGAAAGGGAAATCACACACTCTCAGATTAAAGTAAGGGAATTTGTTGCTAGCAGACCTGCCCTAAAAGAATGGCTAAAAAAAGTTCTTGAATCAGAAAAAAATGATAGAAGAAGGAATCTTAAAATGTCAGAAAGAAACAAAAAGAGTACAAATTTAGATAAATAAGGCCCTGGCTGGTGGCACAGTGGATAAGGCGCTGGCCTGTGAACCTAAAGGTCGCTGGTTTGATTCCCCAGCCAGGGCATATAACCAGGTTGCAAGCCAGGTCTCCAGCCAGGTCTGTAGCTGGAGGCAGGTGAAAGGCAACCATACAATGATGCTTCTCTCCCTCTCTGCCTCTCTCCCTTCCCCACTCTCTGGAAATAATAAATAAAATCTTTTTAAAAATTTAGGTAAATATAATAAATTGTGCTTGATGATTGAAGCAAAAAATCAGTAACATTATTTGATGTAGTTCTTAATGTATGCAGAGGAAATATTTAAGACAATCACATTATAAATCTGGGTGAAGGAGTAAAGGGACCCAAAAATAGGTGAAGCTTCTATACTTTATTCAAACTGGTAAATGTTAAACCAATATAATTACTGATTTTAGAGAGAGATGAAGGTAGAGAAAGGAAGAGGGAGGAAAGGGGGTAGGGAGAGAGAGGGAAGGAGAGGAAGGGGAAGAGGGGGAAGGGGGAGGAGAAAGAGAAGGGAAGAGAACAGGGGAGAGGGGGAAGGGGAAGATGGGAGGGGAGAGGGGAGAGAGGAAGAGGGAAGGGGAAAGGGGAAGCAGGAGATGATATAATACAGAAACATCAATCAGTTATCTCCCATACATGCCCTGCCCTTGCAACCTTTTTAGGTGTACATGAGGGCACTCCAGACAACCAAGCCACTTGGCCCGGACTCAGGTCCTCTTTTTATCTTCGATATTTTACATGATCTAGTTCATGTCCATTGTGCAGCTATTATCTGGGAGCCTGCATGGCTAATAAAATGTTTTTGGCATCTAACACATCTAAGACAATGTTGGCCTGTAGGGTGAACACAAGGGGACTAGACACTAAGCATATCAAGGTGCCAGTATGGGCAGCTCTGTAATCTGACTTCATTCACACGTTACCTCAAGAATCAAAATATGCCTCCCAAAGCACAAGATGTTCTCAACATTGTGAATTAACATTTGTTAACTCATTGAACCAAATCCTTATTACTGTTTAATAAATCAAAAGTCAATTAGGAAAGCTAACACATGGACAGCCAGACAAACCCCAAGGAACAGGATAGGAAGCCAAGAAACAAATCAAATGCATATGGGTATTTTGCATATGAAAATGATGTTATCTGAAACTAGTTGGTAAAAAAAATGGTCTATTCAATAAATTGTGTTGTAACAACTAGATAGCAACCTGGAATAAATAAATGTTGGACCCACACTCTTCAAATTCTATATGGATCAAAGACTTGAATGTGAAAATAAAACAATAAAAGTACTAGAAGAAAATAAAATTTTCTTTTATAACTGAAGTAAGGAAGGCTTTTTTAAACCATGATACAAAATGAAGAAACCATAAAAGAAACAATTAACAAACTCAACCTCATAAAAATTTTTAAAACTTCTGCATGGAAAAATAAACCAAAAAGAAAAATAACCCATACCAAAAAATAAAAAAAATATATTAATGAGGAAAAACTATTCACAGAAAACAAACAAACAAAAAAGACCAATATCCTATTTTTAAGTGTATATTGTTAATTGTGGTTGCATTGTTTATATCAACAAAAGTTTGAAAGCCTAAATGTATGAGGCTGATTATTGAATATTATGATTTAATAAATTTTACATAATAGACTATTATGCAGAGAAAGCTCTTTAATAATATGGAAAGATCCCTAGGTATGTTATTTTCTTTTTTAGAGAAAATAGTATATTTGAGTAAATATATTTGAGTGAAGGGATTTAAAAAGAAAAATACATTTAATTTGTTACGTAATAATACATAATAAACCTCTTATACTGTCTATACAAAGAGTGAGCACCAGGTAGAAGTAAATAACAAAACCTTTTCATTTTATATCTATTTTTTGAAGCTTTCAAAAATTTATCTGTTAAAATAAGGAAGACCTTGTGAAGACACAGGAAGAAGACAGCCATGTACAAGCTAAGAAGATAGTCCTCAGAAGGAACCAAACTTGCTGACACCTTGATTTTGGACTTTCAGCTTTTAGAACCATGAGATTATAAATTGCTGTTGTTTAAACCAAAATAAATAAATAAATAAAAATAATTATATGTTAAAAAAAGTTGGGGTAAAAACAACTTTTAAAGACATTAGTAAAAGACTATTTTATTCATTTTAATCTCTATTTAAAGGCATCCCAAGCAATATTTTTAGGCTGAAAATATTCTGGTAAACACCTTCTAGTCTGAGGCTGGGAGCTTTAAGATGCTACAAAGAGTGCCTGGGTCGAAATGTTGAAAGTTGACTTCCCATTCAACAGCCTAAGAAATTAGTTAAATTTTCTTTAATGAACAGATGGATGTCCTTTGCTACAGGAGTTAACTTGTGTTTGAACTTGCCTTAGCTTTTGTATAAAATTGCCAGCCAACAAAGTGTTAAGATAGAAACAATGATCAAATATTTTAGCAAACTTTAAAGACCAACAGCTGAATCTTATGAAATTCTGAGATCTAGAAATGGCACACTATTTTAAAGGGTCATGAAATATAAGAAAAAGACAACAACGAAAGTGAAAGCGAGCAATTGGTAGAAAAAAGCAAATAATGGCTTTTGCAGTAGGAAGATGACTAGTAGAAAACACCAAAGATCTATAGTTTATTACCATGGTCACCTAAAGCTTGAAATATTCCAACAGCTCGTTGTCTGTGTGTACATGTACTCTGTGTATGTATTGTGTGTTTATTTATTTACTTATTTGTTCATTTATTTCTTTTATTCATTCATTTGTTCCAGGCTGGCAACTTTCCCTTTCATTTTAAGCAAAATAAATTTAAAAGTAGAAGGAAGCTATATTCTCAAAATTTACAGCCCTAAAGAAATGAGAATCAATTTTAAAAAGCAATTTTTTATAGAACATTAACCTAAACTAGAAGATGGGGGCAGCATGTTTTCAGTATTAGTGATTGTGAAAATCAAAAGTGATTTTTTTAAGACACCGAATAATTTATAACAGAGAAGTTACAAATATGCACTTTCATAGACTTGTCATTTCTGCTTAAGTTTTAATTATAAATTACTTACATCTTAATTCTGGAAACACTATACAATTTTTCTAAATTTAAGTATTTTTCCTTGGGAGAAAGAAAAATGAGGATAATTTATAATGTATAGCGTACACTCGAGATAGAAATCTGAAAATATAAACACTGGAATTGAAGTTTTTGTTATGGGAAACAAATGTAAGCCTGTTTTGTCTGCTGTAAATTGGTGTGCATACTAAACAATATTTATGTTAATATGTTTTGTCTTTTATTTTCCATAATCCAAGTTGGGGTTTGAAGCTTTTCCTCCATGTTCCCAAAGCACTCTGCATACAGTACCTTATTCTGATTTTCTCAAATTCTATTGATGTCACTGCATCACCTTCTACAATATATGGTTTCTAGGAGTCAGGAGGTTCTGCATCTTTTACTAAGTATAGTAGTCACAGGACCTAGCAGAATGCTTGGCTCAATAGTGTTTAAGAAACATTGTTAATTGATAATTAAATATCAAAATAATTAGGTGTTGTGGCACATGTTTTAGAAATTAATAGCATTTTAAATATTCAACTTTTTTGTTTGGGCCAATGTTATTTAATTTTCATGTAAACTATCACTTTTAAAAAGCACTGACAAATTTATAAGCATAAGAGAAATTGAACCTTGAGAGTTTCACTATAAAACTCTCCCAAGGTGAATTCTCTTTCTAGTTACACAACTCAAGTAATAGCATCTCTTTTTTTTTTTTTTTTTTTACTTTTTTTTTAGAGAAAGAGGAAAGGAGAGAGGCAGAGAGGGAAAGAGACATCAATGTATGGTTGCCTTTCACCTGCCTCCAGCCACAGACCTGGCTGGAGACCTGGCTTGCAGCCTGGTTATGTGCCCTGACTAGGAATCGAACCAGTGACCCTTGGGTTCACAGGCTGGCACCTTATCCACTGTGCCACCAGCCAGGGCCAATAGCATCTTTTTACAGCATCTTTGTCTCCATGAAATTCTGCGGAAAGTTTTCCAGACTATTTAATTATTTAGCCTGTTATATGATTTTTACTTATAATTTAAATATTTCATGAATCCTATAAATGTTGAAAACACAAATTTTGTGTTTAGAAAGTGTTAGATACTAGTGGGAATGAGAAATACTTCAGGCTCTAATGGGATCCTACGGCAGCTGCACTTCTCTATTTGGCCAACAGGTGGCAGCATGCTCCAGGAAAACATATCAAGAACACTGTGACTTCTTCCTTAAGGCAATAGACAAAACTTCCAAGGAATGTTAGACTGTGGAATACCGGTAAACAAAAATTTGTGTAATCTATTGCTTCTAGACAAACTGTATTTCCTAACCTTTATAGGTCATTGCATGGTTTCAACCATTTTACAACTAGATCCAGTGTCACCGCTGTTACTAATTATCCATTGCCTTCTTGTTAATTCACAAGGATAACACAGCACAAACTAGCAAGGTTCTTGCCTAGCCATAAAGGAGAAAGAAAGGAACAATGAGAACTTGAGAAAGTAAGAAGTTGAAAAATGCTTAAGTAATCTGGAACATCTCTCATATGTGCATTTGATCACCTTTCAATGCAATAAACATGATTAATATATGGTGTATTTTTACTGTTTATAATACCCTTTATATATAACTATATTAATATATATGCTAAAAATAATGCACTCTAACTCCAAAAAATAAAAGCAATGATTTTAAAGATTTACCCATTCTTTGCACAACTAAATGCTAACAACTGAAAGGTCAGGGAACTGAACCCAGTCTTGCTTCAGAATCTGAACTCATAATAATAAATATATTATTTTGTCCATATCCACTTGTCCCATTTGTCCCCAAAGTGCTGGCCCCAAATGTTCCCTTTGAATACTCATTTCCACTCCTGGTAATGAAATTCAACTTGCGATCTCTGTATGCATGATCACAAATTTCAAAGTGGTTGGTTATATAAATAAAGGAAGTTCCACCAAAAGGTATCCAATTGAATCTTTTTTTTAATCTTTTTGATATAACCAAAATAATTAGCCATTTATAAAGGATGTGGAATAATCCCAGTTATAAGAATGTATTGTAAAATAATAAATTTTTAAAAGCAAGAAAAATCCAGGAAAGCAAATTAAGTTGTATCTCCTGAAAAATATTTAAAGTAAAAGTATACAGTTTGACATTCAAGAGGCCTGAAGATAACATTGGGTAGTATCTAAATTAGTCATTTACCACCATGCCGCCTAACAAGATTAAAAGAAATTATTTTCTTATTAGATACTGTTGAACAGAACAGATTTTCAATAAACTAACTTTTGTGTAAAAACAGTTCAGTTGAAACCTAAATCTTCTATATTGCTATAACAAAAGAATGTAAGCAAATAATACAAGCTCAAGACAACCAAATTAGATTTTTAAACATATCCAGTTTACCATAAATTATTGGTGTAATGAAATGAGGTGAGTGTCTTAGCACTCAAGTCCTGCAGCTCTTTTTAATAAGCTTTCTTGCTAGGCTCTCAAGTTTCCTACCCACAAAACCATTAGAAAATGTTTCACTCAGTTCCTTTAGTTGAATTATTCTTCTCATTATTCATAGTCTATGTATGAAGAAAGGCACTGCATTTTCCCTAATGCTGGAACCAATCTTTGTTGAACTACCACCCTCAGACAATACTAGAATCCTGTGAAATATCTTTCTGAAATGGCTGACAGGAGTAAAAGCTAGGATGGGATTTGTCACTGTGCTCAACCTGGAAAGAGAGGGGAAAAGTGGAAAAATAGTAAGAGCCTACCTATAGTTTTAACTCTGGTCTAGGCCTGAGAAATGCAAAAGTGCACTTTAATGAGCAACCTTAGGGGCAAAGAGAAACAACCTCTTAGTAATAAGGCCTTTGTTTACTGTCTTGGATGCTATAAATAAACACTGGATCATTCTCTTACTACATCTATTATCTGTTTCTAAAAAATACAAAACTAAACTGGTGACATCATGGTAACGGTAATGGAATATAATAGCGTAATAACTATTCTTGATTATCTTTAATTGATTATTTGCATCTTGAAGTCACTGGACCATGCTAACCGCCCAGGTTCTGTCTTTCATTCTCCCTCTCACCCTGTCTCCTTCTTCATGAGTAACCCCATGTGACCCTGTGTGGCGTACAGTGCCTCCCACCCTCTGGGGAACTTCTTTCAAAGGCAGTTGTCCCTGTGTCTGTCATCTTACTATACCAATTAAAATAAATCCCAGGTTAAAATAAATACTCTGTTTACTATTCAAAATTTTTATTGTGTTGGCCATAAAGTCCTTTACTTGTTATTCTGTACAAGGCTGTAGTAGCGCTTAGTTGCCTTTAACTTCATTTGAAACAATTTTGTTAGATTGTATTGTGAGAGCTATCATAGCAGCATTTCTTCTAAAAACATACCAGAGTTGGTGAATTTTTTGCAGCCATTTTAATATTGAAGATGGAAGAAAATAAGCAACATTTTCAGTGTATTATGCCTTATTATTTCAAGAAAAGGTAAAAATGCAACTGAAACACCAGGAAAAAATATATATATATATATTTATGCAGTGTATGGAGAAGGTGCAGTGACTGACCCAAATGTCAAAAGTGATTTGTGTAGTTTCTTAGTACTTTGACATGTTGGCCAAATAATTCTTTGCTGTGGGGCTGTCCTATGCATTGGAAGATGTTTATCAGCACCCCTGGCCTCTACCTTCTAGAAGCTAATAGCAGGAGACAGCCAACATACTCCAAATATCAAAATTAATAAAGTTATTGGTGAAAATGAAAAATGTGCCTTTTGTTTTACAGAAGAAACTAAACAAACTTTTTGGGCAACCCAATATTTTGCAATACTCCACTTCTTTGACTCTTTCAAATACTTGAAATCACTAGTTTTAGTGCTGCTAAAAGATAAACTGAGGCACATGTAAATTTTGAATGTTTACTTTGAGCAAACATCTACGGGCATCAGGCAGCATGAAACTAAAAATGGCTCCAGGTACTCCACCTGCAGAAGCCAAGGGACAGAGAAGCTTTACAGAGCAAAACAAGAAAAATTCTGTTGGTCTATAGCTTACGTGGTTGCCTTATTTGAGAAAGCCTAGTTGGCAATTTGTGATTAATTGTTCTTAGGTTTCATGTTCTTTTTTTAAAGATTTTATTTATTATTTTCATTGAGAAGAGCAGGGAGAGAGGCAGAGAGGGAGAGAAACATCAATGTATGGTTGCCTCTCACCTGCCTCCAGCTACTGACCTGGCTTGCAACCTGGTTATGTGCCCTGGCTGGGGAATTGAACCAGCGACCTTTGGGTTCACAAGCCAGCACCTTATCCCCTGTGCCACCAGCCAGGGACAGTTTTGCTTTCTTAACCTGAGGCATTTACCAATATTATCTCTGGCTTAGGTTTCATTTGCTTATGTAGGCTGCAAGGTGTCACAGCACCTTTTTCAATTGCTTTAACAGCACCAGTGCACTTTTATATATTGCATGCTGGCCATCCTGGAGAGAGAGCACTGGAAAAGCAAAACCCTGCCTTGTGGAATTTATACTCTAGGAGTAGTAAGTGGTAAATAAGGTAAGGAAGCTTATCTTTCATTCCATTTGAATCCCTCACTTTTCACACCAGTGTTTCACATATACTAATGTTCAATACTGTTTGCTGAATGAGGGAATGACCCATGTCTCTTAAGCATCAGAAGCCACTTACTGTATCTTTACTATGGAATAATGGCTTACAATTAAGAAACTGTCAACAGCTTATCTCTCTTGATGAAGACCATGAAGCAGAGCACCCCTGAATGGTACAGTAATTCAAGCAGTTGAATTTGATTGAATGAATAGCTGTACTCACCAATCACCAGTCTGTGAACCAGGAAACGGGCCCTCACCAGACGCTGAATCTGCTGGTGGCTTAATCACGGACTTCCCAGCCTCCGGAACTGCAAGAAATAAATTTCCATTGTTTATAAACCGCTGAGTCTATGGTGTTTTTGTTTTAGCAGCCAAAATGGACTAAAACGCCATCTAAGTAGAATTTTTTGGTCCGGGCCCTTAAAAGGTAATCAGTTGCTTATCCTGATGGGAATTTAAACTAAGCCCTAGAAATTAGCTCTAAATCCTCAGTCTCTTACAAGTAAACTGATTCATATTTTAAATATAGACTCTACCATCTCATAAGGAATGATAGGAATTTGAACCTTTCCTAGTGTGTCACGTTCTTACCTATAGAAGATGTGAGATTATCTATTGAGGTGAATGCTATTATTACACAGTCAACATTCATCCATCTATCCCCTTTTTCTGTCTTTAACATTTCTTCCTTCTTAACATAACCCTATGCTAGGAAAATTTCCATAGGTGTACTAAAACCAACCTCTATAGGACTAAGAGACGGAAGAAAGAGGCTGTCAGCTCTAGAATTAAAAGTTTACTAGGAGAACTTATGGACAGAAGCAAAGACCTCCGCAGCAGCAAGATAGTGAGTGTTCACACTCAAGAGAGCCCAGCTTCATAAGAGCCTCCAAAAACACAGGTGACTTGTAGCCAAGTGTCACGTGCTCGTTAAGCGGGGGGGGGGGGGGGGGCTGCTGCCAAATGGCACGCACTGTGTATCCAAAGCAGTAAACAACACTTAATTGGTCTACTTTTCTATATAAGAACATTCTTTTCAGGTGGTATGGGCTCACTCTTCCCAAGATGAACTGGCAATCACTGAGAACAACTTGCTTCTTATGATGGTATCCATCAGTTGTAGCACTAGAAACCAATTTTCCTAACACCCTCATTTGGTTCACCTTCCCCAAATTGTAAATGTCCTTCTAGACAAGCCAGCCTCTCCTCAGCTCTGGAATATGATTCCGCATCGGCATATGTCCACTATGGAGGCCTCACCCCACACCCCAGCTGGTGATAGGCCTAGACACTGAAGCAGTTTAACCTAGTAAGACATGAGGGCAAATCTGCTGGGCCAAAAGGTTTTCCTTAGTCTCGTAAGTGGCAGAAGATAAGGGTGCTCCCTTTTTTTCCTACTGGATACCACCTGTAATCTGAACTGAGACAGTTGTTTTCGGACCGTAAGGGAAGGATAATCTCATCAAACCATGGTAATTAACCAGCCCTGGAAATGGTCTTACTTTCATGGATCTAGCTATGTAGGATAATAAAAAAAGCTTAAAATATTTTATCTATTATTTTCAGAGAGGGGAAGGGAGAGCGAGAGATCAATATATGGTTGCCTTTCACCTGCCTCCAGCTATGGACCTGGCTGGAGACCTGGCTTGCAACCTGGTTATGTGTCCTGACTGGGAATGGAACCAGCGACCTTTGGGTTCACAGGCTGGTGCCTTATTCACTGTGCCACCAACCAGGGCTGGTAAGTTTTTCTACTCCCACAGTTGAAAGTACTCCCTCCCTCTTTCAACAGTTCCCCCCTAAGAAGTAGGCTTCTCAATATAACAAAAGGAATAGTAGACTGGAGGCAAAGACAACTGATAAATTTTTTTCCTATGTTTAAGTTGCTCCCCCTATTAAAAAGTGGAGTCTGTTTCCCTTTCCCATGAAGCTACTCCTCTTGCCAATAGAAATCAGAAAAGTAATACAATGCCAGTTCCAGACCTAGGCTTTAAGAGAACTAGTATTTTTCTTCCCCTCTTCCTTTGCTCTCTTGGGAGCCAGATGCCATGTAAGAAAGCTTAGGCTGATTCCTGAATAATGAAAGACTTATAGAGAAGAATGAAGTAACTGCAGATCCAAGAGCACAGCAATGAGAGTGAAGCCACACTAGCTGAAACCTGATAAAGCAGCCACTAGTCATCTCTGCTAACCTGCCTGCCTACCTACCGCACAATCAGGTGCAATAGAACACCTGCGTTGTTAGTTCCTAAGCCCAATCAGGTCACTATGCAGCAATGGACAACTGAAACACAGGTGGTAGTATTTCTTCTCTTGCTTTGTAAAATTGCCATAGTGATTTCGCAATGATTAAGATTGTTTTTAGTAAGTCACGAATAGCTCTGCTTCCTAATGAATTATTTCCCAAATAAGTGTATTGGAATTGTCTTCAAAAGGAGAATTTGTTTTTATTTATGTGACCTTATACTAATTTTTTTAAAACAATTAAATATAAATAAAAAGGGAAATGTTTGCAACAAATGAATTGATATCTTTAGCAAGTAAAAAACTCTGGCAAAGGTCTCCAGCCAGGTCCCCAGCAAGTGAAAGGCACCCATAGCTTGATGTTTCTCTCCCCTTCTTCCTCCTTCCTTTCCCCTCTCTCTAAAAATAATGAATAAAAAAAAAAAAAAAAAAAAAAAACCTCTGGCACATAGAACAGAAAAACAGCGACACCTCATTTTAAAATTGGGAGGAGCCATTTCTTTGAAGAACCGTAAATAGTCCATAAACATGAGAGGGAACTACCCCATCCTCGACCTAACTAGTTTAAAACAACATGACATCATTTTTCACCTACTAAATGGCCAAAGGGATATTTTAATACTAAGACTTCATGCCAGCCAGGATCCACTGAAAAAGGGGAACATCCCACGTTGAAGGTGCAGTGCCTGGGAAAGCACAGCATCGTTGAACTGCGGGGACTGCAGTGTCTCTGATCACCAGCTGCTCGACTTTGGACAGTGTCCAAGGCTGTGACATGGGGATAACACAGCTACTGCACAGGGCTGTTGAACAGGAGAGCAATGCACATGGTTGCTACTTTTTGTTTGGCCTATTTATCCACGTGTTTACTTTTGTCAGAAATACTGGAAAAGAATTCGAAATACAGGGGAATACACTTTCCTAAAACACTGGCGGTAGAATGAACCGGGAGTGATGTGACACGGAGTACGGTGAGTGTCGTGGGGGGAGATGTGCAGGACGAGGCCAAGGTGTGGAGAAGCAGCCTCTCACTAGGACCCCCAACCCCGCTGCGCGACCACGCCCGGCTCCGCGGGGCCGGCAGCCGCAGAGGGAAGGCGGTGGGAAAAGTAGGGTCCACAGCGCTGATTGGCTCTCTAAGAGCAGGGGGCGGGGCGAGCGGAGGTTGGAGGAATCGCTAGCGGAAAGCCGCGGGAGTGCACTTCCGGTCTTTGTAGCTGGCGGCTGTAGGTTGGAGGCTCGCTCCCTGGCCGCCCGCGGGCTTTGCGGTGAGGGGTGCGGGCCCCGAGGCAAAGGGAGGGTTGGGAGGGTGTGTGACCCGGGCGCGGGGTGGAAGAGCCCCGCTCCCCAGCCTGACCGCGCCTGGTCCGGGCGGCGTCTGCTTGGGTCTTGGGGACGCAGAAGCGGCCAGCGCTCAAGCCCCTGCTTTCCCCCGAAAGGGCACTGAACGCCCCTGCCGCTCTGATTTTGCAAATGCTGTGATTTAATCTGAACAGAAAAATAGGCTAGTGCGGCTGAGCTGGTTAGTAAACCAGAGATTTTTAGCGTCAGTATTCTATATCAAGTTAATGATAGTATTAAGGTTAAATTTTACTGTCCTGCTAATTTAAGGACATACCCTCCTATCAGTATTCCCTTATCCTAACATCAGATCGTGTTTAATTTATATCAGAACATTTAATACCTGTTGCCAATTTCACTTGTTACAAATGTTTACTTCAGTATATTCTAAGTTTTTGAGAGCTGAGATTGTCCTTTTCACTTGTGTCTTTAGAGCTAACATGGTTTTGAACACATGATAAGCAATTTTTCTTTTTTTCTTTTTTTGGTTATCCTGAGTAGACTCCTTTATTCAGGAGCAAAAACCTTTGTATCCTAATATCCAGCTCATGACAGAGTCCATAGAAAGCTCCTAGGTGTTCATTGAAAAATTCAGTGAATACCATAATTAATGAAATGGCAGCTATCCAACAATATGTTCATTTAAATCAACTATTGTTCAATATGCATTTTTTTAAAAAGATTTTATTTCCAGAAAGAGAGGAAGGGAGAGAGGCAGAGAGGGAGCAAAACAGAAACATCAATGTATGGTTGCCTTTCACCTGCCTCCAGCCACGGATCTGGCTGGAGACCTGGCTTACAACCTGGTCATGTACCCTGGCTGGTGACTCAAACAAGCGACCTTTGGGTTCACAGGCTGGTGCCTTATCCACTGTGCTACCAGCCAGTGCTTCAATATGCTTTTTTTAAAAGATTTTATTCATTATCTTCGAGGAGAGAAGAAGAAAGGGAGAGAATCATCAATCTATGGTTGCCTTTCACCTGCCTCCAGCCACAGATCTGGCTTGCAACCTGGTTGTGTTGCCCTAACTGGGGAGTTGAACCAGTGACCTTTGGGTCTGCAGGCTGGTGCCAATCCACTGAACCACGCCAGCCAGGGTAATTAATAAGCATTTTTTTAAATGTTTTATTACTATCTTAAGTGAATCAACATTATTTGCCATAGATAGGTCATTAAAAATAAATTTTAAAAACCCAGCATTAAGTCCTAGTAGATACTGTTACCCTTGGAAGTCTGAGACTTTATTAAGGAGGGAGTTCTACAAGTTTTACATACAAGTTAAAGACAGATTTTTCTCCTCAATGAGAATTAAATCAAAAAGGAAATTTCTCAGTGACTCATGTTAATATTGCCTTCTTTTCCTTCTAAAATAATTTCTTATAGAATGGTAGAAATTCTACAAAATAGGAGATAGTAAATGACATGAATGACGTTGAGTTTGCCACTTGATTATTATTTACAATCTCAAACCTGCTCCCTTTCAATATGCTACTGGAATGACTGATGTTTATTATTGTAAGTTCTCACAGATTTTTTCACTGCCAGCAATTAACAGTGCTTTTATACTTTTCAGGAAAGAAGAGATTACTCAAAGTTTCTGAAGTAGTGTACCCAATTGTAGTGAGCTTTGGGAACAGCAGTTTTCAGGCCAGAATGGCTGTGGAATCCAGAGCAGTTTCAACCCTGGGACCTCAGAGTCCTCGGGAACAAGAACTGATACTAGTGAAAGTAGAAGAAAGCCTTTCCTGGGGTCAGAAGTTAAAGCAGAATGGGAGTACCCGATCCTGCCAAGAATTGTTTCGCCAGCAATTCAGAAAGTTTTGCTACCAGGAGACCCCTGGTCCCCGGGAGGCTCTGGGCCGGCTCCAGGAGCTTTGCTCCCAGTGGCTGAGGCCGGAGTTGCACACGAAGGAGCAGATCCTGGAGCTGCTGGTGCTGGAGCAGTTCCTGAGCATCTTGCCTGAGGAGCTGCAGGTCTGGGTTCAGCAGCATAGTCCAGAGAGCGGTGAAGAAGCTGTGACTCTGTTGGAGGATTTGGAGAGGGAATTTGATGACCCAGCGCAGCAGGTGGGAACATGGGAATGCAGAATGTTGTGGGAAAAGGAATTTACAAGCTAGAGCACGTGGCATCATCATTAACACTCGGATGAAAATTTGTCTACTTGTAACTCTGACGTGACTACTAGGGCCATGCCCATCTCTACCCTTAAATTGTTCCTTTTTCCCTGTCCCTCATCTCTGGAGATGTCTTTCTGTACCTCAGAGATCTTTTACTAAGTATTTCCCTAGGGATTTTCTCACAACACTAACCATATTTTACTGATTTCAGGTCCCAGCTAGTCCACAAGCACCTGCAGTACCATGGAAGGATTTGACAAGTCTTGGAGCATCCCAAGAGTTAAACATTCATCTCCAGCCTTTAAAGACACAGCTAAAACCTTCAGAACCTTGCATTTCCCCCCCAAGTGGTAAGAAATAGAAAATCACATGAGAAATGTTAACAGTTTGGCCTCTGGCTGTGATGATGCAGAATTAGTTGCATTTTACAAACATGGCACATGTAAGCCACACTTTTACTCTTCTGCACCAGAGGTGCTCATTTTAGCAGCTTTGTATTTGGCAATCCTCACAAATTGCAGTCAGACCTCCTTGGGTCAGTGTCATTTATTTACTTATTCCTTCATTATATATCTTAATTGGGTATGAATACATGTCTAGTACAATGACAGACATTGGGTCTCGATCTTTCAGGCTAGATGGGGTGGTGGACAAGCAAAAAGGCAATTGAAGTATAACGTAGTAAATTATAGACTTAAAGTAGGCATTGAAGTCCTGCCTGGTGGCACAGTGGATAGGTGCTGGCCTGCGAACCCAAAGGTCACTGGTTCGATTCCCAGCCAGGGCACATAACCAGGTTGCAAGCCAGATCTCTAGCTAGGTCCGCAGCTGGAGGCAGGTGAAAGGCAACCATACATTGATATCTCTCTCCCTCTCTGCCTCTCTCTCTAAAATTAATAAGTACAATCTTTAACTCTCTCCCTTCCCCTCTCAAAAAATAATAAATACCGTCTTTTAAAAAATTTAAACATTTAAAAAAAATTTTTAAAGTAGGCATTGGGTACTGTGGAGGCACATGTAAAGGCACCTAACCCAACCTTAAGAGGTTCAAGGAATACTTCTTGAAGGAAAAGACATTAAGCTAAGATTTCAACTATACATAGCAAAAGGCCAGGTAAGTAGGTGACAAGAAGAGTATCCCAAGCTAAAGAGAAAAACCATTTCTCAACACTTCTGACAACGGATGTATGCGGTTTTCCCCTCACATTCAGCAGTCTGACACTTGCTCCCCAGAATCAGTGCAGACCCACAGGTTAAGGTTTTAGTCCCCCAAGGCTGGCCCCCCACCTCAGATATCAATCACATGTAGTGAGTCTCAGGCTACTGACAGTTCTGATTTGCTATAAATTGGCAGTTCCACAACTTTCTCCTCACATTTCATAATTTGTTGTAATGGCTCACAGAACGAAGGGGAATACCTTCCTTACTGCTTCATTATAAAGGATACAAATGAATCAGTGATACATAGGGTGAAGTCCAGGAAGGTCCTGAGTGCAGGAGCTTCAGGAGCTGTGAAATTTGGGGTGCCGTTCTTCTGGTACTTGGTTGCATTCACCATCCTGGAAGCTCCCTGAACCCCTTTGTTTAGGCTCTTACGGAAGTTTCATTACATAAGCATAAATGATTAAATCATTGGCCATTGGCAGTCTCCAGCCCTTCTCCCTGAAGGTTAGAAAATGGGGCTGAAAGTTTCAACTCTGTAATCACTTGTTTCTATAGCATAAATCCAAGTATGGTTGGTAGGGGCTCATAAATAGAAAATACTCCTCTCACCTCTACCACTTAGGAAGTTTCAGGGAGTTTTAAAAAGTGCCAGGAACTAGAGATGAAGCCCAAATAAATGTTTCCTATACTACAAACTCATGTAAGCAAAGGCCACAAGTTCCTGAAGGTGAAAGTAGCCCATTGTGGCAAATGCAGATAATTCAATTTAACTTGAATAGAGAATTCATAGAGAGGTGGTAAGAGAAACGAGAGAGAAAAATGGGACCAGATTGTGAAAACTTGTGTGTCGTTCTAATTAGTTTGTGCAGTGCAGTGGGGTACAGTCAAAGGGTTTTGGAAAGGAATGACATGATTGGATATGCATTTAAACATTTTTTTTTAAGATTTTATTCATTATTTTCAAAAAGAGAGAGAGAGAGACATCAATGTATGGTTGCCTTTCACCTGCCTCCAGCTAAGGACCTGGCTGGAGACCTGGCTTGCAACCTGGTTATGTGCCCTGGCTGGGAATCGAACCAGCGACCTTTGGCACCCTATCCACTGTGCCACCAGTCAGGGCTGCATTTAAACATTCAGTTGCAGGGTGGAGAATGCATTTGAAGATAAGAGTAAAGCCCTGTGAGAGACTGTTGTAATCCAAGTGCCCACAATGAGTAAATCAAGATGTGTTACTATGAGAGGTGGGGAAGATCAAAGCTGACTTCTGCTTCTCAGTACTTTGATTGCATTGCAGTAGCTGGTCATTATTAAAAGGACAGCATGTGGAGAGGAGTTGAGGATGATACTCAGGTTGCAGTATTAAACAGCTTGGTTAATTGTGGTGCTATTCAAATGAATGGAAAATGTAAGGGAAAAAAACACATTAGTGATGTATTTAGTTTGGAATATTTTGGTGTTTGTGAAATAGGCACGAATAATATGCCCAACTAGCATTGAATATGAGAATCTAGGGCTTAACAGAGGATAACTGGGATAGAATTGGGGCTCTGATTAGCTTATAACATAAGTACATTAGTAACTGAAGTCTATAAGGTAGACAGTTTGTAAAGTGAGGATACCTAGTGCCTAGAACAAAATTTGAAAACTCATGTTTACGCGATAGGCCTTGAATCTAAGAGGGGACAGCCAAATAAATCAGGTTAGCATGGCTGTTCTAGAAGGAAAGTGTCCACAGTGTCAGTGTCAGAGACCAACTAAGACCCCTAAAGTATTCATTAGATTAAGCAGCTATGAAGTTGGTGACCTTGATGAGAGTATATGGGGGTGGGAATGGGGGGCATGGATAAGGCAGAAACCAGATTACAGAATGGAGATGAGTACAGACAACCCTTTTAACAAGTCTTACTCTGAATGGAAATGAGGTTTCATGAGGGAAATATGTAGGTAAGGAGCTTGATTTTTAAAAATGAGTGAAACTTGAGCTCACTTAAATGCTGATAACAGGAAGAAGACAGTGGAGGATGAAACTGAAAATACTGGGAAAGGAATAGGAAGTAAATGATCCTTTGACATTTCAGGCATGAAAGGATAAACTGTAAAACGTAGATGTAGACGCTAGTATTAGAAAGGAGGAAGGACCCTATTATGATCAGTTTAAAAAAAGATATATGTGGACAGTGGTGTCTTTTATGGGTAGGATCATCTGTTTACTCACCCACAGAAAGTGAGTGCTGAGAGTGGATAAATTAAAAACCTATTTTTTGCTATTATCATTTCAGATTGTGAAAACAATGAAGCAACAACAAAGAAGGACATTTTGGGTGAAAAAGCAGGACTTCCCCAGGAGCTTGCAGTCGGAGGATTTAGTGAACATGAAAGCAGTTTAGAGTGGCAGCAAGGAAGTGCTTCAGGGGAGAAATTAGGAAGATCCCCTATTCAAGGAGGCAGTTTTAGTCAAGTAATCTTCTCACACAAATCTCTAGAAAAGATAGACCATCAGGAGCCTCAAAGAAGCTTGATTCTAAGTACAAACTCCATAAGGTACCAGAAAGTTCCTTCAGAAGAGAGACCTTATAGATGTGATGTATGTGGGCATAGCTTTAAACAGCATTCTTCTCTAACACAACATCAGAGAATCCATACTGGAGAAAAGCCCTATAAATGTAACCAGTGTGGGAAGGCCTTTAGTTTAAGGTCCTATCTTATTATTCATCAGAGAATACATAGTGGTGAGAAAGCATACGAATGTAGTGAATGTGGGAAAGCCTTCAATCAGAGCTCAGCACTCATTAGACATCGGAAAATTCACACTGGTGAGAAAGCTTATAAGTGTAATGAATGTGGCAAAGCATTCAGTCAAAGTTCGTATCTCATTATCCATCAAAGAATTCATACTGGTGAAAAACCCTATGAATGTAATGAGTGTGGGAAAACCTTTAGCCAAAGCTCAAAGCTTATCAGGCACCAGCGAATTCATACAGGAGAGAGACCTTATGAATGTAACGAATGTGGAAAAGCTTTCAGGCAGAGCTCAGAGCTGATAGCCCATCAGAGAATACACAGTGGAGAGAAGCCCTATGAATGTAATGAGTGTGGAAAAGCATTCAGCTTGAGCTCAAATCTTATCAGACATCAGAGAATTCATAGTGGATAGGAACCTTATCAGTGTAGTGAGTGTGGCAAAACTTTTAAAAGGAGCTCAGCCCTTGTTCGGCATCAGAGAATCCACTCTGGGGACAAAGCTTATCTATGTAATGAATGTGGGAAGGCTTTCAGGCACAGATCAGTCCTTATGCGCCATCAGAGAGTCCACACTATAAAGTAACTTGTGAATACAATGACTATTGTAAATACTTCAGTCAGATTTATATCTTTGTTAGTCAAAGGGTTTACTTTGAGCAAGACTCCATGAAGGTTGTAAACTACCAGGTCTTGAGTTAGTCTAACTTTATTCAACACTTCCAGTGTGCATGCATGTTGTCCCTAGTCACTTTTCCTGTGACTAGTCAGAACAGAAGATGGAAGAATTATTGCTTCCAGCTTTTCTCTTACCAGTAGAAATACTCAGGAAATAGGAAAAATGGGACTATTAGCATTGAAACCTCACTTTTCATGAGAATATCATGAAGAAGGTAGAATCACCCAGGCCCTGTCACTGCATCTCATTGCTGGTGTGCCCGATTGGGGGGCTGGTGTGGACAGTGTGAGGGACCTTTAATCTTGGGAATGCAAAACTTTTTACTGATCATTTAAGAACAGTGACTTACAGAGCCCAAGGTAGGCCGGAACTGATATAGAAGACATTCATTTATCCAGCAGTTATTTTTTTCTGTTGAGTGCCTGTTTTGTGCCAGGAAATAGGTATAATGGAAAATAATGATAATCTCTACAGTTTAAGGACAGGACAAACAGGCAATGACACTGGTTTGATCAGTGCTATGGGACATTAGGAGTGCCTGACCAACCTTGGATCAAGGACCGCTTCTGAGAAAATTAAAGCATGAGTGGGAGGTAGGCAGGCCAGGAACAAGAGACAAAGGTCAGAACAGACATCTGGCACATCTGAGAAATTAAAAGTAAAAGGCTACCTTGTGTGGAGCTCCTTTTTAAATGGAGCCAGGTCTGTAAGAGAAGGATGGATGTAGCCAGAATCTCATAAGTACCTGTGGATAAGTCTGTTATTGGACAAAACCTGGAGTCCTTTGACCACAGGGTAGTGAAATTTTGTCCTGGTCGAGGTGACCCAGAGAAAGGGTTAATGTAGTTTTCTTGCCCTACATATAGACAGGGTAGACCTTTCATGCAGGTGGAGGAGTCAGAGCCCAGCCTAGAGGTTAAGAGTTTGTTAGAGTTCTAAATGTCCCTTCCTGGAACAGGAGGACATCTTTGGTTCTTAAAAAGCTACTATCAACTTCCAGTTTCCAAGGCTCTGGTCAGAAGCTGCTGTGGGCATGGTACCATGTCATTGGTTTCTGGGGCTGTACCCCCACAGCTCCTAGTGCACCCCCTTGGACTCAAGTGCTAAAAAATGTTTTGTCAATTGCTGGGTCTGGGACTTACTCTCCAGGCACCTCACACATGTTCAGTTTTGTCATCCTTGTAGTATTCACAGTCTTTTGTGAATTTTGTTAAAGACAATGCTAAAGGGAAGTGACAACAGAAAATAACAGTCACGGTCCATCCAGAGACTACACTCTTCTGAGGGTCCCAGAAGGAAAAGTATCCCGAGACTGGTACTGCTCAGTGCAATGTGGACAGGTATACATGCTAGTCAGCAACGTAAAAATGTTATTCAAAATACCTAATAGATTGCAGTTTTAACACACCTTACAAAAATAGAAATCTATGAGAACAGAAGCTTATGCATAGGAAAAGCGTTTTTGTGAGTATAGGTAGAGAAGTAGCGCTCCGGTTGGGGCAAACAGGTGAGCGTGCACTAACCAGTAGGAATGGCAGGAGGACTAATTGCCCACACGTAAAGAAGGTGAAGAAAGAAAGGGATAGCATCATTTGGAAAAGATGGTAAAAATGTAACAAAATAGTGAGAGCGATTCAGCTCTTGTTTTCCTTTTCCACAGAGAAAGACCCAAATTGAAAAAGGTACGACAAACTAAGTAGGAAATGATGCAACATATATTACAAAAGGGCGAGAGAGTCTTTATATAGGTAGTTCTTACATCAATAGGAAATATGATAGGTACTTACCAGGGCTTTGTTTATATGTACTAGTTATTTCTCAGATCCCATATTCCATAGAGGAGGAAATGAAGACTTAGATGATGGCTTACTCAATGTCATAGAGCTAAAAAGTGGTGGGTCGGACTTTGAACCCAGGCAGCAGGAACCCAGAATCCTTCCGTGGAGCCATTTCTCTATACTGTCTCCCATGAACAGTCACAGTAGGAAAAAATGTGTCTTAAATAGGCAAATCACAAAAGAATAAATGCCAGTGGACAATAAGTGTTCAGCCTTGCTAGAATAAAAAATGTACTATATTAAAACAAGAGTTCAAATGGCAATATTTTGTCCCTAATAAAACCAACAAAACTTCAGGGAAATTGGGACTCGAGATATAAGTAGATGCTGTCTTAGGCAATCAATACCAGAAGCCTTAAGCATTGCCTTTTGACTGTAACAGTTCTTCCTGTAAATTTATGCCTCAGAAACCATCATGAATGTATACCAAACCTTAAAAGCTGTTAAAAGTGATGCTGATTAATATTAAATGGAAAAGCATTCATATCAAGTAAAAAGAAAAGATAATTATGTACATTATGGTTCCATGCAAAAATATATTTATGCATTAAAAATACTGGAAATATATAAATTTGAAGTGCTATACTGGTTATCTTTGGGTGATAAGATTATAGGTTAATTTTTTTTCTTATGCTTTTCAGTGTCTTCCAAATTTTTTCATTAAATACCTAAAACTTCTAAAATTAGAGAAAAAGGGAGTGAAAGCCCAGAATAGTTGAAAATGTTAAGAAAAGCACATGATTTGCACAGCATCTCTGTCCCTTCCAAGTTGTAGGAGATGAGCATACTTGTTAACTCTGATCTGAGACTGCCTTATTGGTAAAGGAAAATGGCAGACATACCCATCTCACACTAATGTATAATAAATGTCGTCTGCAATTATCAACCTCTGCAAATAGTAGCTATTTGCATGAAGGAGATTTACATTTGAGAAAAGGAATAGCATTGAAGTGGAGACCTTTGTTCTTGCTAGTTCTTTTCCATTAATTCTGCAGCTATAAGCAAGTTGCCTAACAATTCTGAACCCTCAGTTTAAAGGAGCCGAAGCCCTGGCTGGTAGCACAGTGGATAAGGCGCTGGCCTGCAAACCCAAAGGTCGAAGGTTCGATTCCCCAGCCAGGGCACATAACAAGGTTGCAAACCAGGTCTCCAGTCAGGTCTGTGGCTGGAGGCAGGTGGAAAGCAACCATACATTGATGTTTGTCTCCCTCTCTGCCTCTCTCCCTTCCCCTCTTTCTAAAAAATAATTAAATAAAATCTTAAAAAAAAAAAAAAAGATTAAAAAATAAATAAATAAATAAAATAAAGGAGCTGAAGTAAGTGACCTTATAGTTAAAGCTTCAACAATCTACATAATTATGAAACAGAAGGGGCATCAATGTAAAGTAGATGTCCAGGGGAATTGTTTTTTCCTTCACCAGCTTTGCTAGAGGAAAGGTATCAATAATTTATACCTTTCTTTCCCTTTTGCTCAGGGCCCTGTTTCTCTTGGTCTAAAGGCAGTCTGGGAAGGGGGTGGTGGAGGGGGACAACATTTACTTTAAATGACTCTTGCACAACAGATTCACAGGTTTAAAAAGATAATGTCCCCAAAGGTTGCTGGTTCAATTCCCAGCCAGGGCACATAACCAGGTTGCAAGCCGGGTGTCCAGCCAGGTCCATAGCTGGAGGCAGGTGAAAGGCAACCATACACTGATGTTTCTCTCCCTTTCTGCCTCCCTCCCTTCCCTCCTCTCTAAAAATAATAAAATCTTTAAAAATTTTTTTAAATCATGTGCAGTTTAGACAGTGCTTCATACCCATTTCCTACCTCTTCCCTTCTCTCTCCTCATGTCCAACGGTTTCAATTACAGCCATCCAGCCAGGTGGACTGGAAATTTAAGCAAATCCTACCTTGATCTCTCCAAGACCCCCTGTGAATGCCTTTGTGTCTCTTGCTTCATAAAGTCCTCAGACAAGAGGGCATTCCAGGTAGAATTTCAATGCAGGACTGACTTGGGGAGCATTTCTGCAAAGTCAAGAGGAAAGGTGAGCCCCCTCATACCCACCTATGCCCTGCTCTTGATGGCCCTGAGCCAAATGTTACTGCGCAAACTTTGTCACTGGCAGCTGTCTTGCTGGCTGACACAATGATCCCTCATCTGAAGGATCATAGGTCTTTTTTTTCTGCAAAGGGTTTCCATTGAGGACCTGCTGAGAGAGGAGGGCCATGGTAGTCGCCTAGGCTCTTGCTGTCAAAGGCGGAGAAGCATCCTGATTCTGGTGGCCATGGATATGTGTGTGTGTGTGTGTTTCAAGAAACTACTTCTGACTTCACATGGTGAACTGCTGACCCACAAACTAGCTGTCAATTTCCAGATACTTTTTGGCCCAGGGAATAAACACTAAGAACACCAATTTCCTGACTTCTTCCCACAACTTCTTCCCCAATTTCCCCAGCACACCTCTACTCAAGTCACTGTGCTCCTTACTCCTGAATGAATGACTTCAAAGCAAAACTTAAAATTCAAATGCTATTACAATATACCCTGCATTACATTCTAATACTAAACAGTTGAACTATAAATGTTAAAACTGATTTACCAAACAAGATTTTTACCAAAAGATATTAGGGTAGGGATTTAAAAAAAAAGAAAAAAATGAATACAAAAAATCCAAAGTCCTAACAATGTTCCTATGGGTACCAGGATTGTGGGTGCTTTATACTTTCTCATTTTCTGTATTAACAACATTTACAATTATTTTACAATAAGGAAAAAACTATTAAATGATATTAAAAGCATGAAATCATATGACTGTCATAAGAAAAGGCAACATTCTATTCATTTGAAGCCTTTGGACTTTCAATTGACCTAACTCAATAATAATCCCACAACCTTGGATACAAGTTCACCACTCCTCCTACCCACAGCAGCTTTGATCGCCCAGTCTTCAGAAGTGACAGTATCTGGAAGGGAAATCAGGACATCTTAGAAGAGGAATTAAGTTTTCTCTTAGGTATTAATTGCATCCTCTTGCAGATTTCCTCCCTCCTTGGGTGCTCTGCTTCAGCCCTAGACACTCCCTATGTATGTTACTTCTGTATTCTTTAGAGTGTTTTTATAGCTTAGTAATTAATCCCTTATAATAGTTAATAATTCTTAATATCCCACTTTGCCTGAACAAGATGTGGTTTCTATTACTGAAACATTATTCATCTCCATACCAGTGGGACCATAATAGTGAAAGAACATAATATTGGTTTTTAAATATTATGGATATCATTAAAGAATTTTATTAGAGATTTTCATTCTTAACCCAAAGTTTGAAATTAGATACTGCCAGCCAAAATGGAGGTATAGGTAGACACACTGTGTCTCCCTCCACAGCCAAGAAGGAATACAACTACCTCAAAACCAGAGACAACCAGATGTTCCAGAAATCAAACTGCAAAGATATAAAGAAGAAATATTCACCCAGATAGGTAAGAGAGATGGAGCTGGGGAGGAGAGGAAGTGGAGTGGTGGCAGCAGCTGTGGCAGGCCCTTGGGAAGCACAGTAACACTTTTCAAATTTTAGGGAGTGACACCTAGGGAGCACTGCCAAGCACCAGACCAGACCACACAGCTCATGGTTCCAGCACTGGGGAAAATAGAGCCACATTGCTTCTGACTATGAAAGCCAGTGGGGGTTGGGGTGGAAGAAGAAACTACCCATCTCTCAGCAGAGTCCACTTGTTTAGAGGGCCGCTGTGGTCCTAGAATGTCTGCAAGCCCACTCATACCAGGGCAACAGCTAGAGAGGTACCAGCCCTGTACAGGAAGTGGGAAAAGTGCCTGGCAAAGGTGTGAGTGCTGAGCAAGCAGCATGTTCCTGCTCAGACCCCTCCCTCACATATAGCATCACAATGTGGTAAAACAGATCACCCTATACCAATAAGTACCTAAGGCTCTGCCCCTTAAAGGAAATAGGTTCAACAGCTCTACCTTAGACACAGAGGCAAACAAAGGAGCCTGTCAGGTTGAGAAGACAGAGAAGTATGGACCAAAAGAGGAAACAGATCAAGGTTCCAGCAGGAGAACTAAGTGGTCAGGAGATAGCCAACCTAACAGACACATAGTTCAAGACACTGATGATAATGATGCTCACAGACTTCACAGATATGCTTGAGTACAGCAAATGAAGAAAGGAAGATGTGAAGGCTATGCTAAGTGAAACAGAAAAATCCACACAAAACAATGGTGAAGGTAAGGAAACCAGAATTTGAATCAATGATTTGGAACATAAGGAAGAAATAACAGTCAACCAGTACAGAATGAGGAAACAAGAATTGAAAACAATGAGGAGAGGCTTAGGAACCACTGGGACAACTTTCAACGTGCCCACATCCAAATTATAGGGATGCCAGAAGGAGAAGAGGAAGAGCAAGAAATTGAAAACTTCCCTAATTTGGCAAGTCCAGGAAGCACAGAGTCCCAAATGAGCTAGACCCAAAGAGGATTCTATTCTATCATTTAGAATAGAAGGGCAGATAAAGTGCTTCCCAGACAAAGTAAAGCTAAAGGAATTCATCATCACCAATCCATTATTACACAAAATGTTAAATGGACTGCTTTAAGAAAAAGATCAAACCAATGAACATTAAAATGACAACAAACTCACAATTATCAATGATAGAATCTAAAAAATGAAAACAAAAACAAACTAAGCAAACAACCAGAATAGGACCAGAATCATAGGTAGGGGGATCATTGGGAGGGTTATCAGCTGTGAAGGGGAAAAGGGAAAATGAGGAAGTGGTGCCAGGATTCAGAAGCATAATTGATAGGTACAAAATAGACAGGGGGAAGTTAAGAATAACACAGGAAAAGGTGAAGCAAAAGAACCTACATGTACAACTCATGGACATGAAATAAGGGGGATGGGTTTGCTGGAGAGAAGCGGGGAAATGGGTGGAGGGGAGTAGGGGGAAAAGAAATTGGGACAACTGTAACAGCATAATCAATAGGATATACTTTTAAAAAGGAAATAAGGATGATAAACCAAACTTGTAATCAAACATGCAAATAAACATATTGAAAGTAAAAAAAAATTATATTGGAATTTCAGATTCTAGGCAGAGCCAATGGAAGAGATTTTTAGTCAAAGGGGCCTTAATAATCATGGCAAGTAACTGTCATTAAGAAATTGAACCAGGTAACAGATGGGAGCCCTCACCTCCCTCCTCAACCCCAAATGAACTATGGCTCCTCATGTCTCTCATGGAAAGCCTCGGGTTCCTGAGTCTCACTCTTGTACTGATTCTCCAAGGGCTGGAGCTGGATATGCAGAGACTTCAGTGTCCCATGGATGTCATTTCCTTTTAGATCATTCCTTGGCTATGAGCTGTGTCCTAGGAGTAATCAAGTACCAGCACTATGATTCAAAGGATGTACAAGAGGAAAACCCCTAGAATAACAGGGCAGGGCAGCTGGAGTCAAAAACACATTCAGATGATTAGACAGAAAACAACAGGACTAAAGGCCCTAGTGATTTGATTCCAGGAGACAAATAATCCAAAAGACAAAAATCGTCTAATTCTCAGATAACCAAGTCAAGGCCATTCACAATGGCTTCCCCATTAACTTGCAACAAGTAAAAGAAGCCAACAAAAACACCTACTTCTTATCCATTGCCTTGGCCAATCAAGCTTTCTCCAGCTCCTCCAGCACAATCACAGCTTCCTCTCCACTCTCTGGTTGGTGCTCTCACAGCCAGGCCTGCGGCTCCTCGGGTAGGATGGCCAGGAACTGCTCCAGCACCAGCAGCACCAGGATCTGCGTCTTGGTGTACACCTCCGGCCTCAGCCACTGACAGCAAAGCTCCCGGAGCCTGTTCAGAGCCTCCCGGGGCCCAGAGGAGTCAGAGTAGTCAAACTGTCTGACTGCTGGCAGAAGGGCTCCTGGTTACAGATGTTTTCCTGAAGGCTAACATCCTATCCCAAACACAATTCTCTCCTTCAACCTTCACAATTATAAGTCCTTGTTCTTGCGGAGCATAGCATGTCCTGACATTCTGAGCAGAGGTAGTCTGAAAAGGTTTCCCAGTTGACCATAGGGAGGGTACGGAGATGTGCATCTGAAAGATTACCTCTGAATACCAGTTCTTCAGGGAGCTCCTGAGGGGAACAATTCTAATGTTACATAGGAGAAAAAATGTGCTTAGAATAGAAATATAGGTTTTGACGATTGGTTGCCAGGGAGTATAGCACTATAAAGAAAACTGACTGGTAGGAAGCTTCTGTATAAATGGTACAGGATTTTTTCAGGATAGAAAATTTGAGTATCACCAAAATCAATTCAATCTTTAGTAAATAATGTTAGGGACCACCATAGAGATAATAAGTAGTGCTTATAGATCACAGAAAGCAGGAAACAGACTGAGTACATTATTACTTCTCAGAATAATGATCACCATTTTATTGAGCACTTACTGGATGCCAAACACTAGCCAGGTACTTAACATAAATCTTATATAATTTCCCTAGCAATTCAATAAGGACAATAGTAATTATGCCCATTTTCCACATAAGACTACTGAGAATCATAAGCTTACCAAAGATACACAACCAATAAGCAGCAGAAGTGGGCTCTGCAACCAGAATATTTAGCTATTGTGGTTACACAATGGCATCTTTCCAAAAAAGGGAATTTATACTTAATAAACACCTACTATGTTCCAGGCATTTTACAAATACTATTTTACTGGGGCTAGACAATAATACTACACAGTAAATATTATCATCCCCATTTTAAAGATAAGGAAACTGAGCTTTAGTAACTTTTTAATAATTTTTCAAAGGCCCCAAACTAGTAAATAGCAAAGTCAAGCCATGAACGCGCAGTTGCCCAACTCTAAAGCATTTGCTTTTATTATTACAGAACAGGTGAATGCCATCATGGAGAATGGCCAGGGGAGATGTAGAAACAAGGAAGAATATTCTTGGCTTAAGTTTCTGAAACAGCGCAATGAAAAAAGGAATGGATTCCTTCATCCATTATTTCAACAAACACTTGAGCTATGTGCTAGGCAGTGTACTGACAGGACTCACAGGATTAAAGTCTAACCTCACCATGGCAGGTTGGCTTAGTTGACTGGAGCATCATCCCATGCACCTAAAGTTTCAGATTCGATCCCCAGTCAGGGCACACACCTAGGTTTAGAGTTCAATCCTCAGTCGAGATATGTATGGGAGGCAACTGATCAGTGTTTCTCACATTGATGTCTACCCATCTGTCTCTCCTACTTGCTCTGAAATCAATAAACATATCCTTGGGTGAGGATAAATAAAAGGTCTGTTTTCAAGGGCTCCTAGTTTATTTCATATGGGAAAGCAACCGATAAACAGACAAACACAGTGATAAATCAAGGGTGGAGGGAAGCAAACAAAGTAACACAGAGCAAGATAACTAAGACCAAGAAGAGCCACCTACCTGGGGAAGACACATCAGCAGTCTGACATGAGTGAGGAGGTGAAGATGTAGAAGATGATCATTCAGGCAGAGAAGAGTGGGCATGAAAGGATGTGACCCACTGAGGAAACTGCAGATGGTTTAGGAAGGCCAGGCTAGTGGCTGTCACCCCTGGCTATGGCTCAGAATCAGGCGCAAAACAGAACCCTACAACAGATTTAGTGAGTCAGACTCTCCATGGATGGGGCTTCAGTAAGTGCCACAAATGCTTCTGTTTGAACAGCCAGGCTTAAGGAAAACAAAACAAAACAAAACCCTGGGCCACAGCTGGGGACAGAGATGAGGAATAGTGAGAGGATGAACCTACAGAAGAGCCAGGACACCAAGGGTCTCAGACATTGTAATACAGTTTGCACTTGATCCCCAAGGTCACAGGATGGCTGGAGGGTCTGTCTACCTACCCAGAGAGTGGTGTGGAGTAGAGATGGGAAGGATTCTGTAGCAACCATTTGGGCAATGAGAGTCCGAGCTTTGTGAGCCAAAAGCTATAAAAAATGGGGAGCTTTGACAAGACTTAGAAACACCCTGGATAAGGATGTGGAAGAGAGAGGAATCAAGGACTCAGGCTTCTGGCTAGCCCTGGTGGCTGAAAGGATGGTGGTGGTCTTGACTGAACTAAAGAAAGAGATATGAGATGCCTAATAAGCAGCATTTCCTTAACTGTGCTTTGCCAGATTTAAGAGGTGCTCCATATGCACCTAAACAGAGAAACTTGGGGCCATTTTCTTCTTACATTTTTAGTATCAGGTCTGTGAATTTATGTGTATGTGGCATTTACCAAAGTTTGCATCACACTGATGTGTATGTCTTAGCAATTACTAGTCTGTGTAGCATATCCTGCCTTTTAATTTCAATAGGTTTGTGATACTATTCAGTTTTTAATTGTAAGCATTATGCCTCATCAACCTGTCCTCCATGGTTGGAAGGGACACTTTTCATCATAAATGTCCCTTCTCTTTCACTGGTGCACCCTCCTCTATCTACATCAGTGTTCCATTGATTAGTCCTAAATACACCAGGCACATCTCGGGGCATAGGTGGACGGCTTTGGACTAGAAGCCTTTCAGTGTCCATTGTTTCCGGAGTTGTCTAGGGAACCCAGCTGCCTAACACTTTGAGGGAAAACAAGGCACTGATCTTGAATATAGCCTTCCTGGTCCCAGTAGCAACCCAGAGGGTACCTGCAGGGCACTTCTGAACAGTGTTGCTTGTTGCAACACAGATGTTATTTAAACTCTATCTGCATTGTTTGCTTCCTTAACAACAACAACAAAAAACACTAATTGAGCTTTTTTTTTTTTTTTTAAAGATTTCATTTATTATTTTTAGAGAGGGGGGACAGGAGAGAGGCAGATAGGGAGAGAGACATCAATGTATGGTTGCCTTTCACCTGCCTCCAGCTAAGGACCTGGCTAGAGACCTGGTTTGCAACCTGATTATGTGCCCTGGCTGGGAATCGAACCAGCGACCTTTGGGTTTTCAGGCCAGCACCTTATCCACTGTGCCACCAGCCAGGGCATGATTGAGCTTTTATTACATAGTTAAATACTGACTACCTGTTTTAAGCATCTTCATTTCATCTCCACAGTACTTACTATGTTGTCTATCTCCAGTGTTTTACCGAAGAGAAACAGAGACGTTATGCAATTTGCACCAGGTCAGATGATTTGTAAGTGATGTAGTCTGGGCAATTTTGAAACCACAAGGTCTAACTCCAGAGCCTTTGCTTTTAGATACGCGCTCTGAGCTGACTGTTCACATCTGCCTTCCCCACCAAACCAAGGGCTGTTTCAAAAAGGGCCTGGTTTTCACATAACAATACTTACTGAGTGTCTACTTTGTGTAGGCATGGTGCTTGAGCAGAGCCAAATGAATTACAGACCTTAAAAATAGTAAGGAAAGGGAATCATTAAAGAGAAAGCACACGTTAATTACCTAATGTAACAGTGTTAAGAACTACAAAGAGCCCTAGCTGGTGGCCTGCGAACCCAAAGGTCGCTGGTTGGATTCCCAGCCAGGGCACATAACCAGGTTGCAAGCCAGGTGTGCAGCCAGGTCCGTGGCTGGAGGCAGGTGAAAGGCAACCATACATTGTTGTTCTCTCCCTCTCTCCTTTCCCCACTCTCTGAAAACAAAATCTAAAAAAAAAAAACCTACAAAGCGGAAAGTACCAAGTGCTCTGAGAGTAATAAATCATCTAAATTGCCTGGGAGGTCAAGACAGGGCTGAGGGCTGAGGGCTGAAGCCTGACTCCAGAGCGAGCTTCGGTGCATCTCTGATTCCTTCGCCTGGGGCCTGGCGCACAGAAAGCACCCGGCACGTGCTTAAGGTGTAAGTGGTCGCAAGGGCGGGTGTTTGAGTGGAAAACCGGACAAACGCGAGAAAGGCGGGACCGGACTTCTGGTCTGGCGGATAGTCTCATGGAAGAGAGGGGGCTACCTGGTGCAGCGCCAGGCTCTGCCCGTGGCAGGGGCAGGCCCAGGCAGCCGAGCTCAGGCGGCTGGGAGGACGACGCCACGCAGCGGTAGTTTGCGAAGCACCTCGGGCCGCCCTACGGGGCGGCCTCACTCACCCACCGCTCCTCCGGATGCCGGGAGCCCACTCAGGGAAGAGGGAAGACCGGCTGGGCCGCCCGCGCCGCCGGAAGTGGCTGGGCACGCCCCTCTAGGTGTTCTGGAGGACCGCAGCTCTGTGGCCCGGCGCGCGGCGGGCACCCGGGGCTCGGAAAGAGCGGCGCGGGGTTGGGAATAACCAGCGAGTCTCTGGGTTTGAGCTGGTGCGCACAGCACCAAGTCAAAACAGTTGCTAGTCGACTGAAAGAGGAAATTTTTCAATAGCGCCCTTGAGCTTGGTGTAGCATCAGGGACATAATAGAAACTAAGGTCTTAAGTTTTAGGGAAGAAGAGGATCAAAGCACATTAACACACCACAAACATGTTGATTCCACGAACCTACGGGAAGGGGTGCGGGAGTAGGGCGTCCTGCCCAGGAACGATGGGGAACAGACTTCTGGTCCAAAGCTGTCCACTAATGGCCCCTGAGGAGCCTGGTGGATATAGGACTAATTGATGAACTGATGTAAATAGAGGAGGGTGGACCAGTGAAGGAGACGGGGTTCCTGGCTACGACTCGGCTGCGGGCAGCTCCGTGAATGTTCTGGTGTTAAATCTCAGTTACCTTCCGCTCACCCCTACCCGGCCACTGTCTCCCCGCCAGACCCCGCAGCCCCGCCAGGCGCGTGCGCAAGGGCGAGGCCCGGCCCTCGGAGCTGAGACCTCCTCCCAGGTTCCTAGAGCCGACTGGGCGATGGCTGGGTCGCGGCTAGAGAAGCCCGACAGTGGTCTGGAGAGCAGGTCGAGGTACGGTCGATGTTGGCTAGGGAGAGGAGGAGGAACTCGGGTTCTCTCCAGCGCTGCCTGGGGACCGTGTGCGGTTTCTTGAGGCCAAGGAGAACCAAGGCCACCGGGATCGCCCCTGAGGCTCAGTAGGCTGGTTCGGTTCTCCCGGCAGGGCGCTGCCGGTGTCGGGTCCGCCCTTGCGGACCTTGCGCCCTTGGGTTCATTTGAATGAACACCGGAAAGTGGGGGTGGGTGGAATCACAAGTGTAGATGCATCCACGAGAATCAGCCGACAGTGCCTGGAAAGAGCTACGGAAATTTGTGTTGGGAGAAAGGAAGGAGTTAAAAACAGATCTTGCTGAAGGATTGGGAAGTGTCCTTTGGGTATAGAAAGTGAAGTGAATATCAGTGTTAACTTCGAGGGGGCAAAATTCCAAAATTAACTCTCCTGCCTATCCTAGTTATACCCATATTTTGCTAGCATTAACCCCCAATGATATTTAAAGGTCTCTAGACTTTATATCCAGGTAGGATAATGCCTGACTCCTGGATGATGAGAAAAGAAGCGTAATAAATTCTGAGAGAAATGCACTTGGAAATTAAATGAGACTTTGTTTTCTCCTTTACTGCTTTTATACCTAGAGGCTGTTTATGGTGGTCTGGTGTCAGGAATTACCCCTCAGTCTCCGTGATGATTCCCTTGCGAACCCTGTGGTGCCCAGTTGCCCCCAGGTCTCAGCCCCCTACCTGGATAAGAAAAGCTTGCTGAGGAAATGGTCCTCAGGTGCTCCCTAGGGTATCAAATGTCCAGTTGCAGCCCATGGAGATACAGTTCGATTATGAATCTCAAGACCACCACCTTCTGTCAGGTGAGAAGCCGTGTATTGTATCTTTGTTGGTGGTTTGGGGGAGGGTGTTACCATCGCTATGTTAGTGTGTTCAGGTGCAGTTGGCGTTCTTCATCGCCTACCCTCATTCTATTAGGCAGTAACATCTCATTAGTGTGGCAAACACAGTCACGAGCCTTTGTTGTGAATTCTGGCAATCATTCTCAAGGAATTGCTTGCTCTCCAAATCATCCGTTTTTCCTGTTATAATCACCTTATCACCAATCTGTCAGTGTTTGGTATTCCTCCCTTTAAAATCTTTTCAAATCATCTTTCTGATTTGCTGTAAGGCAACAGTTAAAACTTTGGAGTGTGACGACCTGGATTCAAATACTAGCTTGGTCATTAGCTTCAGAAAATTACTTTTTCTTATGATTCTGTTTCCTCATTTTGTAAGTGTATACTAATTAATATCTTGGAGGTTATTGTGAGGTTTGTGTCTATTACTCCATAAAAAAGGACCCCAAACTTAGTGACCTAAAACATCAGGCATTTTAAAACTATGTTATATTCTTATGGTTCTGTAAATCATCAACATAGACTGGGTTCAGCTGGACAGTTATTTTCTTCTGGTCTTACCTGGGATAATGCATGGGATAACGCATGTAGTCATCCAGTGGCTCTAGTAGGGCAGGGTCTAAGCTGGTGTCACTTATATATGTCTGCCTGTGAGTGCCTTCTATGTCTTGGGTCATTTATCTCTAGCAAACTAGTCTAGACTTACTCACAGGGCAGCTAGTTTCCAAACTCAGAGAGCAAGCCCTGGGATGCAAAGCACTTTTCCTTTTTAATTTTTTAAATTTTATTTTATTGATTATGTTATTACAAGTCATCCCAATTTTTTCTCCTTTGCCCCCTTCCACCCAGCACCCCCACTCCCTCAGGCAATCCCTACACCATTGTTTATGTCCATGGGTCATGAATATAAATTCTTTGGCTTCTCCATTTCCTATATTATACTTTGCATCCCCATGACTATTCTGTAACTAATAATTTGTGCTTTCTAATCCCTTCACCATTTCACTATTCCTCCAATCACCCTTCCCATGTGGCTGTCAACACACCATTTTCTGTATCTATGATTTGTTTCTACTCTGCTTGTTTGCTTAGTTTGTTTGTTTTTTTGATTTAATTGTTGATAGATATGTATTTATTGCCATTTTGTTTATAATTTTTATCTTTTTTCTTAAAAAAGTTCCTTTAATAACCCCTATAATAATAGTTTGATGATGATAAACTCCTTTAGCTTTTTCTTGCCTTGAAAGCTCTTTATCTGCCATTCAATTCTAAATGATAGCTTTGCTGGATAAGAGTAATCTTGGTTGCAGGTCCTTGCTTTTCATCACTTTGAATATTCCTTGTTACTCCCTTCTAGGCTGCAATGTTTCTTTTGAGAAATCAGATGAAAGTCTTAAGGGAACTCCGTGCAGATAACTACCTGCTTTTCTCTTGCTGCTTTTAAGATTCTCTCTTTATCTTTAATCTTTGGCATTTTAATTATGATGTGTCTTGGTATGGTCCTCTTTGCATCCATCTTGTTTGGGGCTCTCTGTGCCTCCTGGACTTGTATGTCTTTTTTCTTCACCAAATTAGGGAAGTTTTCTTTCCTTATTTTTTCAAATAGATTTTCAATTTCTTTCTTTTTCTCTTCTCCTTCTGGCATACCTATGATGCAAATATTGGGACACTTGCAATTGTCCCAGAGGCTTCTTATACTATACTCCCAGCAGTTCTGTCTTGGAGAAAGATATCTCCCAGCTCTTGCCCTGATGCCAGACACTTCAGTTCCTCCCTGTTTACCACTGGTGCCTTTCAAGCTTCTGCTCCTGTGCTGGAGCTCAGTAGGAGTGAGGCTGAGTAAGTCAATGTGCAGGCCCTTTAAGAGGAACTGAGTGGAATCAAGCAGATTCTTTTACCAACTCAATCTCATTGGTTTTACAGCCAAAAGTCACAGGAACTTATCCTCTAGGCACTAGAACCCTGGGCTGGGGGGCCTGGTGTGGGACTGGGACCCCTTATTCCTGAGATACCCCTCTTACTTTTTATTTGCCCCCTTGGATGTGGGACCAGCCTGTTCAGCATCTCCGTATCTCTGCCCCTCCTACCAATCTGGATGAATATGGTTTCTTCTTTATTCCGTGGCTGCAGGACCTCCATTCAATTCAGTTTCTGCCAGTTCTGAGTGATGGTTGTTCTGGAGTTTAGTTGTAATCTTGATGTGGTTGTGCAAAGAGGTAAGCTGTGTTCACCTAGGCTGCCATCTTAGAGATCTCTCCCTGCAAAGCCCTTCTCTAACCTGTTTGTGTTGCATTTGTTAATATGTCATTCACCACAGCAAGTCACATCATAACTAGTTCCAGAGTCATGTGGGTGAGAATTACATAAGGACATAGATTTGGGGAGAAGGTAGGATTCAATGCGGTTCACTACTACTATAACAAATACCATAAGTGCTAAATGAGATACTATATATAAAACTCTGAAGACCTGGCTGATCATAAATTCTTTATAAATAATAGCCACTGTTATCTTGACTCCAGCTTTGTTCACACGTTTTCTAGGGTCTCACTTCTACATCATATTTTACTGCTTTTTTATTTTGGTCCTCCCATTACTGCTGTTTATTTTGTGAAATTCAACTTCTGATATCCCTTTCTTTTACTCTAGATCTTCTGCCTCTTTTTAGTTTTGGAACTCTTTCATTTCATCATTTCATTGCATCATTTTGTTTTATTTTATTTTACTTCTCCTGTACATGTTTAGAATTTATCTTTCTATAAGAATCTGTTCAGTGCTGGCTGGCATGGCTCAGTGGATTGAGTGCCAGCCTGTGAACCAAAGGGTCACCAATTCAACTCCCAGTCAGGGCACATGCCTGGGTTGTGGGCCAGGTACTGTCAGGGGTGTGCGAAAGACAACAACACATTGATGTTCCTCTCCCTCTCTTCCTCCCTCCCCTTCTCTCTAAAAATAAATAATTAAATAAAATCTTTAAAATAAATAATAATAATCTCTTCAAAGACATCTAGCTCTCATCTTTCCTGAGAACCACTACAGAATTGGGCCTCCTTCTTTCAGTTTTACATAAATTGACATACATATTGCATCCGTTTGTCTCTTTTACAGTGTGCGTAAATAACATTTTTAATTATAGAGTAATATAATTATACTAAAGTGTATTTATAAAATGCAGAAAGACAGAAAACATAAAGTTTACATAATTGGCCACTCCACCATTGAAAAATAGTCACTGCTAATATTGATGTATCCTTTAAATAATTTAATTAACCATTCAACAAATTCTTATTGTTGATAAATGGTTATTAGTTAATAAGATCACAGCTTAATTATTATTGACCACGTAATATTTTTATTAGTTATTAAGGGTTTCCTCTGTGCCAGGCACTGCTCTAGTGTGAAGGATATAGCACTGAACAGAACACATAAGACTTTGCCTTCAAGGAGCTTACATTCTAGTAGGGAAAACAGGAAATAAATAAACATACAGTATTGTAGCAGAGGTAATAGTGGTTGTAGACAAAATTAATCATACTATATCAGTGTTCTAGCAGAAAACAGATGGCTTATTCAATTGGGGTAATTCAAAACCCCCTGAAAAAAGATGGGCAGGACTACAGAAACAACCAGGGATGGAGAAGAGCCTGGGGCAAACAATGAGTAACAGTTACTACCTTTAGGCCTTAAGTTACAGGGGAAGAGCTTGATTCCCAGATCCTAGAGCAGGTAGCTAGCTGTAGGATAGAGCCTCCCAATAGAAGCTGTAGCCTTTGCTAAAATAACTGCAATTACTTCCAACTCCTTGTCCAGGAAGAGGGTATAGGGTAACCAACCTATCCCAGTTTGCCTGGGATTTAGCACTAAAAGTCCAACATCCTGCAAAGCCCCTCTGTTTGAGGCAAACTAGTACAGTTGTTAACTCTACAATTCTCCCACTTTTGGCAAAATCTAATTGCAAGCCAGAGGGTATGTAACCCCAAGTGATACAGTCCATCAACTATTATCACCGAGCAGAGTGAACACTAGATCTATGGGGGTGAAAGGAGAATGTACATTACAGTGCACCTCTTTTAACCTATAATATCTTACTTTTGTCCTTTGTTTGGATTGTTGTGTTCCCAGCACAGCAGACGAGCAAAGTCCCTTACAGTACCATTTTCTTACAGGTTGACGTATAAGTAAATCATACTCCCACTGGAAACCTAAAACTTCCCTGCCACCAGTGCTTTTCATCTAAAGTAGTGAGGAGAAGGAAGAAAAGACATAATTAACAAACCATAACTGCTTCAGTTCTTGCTATTCACAAAGCCTAGGATGATAATTGTAACTATCTTCTATCACTCATTCCATATTATTCGTACTCTCTGCCAGATTCTCGGTGGCACTTTTGTTTGTTTGTTTGTTTGGTTTTTTTTGTTGTTTGTTTTTTAACCTAGTTAAGTACCTTCTTTCCTTTGGTGATCTTGTCTTTTGGGTTACTTTAGTGCACCACTGACTGGGCCTATTAGGAAAGAACTAAGAGGCAACCCAGTAGGTGCTCTGAGTTCCAGGCCTATTCTTCCTCTTCCCTATTGTGTAGCAGCAACCAAGTCCCCACTGGTAATCATTGTCAGCCCTCCTGACCAGTAGAGTGCACCTTTCTCTGCTTGTTGGCTCGGCAGCATGAAGAGCCCAAAGTGGCAGGAAGGCAGTTTGAGCTTCAAATTTAACAATATCATGACCTTGTTCCATGATAGAAGTATTTCTCCTTTGAGGACCAGAACCTCAAACCCACCAAGCCAAAGAATGGCAATAGGAAACAAAAATAATTTAAGTGGATTATTAGGTATATATTAAGAGAATACATTCTTACTATTCCTTCACCCTTGGCTCCTATCCCCATGAATTCTGGCCATGGGGAAGACAATACCATGTGTTTTCCTTTGGTTTAAGGTAAATTTCATCCTGTACAAAAGGACCCCGAATGTAGTTTTGTTGCCCAGGTAATACCAAAACTGAGCCTTCAGCAAATCATTTCACCATAACCACAGTCTATGTCTAGATGGTGGGGCATTTAGTGAGACCCATGAATTACATAAGTGTGAGCTCACTGCTGTACTTCCTTCCCTATAAAAAAAATGACTCCTTTGGAGGCAATATTGAATAGAATATCAGGGTAATAAATATAGCCATGGAATTCTTGAGTCAATGCAAACTTGTAACTGGGATCTATATTTAGTCCTTTGAAAACAAATTGCTCCCTTGACTGGTGTGGCTCAGTTGGTTGGGTGTTGTCCTGGGAGGTGAAGGGTCACCTGTTCTATTCCCTGTCGAGGCATGTCTGGGTTGCAGGTTTGGTCCTGGATAGGGGTACATACGAAAGGCAACTGGGCAATATTTCTCTCTCACATTAATGTTTCTCTCCCTCTATCCCTCCCTTGCCCCCTAAAAGTAAAAACAATTTTTAAAAGATAATTGACCATTGGATTTGTTAAGATAGAACTTATTAGCCACTTTAATAACTGTAGTTTTTTTTTATATATATACATTAAATATTTTATGTATTTACATCTAGGGAGAGAAGAAAGGAGGGAGAAAGACAGGGAGAGAAACATGATGTACAAAAGAAACACTGATCAGTTGTCTTTGTCATGTCCCGCAACTGGGGACCTGGCCGGCAACCCAAGCATGTGCTGTGACTGGGAATCAAATTAACAAATGCAGGCCGCTGCTCAATCCACTAAGCAACACCAGCCCAGGCAAATAACTGTAATTTCCATGTAGTAATAGAGATTAGAGACTGATACAATGGGTTAAAAAAAAATTCTTTTTTAAAGACCCTTATTGGTGGTTAGAATATAGAGCAATGTTAATTCTTATACACTACTGATGGAAGCATGAATTAGTTTGACCACTTTGGAAATATCTAGTTGAAGACCCAACAATTCTCATCATAAGTTTTTATAACCTAGAGAAACATTTGGATATGTGCACTGCATTAGATGCACCGGCATACTCATATTGGCATTGCTTGTAACAGCAAAATGTTATTGTCTATTGAAGGAAAATGATAAATTGTGGTGGATGTCACACTATAGTAGTGAACATGAATGTACTACAGCTCTACACATAAATATGGATCAATATTCCAAACTTAATATTGAGCAAAAGGAAAAAGCAAGTTGCAAAATGTATGTGGTATAATTCCAAAAATGTATTGTTTAAAAATATGCCGTATTTGTCTGCTAGGACTGCCATAACAAAATATTACAGTCTGGGTGTCTTAACACAAATTTATTTTAAGTTCTATGCATTAATTCTGGTCATCTATGCTTTATTCTAGTTTTATAGTTTTAGCTTTCATGTTTAGGTTTATGTTACATTTCTAGTTAATTTCTGTGTATAGCATGAGGAAAGAGTTGGAGTTAATTTTGGTCATTGTGATAGCCAGTTCTATCATGTTTCATTGAAAAGAGACTACTCTTTCACCATTGTCTTATCTCACAACTATGTTGAAGATCAGTTGTACATATATGTTTGGATCTTTTTATTTACTCTCTCTTCTAGTCCATTAATGTCTATCCTTGTTCCATTACCACACTGCTTTAATTACTATAGCTTTAAAGCCTAAAATCAAATAGCATAACTTCTCCAATATTCTTCTTTTTCAAAATTGTTTATACACTTTTCTGTACCTTTGTACATAAAGTTTAGAGTCAGTTTATCAATTTCTACCAAAAAAAAAAAGCTTGCTGAGATTTTGATTGGGATTGATCGACTCTATGGATCATTTTGGGGAGAATTCTACCATCTTAACAATATTAAATCTTTCTATGCATAAATGATGGCATATATTTCTAGTTATTAGTTCTTTAATTTCTCTTAGCATTGTTTTGTAGTTTTCATTATACAAATATTGCATATATTTTGTTGAGTTTGCTTCTATTTTTGATACAATTGATAAAAATGTTTTATATTTTCATTCTAATTGTTCATTGCTAGTGTGCAGAAATAAAGTATTTTTGTATATTGCTATAGTAAAGCCATTTACAAGTTTTATTAGCTTTCTTGAGACACTAGGATTTTTTATATATGTAGTGGTGTATAGTCTAAGTAAAGACAGTTTGACTTTTTCTTATTTGCATGTTTCAATTATTTGTTTATGTCTCATTGTATTGGCTAGGAATTCTGAATAGAGGTTATATACTGTTAAATAGAAGTGGTAAAAGAGGGCATTCTTGTTTTGCTCTTTTGTTCCTAGAAGAAAAGCATTCATTATTTAACCATTAAGTATGATATTAGCTGTTGGTTTTTCTCTGCTTTTAATTGGAGTAAATTTACACATAACATAGCTGATGTTTGGATTTAAATGTACCATCTCCTTATTTGTTTTTATCTATCCCATGTTTTCTTTTTTACCCTATTTTTGCATTATCAGGGTTTTTGTTTTAATTTTTCCAGTAATTTATTGTTTATACGTTCTTTTATTGTTATTTAATGGCTACCTCATAGCAGCCTTTCTCAGATGTGATTCTGTGAGAGAATTAAGGCAAAGTCCAAGGCATCCATTGTATGCAATGTTTTACTGCTTCTCTTCTGTACATCTATTGTGGCAATAGCTATGTATCATTTGAGGGGAGAATTAAGAAAACAGCCTAATCATTTCGTTTAATTCTCGTATGGAACCTGGCTGGAAAAGCCTGCCTTAGAAATGACAACATAGATATTTAATTTATTACATTTATCATAATTTACTACTTCTAGGATTACCCAAAAACCTTATAGTATTTTAATTCTGTCTACCACTGTACTATTTTTTGCCGTGTATCATAATTCTACGTATCTTGTAAACTCCATAAGACCGTCATATTGTATAAGTCAGTTAGCACACGTTTAGATATACCCAGACACTTTACTTTTTCTAGTGTGCTTTGCCTCTGGAGGGAACTTCTGCTGTTAAAACTCTTCTGCATCATGGTTTCAGCTCTCTAAACCATTTGCTGCCTGACATTTGTGTGCCTTTTATAGTAAAGACCACTTAACAGGGAGATGACAGTCAAGAAATTCAGTGGAGAGCCCTGACCAGTGTGATACAGTACACTGAACATCATCCTGCAAAGAGAAAGGATGCTGGTTTGATTGCAGGTCAGGGCACTTGCCTGGATTGTGGATTCAGTCCTTCATCAGGGCGGTAGGAGAGGCAACTGATCGATGTTTCTCACATCAGTGTTTCTCCCTCTCCTTCTCTCTAAAAATAAACAAACTCTTTTTAAAAATTCAGTGGAGCTGTCACACTCCCTCCGTCGCAGGCATCTGCTATTATTGAGCACAGTTATGGCTGCCTCAAAAACCAACTCAAAGGAGATTTCTGACCCCACCTTTGTAACCTTTTCCTGATTTACAAACCTCAGTAAAGAGTTTGGTCAATGAATTTGGCTGTTCCAAAAAAAGGGATCACACATTCTTGACCACTTCCTTGGTAATAATTAGGACAAAAGAGATGGATTACCTATGGACCTTTCTTTTATATTTAGGATCCTGTCTTGACCATCCCTGGGCTTCGTGTTTCATTTTCCCTAATGGCAGCCTCTGACCACCCTCCAGTGACAGCCTGGGCACTGCTGCCTCCTCCCATCTTCTCTCCTCCTGTCCCCAACTCGTTCACACTGCTTACCTTACCAATGTTCATACATTGCTTATGTATCAGCTCTACTTTAGTCAGACTTCCCTAATCACTGTGATTAGGTTTCAGACTTCCCAGATCTCCTGTGACAGTCACAGACAGATTAAATCTGGTAAGCCACTTCCCTAAATGGTTATTGTGATCCGTTATTTAACGATTCTTCCTAGTTTCCCTCTCAGAGGATAATTTTGTGTTTTGTAGAACACCAATATTATGATGATGTTTTTAAAAGATTTTATTTTTAGAGAGAGGGGAAGGATCGGAGAGAGGGAGTGAAGCATCTATGTGTGAGAGAAACATCTATGGGTTGCCTCTCACACTCTTCCACCCAGGGACCTGGCCTACAATCTAGACATGTGCCTTGATGGGGAACTGAACCAGCAACCCTTCAGTTCACAGGCTAGTGCTCAATGCACTGAGCCATACCAACCAGGGCTGTGATGACATTTTATAGGTAAATAAGGACTTGTTTTACCTGTAACTTTCTTACAATGTGGAGAACACATCCCATTTGAATTTTGTTTATTGTTTTAGATGGTGAGACTAAGACCAAGCTTGGAGACCTGGCTTCAGAGGAGGAAATTGAAGCAAAAACTGAGCTGCTGACTGAAGAGTCTGACAGCCCCAGGGATGATGTTCTCCAGGATGCTGAGTGCAGAGAATTCTGTGAATTTGGGGATAAATTAAATGAAAAGGATCAGAATCTCTTGAAAAGAAGACAACATAACTGTGATGAATGTGGACAAAGCTTTGCTTGCAGTACAGGCTTTATCAGGCATCAAAGAACCCACTGGGAGAAACCCTATGAATGTGATAAGTGTGGAAAGGCCTTTAGTGTGAACTCAGCCTTAGTTCTGCATCAGAGGATTCATACTGGGGAAAAACCCTACCCTTGTAATTGGTGTATTAAAAGTTTCAGTCGGAGCTCAGACCTTATTAAACATCAAAGAGTCCACACTGGTGAAAAACCTTATAAATGTGGTGAATGTGGGAAAGCCTTCAGCCAGAGTTCAGATCTTATTATACATCACAGAATCCATACAGGAGAAAAACCCTATCAGTGCAGTCATTGTAGTAAAAGTTTTAGTCAGCGCTCAGATCTGGTGAAACATCAGAGAATCCACACCGGAGAGAAGCCTTATACGTGTAACCAGTGTAACAAGCATTTTAGTCAGAGTTCTGATTTTATAAAACATCAAAGAACCCATACCGGTGAAAAACCATATAAATGTGATGTGTGTGGAAAAGCCTTCAGTCAGAGCTCAGATCTTATTCTACATCAGAGAATCCACACTGGGGAGAAACCATATCCATGTAGTCAATGTAGCAAAAGTTTCAGTCAGAACTCAGACCTTATTAAACATCGACGGATCCACACGGGAGAGAAACCCTACAGATGTAATGAATGTGGGAAGGCTTTTAATCAAAGCTCAGTCCTTATTCTTCACCAGAGAATTCACACTGGAGAGAAACCCTATCGGTGTAATCAGTGTAGCAAAACCTTCAGTAGACTTTCAGATCTTATTAATCATCAGCGAATCCACACGGGAGAGAAGCCTTACCCATGTAACCAGTGCAGTAAAATGTTTAGTCGAAGATCAGATCTTGTTAAACATCAGAGGATTCATACAGGTGAGAAACCCTATGAATGTAATGAATGTGGGAAAACCTTTAGTCAGAGTTCCAACCTTATTTTACATCAGAGAATCCACACTGGAGAGAAACCCTACCGATGCAGTGATTGTACTAAAAGTTTTAGTCGTCGTTCAGACCTTATCAAACATCACAGAATACATACTAGAGAGAAACCGTATGCATGTAACCAGTGCAATAGAAGTTTTAGTCAGAGCTCAGACCTCACTAAACATCAAAGAGTACACTCTGGGGAAAAGCCCTATCATTGTGATAATTGTGAGAAAGACTTTAGTCAGAGTTCGGACCTTATTCTTCATCAGAGAAATCACACTGGAGGAAAACCATACCCATGCACACAGTGTAGCAAAAGTTTCTGTCAGAACTCAGACCTTATCAAACACCAAAGAATCCACACTGGGGAAAGGCCATATAGATGCATTGAGTGTGGGAAAGCTTTCAGTCAGCATTCAGGGCTTATCCTACATCAGAGGATCCACCCTGGTGAGAAACTGTCCATGTGATCAATGTGGCAAAAACTTTAGTCAGCACTCTGATCTCATTGATCACCAAAGACTCCACACTGGTGAAAGGTCATACAAATGTGGTACCTGTGGGAAAGCCTTCAGCACATGCATGGATCTTCTTGAACATCAAAGAATCGACATTGGAGAGAAACCCCACAGGTATATTCAATGCAGCAGAAGTTTTACCCAACTCTCTGAACTTACTTATCATGAGAAGGTCCATTCTGACCAAGACAGTCTACATGTGACAAATGTGGGAAAACGTTTAGTGTATACACCAGTTTATTCAGTACCAGGAACAATACCAGAAAAAAATCTTATGAATGCTACTGATGATCAGGAAAAAGGTTTTAATCAATGCTCAACTCTTGTGCTACATTCAAAAAACCCCACAGTGTATAGAAAATATTGATTCAATTTTTATAATGAAAATTTAACTTGGAACTCAGATATTACTAAACTTAAGAAAAATTCTGTCAACTAACATGTTTAAAATTGCCCTAGGATTTAATTAAGTCATAGTGGCAATAGAAAAAACCATCTGTCTTTTTGCTGCATTAATATTAATTAATCATAATATGGCAAAACTGTTCAATGAATAAGAGTATTTTACAATCTTTCAGATGATATTTTTAGTCTTCAGAAGTGCCAGCTGCTGGCTGGCACTAATGAGCTTAACATTGCTCTCAATTGCAAAAACACCACCATACTTTACCAAAACCAAAGTAACTTACAAGACCAAGTTCTTCTGTAATTTTTTGAGATGTAGTTATAAAGGACAAATTTATATAAATCTACTCTATTATTATTCAATTTTTTGATGAATGTAACCCAGTTTTACTGCTTTAAGAAGTCTCAATTCAAACGGATTTGCCAGCTCAGCACAACCCACTAGACAGCGGTTTATTGAATTAAGAGTATCCTTAGTTCCCATTCTCACTAAAATCACTCATTGTCCAACCTCCGAGAAAAGATTAAAATATTGTCTCAACTCTCTTGGCCTAGAGTAGTGGACATTTTATCATCAGATAAAAAGCTCTACATCGCCACCCTCTGAAAAATTACAAGTTGTTTCTTTATATAATGATCAGTTATTTTATGGAAAATTTATTAATAGCTTATTGTTATGTATTCTCACTTGCTTCTCTGAGTGATATTAAATGCTGGGGAAAGTGTTGAATAAAACTATGGGTTACAGAGAAAAATCAAAATATGTGAAATTAATTATTTTATAAGTTTTATAATAAAGTGATCTGTTTACCTTTGGGGGGAAAAAAAAAATTCTGGAGGAATCTTGTGTTGTGGGAATATGTTCAATGTCCATAAAAATGTTAATGAATATTAGCAACAAAGGAAATTTATATCTTCTGTAAGAAAAGCTCTAGTCTTACTCAAATACAGCCACAAAAGGAGAGTTTAACCATTATAAGAAATGTGTAACAGTATTAAGAACTTTATCAGATATTGTAAAAATCAGTATTGTGGAGTGCAATCAGAACTTAGAGATATATTCTTATTATAATGTCAAACACTTAGTGAGCCCAAATTACTTATTATATATCAGAGAAATTGTTAGGTAATGTAGGGGAAGCTTAAATTCCTTCCATAATTTAATTGGCATTCACTCTGATATCACATTTATCTGCTGGAAGCTGGAGAGTCCTAGCTTCTGCTAATACTAGATCATCAAATTAAATCCCACGTATGTGTGAATGTACTAGGCCATTCTAGTATTAAAATTGTTAACTACATAATTCCGGTGCCCCATTTTCTTAAAAAAAAAAAGGGGGGGGGAGGAGGGCCTAATTTTGGTTTCCTTAATGAGTATTTAACTTCCTGTGATATTCACAACAAATATGGATTTATTTTGCTTTCAACAGTGAAGCCTATAGCCCTGGCTGGTGGTACAGTGGATAAGGCGCCAGCCTGGGAACCCAAAGATCGCTGGTTTGATTCCTATCCGGGGCACATAACCAGGTTTCAAGCCAGGTCTCCAGCCAGGTCTGTTGCTGGGGGCAGGTGAGTGGCAACCATACATTGATGTCTCTCTCCCTCTCTGCCTCTCTCCCTTCCCATCTTTCTGAAAATAATAAAATCTTTAAAAGATATAGTGAAGCCTATAAACTTTAGTAGCCTGAAATTATTTAAGTACAGCTTCTAAATATGTGGAACACTTTTTAAAAAATTCCGTATGTCAAAAGTGTAAAGATTTTTCCACTACTCTACTTATCTTGTCATTTATAGACTAAACAAAATGTTAAAGTAATACCCCCATGACTAATTTGAGTAGCCTAATGCTTAAAATTTAACATGTCTGCCCTGGCTAGGGTGGCTCAGTGGATTGAGTGCCAACCTGCGAACCAAGGATTGCCAGTTTGATTCTGGATCAGGGCATATGCCTGGGTTGTGGACCAGGTCCCCAGTTGAGGGCTGGGGGCATGTGAGAGACAACCAGTCAATGTTTATTTCAGACATCAGTGTTTCATTCCCTCTCACTCCCCTCTTTCTGAAAGGAAGTAAATCTTTAAAATGTGTATTTAAAAAAAAAAAAAAAAAAAAAAAAACATTTAAAGGACCCATCTATTGATTCTTTTTAAGTGACAACATTCATCGGACTTTTAGTTTGTTGATTTCTAATATACATATTGATAATAGGCTATATATATGCAAAGTTTTCTACTGAAAAATATAAAGATTTTTTTAAATACAAATTTCAAATTGTCTGGTATTAACCAGTTGTTAAAATTCTATCATTTACTTTGAAAATCTCCCATAATTATCCAATTAGTTCAATCCAACAGACCTTGTTAAATTACTACGTTCAAGGCATTTTTTAAGGTTTTATAGTGCACACAAAGTTTGCATACAAAACAAGCCGTGGCTGGTGTGGCTCAGTGGATTGAGTGCCGTCCTGCAAACCAAAACAGTTTGTATACAGTCCCAACTGTATAAAGCATGTATTTATAGTGATAAAGGCTGATGCATACAAAAAACACATTGCTTAATGTATCATAAAGGTAGACAAGATACTTAGAAGAGCTCAGAGGAGGTAGGGTTCAATTCTGACTGCAAAGAAACAGGAAAGCTTTGTGGAGCTGCTGAGATGTGAGTTTTAAAGGATGAGGTAGGGGCATTCAGGCAGGGAGGGAATAGCCAATAGACGCACAGAAGCAAGGAAACGTTAGAAATGATGTGGAGTATGGTGCGTAGTCATTAATCATTCAACAAGTATTCCGTGTCAGGCACTGTAATAAGTGCTACTAAAGAAAAAAAATGTTCCTGCCCTCAAACTTAAGTGTATGAAAAGAATGACCAGAACGTGTACTTAATAAGGTGGAAATAAAAATGAAAAAAAAAAAAAGAAGACATTTGAGGAGTGTGATAGGAAACAAATAGGCACTTAAAGTTTCTTGGGTTTACGGTCACCTATAAAACAGAAAAGTAGGTATGGTGTGAGTAAATACATTTCTTCGTTTTGCTCTAAGATAATGTTGAGCCATTAGGGTCTTTGAAGCAGGGAATGGCATGATCATCTCCCTGCTTTATGAAGAGTCTAAGATTAAAAGGAGAAAAGGGACAGCAGGAAGGAAAACTATCTGGAAGTCTGGAAATAAATCATGAGGTCCAGAATAGAGGAGTTTGAAGGCATTGATATAATGATAGGGAGAAAAGTGTACAATCAACTATTGTCTGTTCTTTGGTGAATTTAAGAAGTGGAAAAACAGAATGACCAAATTTATATCTAAAGTTTAACCATCTTTCCTGAGAATAAATTTTAAGAGTGAACTGCTTACTATACATTTTCTTCTTATATCCTAAAGGCAAACTCAAAACCATGATATCTTTCCCCTCAATTCTCTATCTTGGTGAGTTGCATTACTAAACATCTTGCTATCCAAACAAAATAATGTAGTGATCCTACACTCCTCACTCTCCAGTTTTCTACATCCAATTGCTCTCTAGAACTTGGAAATGAGTTATGAAGGTAATGCTACTCACCCCAAAAATTCAAACAATAATGAATATTGAGTAAAAAAGGAAGGGAGTATTGGGCCTGACATTTAAGGTCAGTTGATTTTTTCCAGGCATTCTTCAACTGGCAAGGCCAAAGACCAGGAAATCTAGCCCAACAACACTGGAAGGCTACGTGGAACTCAGCAAACTCACTGTGATAGGGACTAAAACCTGGAACACAGAACATGCCAAGTAGGAGCTCTTGTAATCACCCCACAATTGAGTGTAAACATTGAAAGGCTATAGTACTCTAAGAATAAAAGTAAGACCAGTGAGGACCAAGTCTAAAAACATCTGAAACTATCTCAAGTCAGGTCAGCCTTATAGTAAGTTATCTGTTTCTAATTTAGCTGCCAGAGTGAATCCTTTCTGGAGGATGACTACCCAGAGACTAACTATGCTGTATAACATTCAGTATCCCATCACAAATTATCAGAATGAGTCACAGGTATCAAGAACTCTCTCACATGCATACATATGCAGATGGACAGACACAGAAATAATTATATGTTTACATAGGTTAGTATACATTTACCTAGCTGTGTTCTAAGAGGACCTAAAAGTAATGCCACTCCAGTATCAATGAGCATGCTCAGATCATGCTTTGTAAATAGCATTTTGCAAATAAAAGGAATCAGGGTTCCTTTGCTAAATGGCTGATTCTAGAGCTAGGACAGGGAAAATACAAGATGAGCCTGGAGCTTTTTTTTTTTTTTTTTTTTTTTTTTTAAGATTTTACTTATTTTTAGAGGGAGAGGAAGAGAGAGAGAAAGAGATGGAGAGAAACATCAATGTGTGGTTGCTTCTGGCATGCCACCAACTGGCAACCTGGCCTGCAACCCAGGCATATGCCTTAAGAATTGAACCAGTGACCCTTTGGTTCAGAGGACTGCACTCAATCCACTAATCCACACCAGTCAGTCCTGTAACATCTTATAGTAAGAGTTTAAAAAACAATACAATGGGAGCATGTCCAAGGAACAAAGGAGTCAACCTGAAAGAACTTGCAAGATCAAATAAATAGACATGAGTCCATACTGATGTAAATAAATATGGAACAGATTAAACTTCCTTATGTAAGAATTAGAAATAATATATGTAGTTTCTCCACCCTCCAAAAGTTTAATTCCAACCCAGCAGAAACTACTTCAATCTGCACTGGCTGAGTAGCTCAGTTGGGTAGAGCATTGTCCCAATATGCCAAGATTGTGGGTTTGATACCTCATCAGGGCACATACAAAAAGCAACTAATCAATGCATAAATGGAACAACAAATCAATGTTTCTCCTTCACTCCCTTCCTTTCTCTAAATTCAATTGTAAAAAAAAAAAAAAAAAAAAAAATTTTAACTAATACTTTTAAGATTTCTCAACCTCAAGACTGTTGACATTTTGGGCCAGATATCTGGCTAACCACCCAGATGTGTGTGTGTGTTAAGATTTTATTTTGAAGAGAGGGGAAAGAAGGGAGAAAGAGAGGAAGAGAGACATCAATGATTGGTTGCCTTTCACCTGCCTCCAGCTACGGACCTGGCTGGAGACCTGGCTTGCAACCTGGTTATGTGCCCTGGCTGGGAATTGAACCAGCGACCCTTGGGTTCGTAGACCAGCATCTTTCCACTGAGCCACCAGCCAGGGCTGTCTATCTTAAATATCTGTAATACACATGCCATTTTTCCCATTTGTTTAAAAGTTTCAGACACAATGCTCCTTTGACACTTAAGTAGAGCAAGAAGAGTGTTTTGGACAGGGAATTTAAATGATGTGACATATGACCTGGCTGCTGTGTTGAGAACTGAGTGGAGTAGGGCTAGCAAGAAAGCAGGGAGGCTATTGGGCATGATTCTAAGGATGAGGACGATTCTAAGAACATGTTAGGGGAGAAATTAAAAGTTGGTTTTGGGACATGGGGTATGTTAGACTTGAGATGTCTCATCAGGCATTGTGGCAAGCTTAGTTCATAAGACGCCTCTATTTGCAGGACCAGGGGTTCTGGTTTATGATACTGATGAGCCCTAAGATTGCCTGCACCATCCACCTTTGAGGTCACAGGCCCACGAGGCCACAGGTAAAGGGAGCCAGTGACTCCCACTTGACCTCTGGCCTGCCACCACTCCTGTGCTGTTGCCTTGTCTAAGAGCCTGACTTCCTTGTGCTTGTTGCTGGAGACGCTAAATGGTGCCACCTGGAATTGTGGAGGAATGGATGCTCTGGGGTGGAAACTGACCTGAGGGAAAGGGGAGTCAGCTCTTCTCCTTCCTCCTACCCCACAGTGAGGTGAAGATGAGGTGGTTCATACCACTGGCAACCTGAAGACAAAGAGGCTAAGCAAACTGCTGGGCTTCTTTAGAAGCTGTACACAGCTCAGTGACAACTGGAATTTGTTCTCTCCTTCTGTGCTTCACCTCCTGTTTACCCCCAGTGGACCTTTCCTAGGATGACATTGCCCCAACAAAATGTTAGCAGTAAGCTCTTACGCTCCCTCCATTTTCTTAAGAACCCCAAATAAAACTGGTATCAAAATGGAGACAGAGGATAGTACAGACCTATACTGCTTAGACGAGGTCTAGGCTGACCGACTTTGGAATTGGAAATAGTATTTAAAGACACAGGACCAGATGAGATTGCCTAGGAAGTGAGATAGGTAGAAAAGGGAATATTGGAACACAGAGCCCCCAGGCTTTCCAATATATAAACCGAAAAAAAAAAAAAACAAACAAACAGGAAATACCAGCATTGAGACTGAGTAGCACCCAAGAAGTAGAAAAAAACTCAGGCATTGTTCTTGAAGTCCAACAAAATGTCCCGTTATGCAGAATACTGCTGACAGCTCAAGCAGTAGGTCTTAGGAGTACTGAAACCAGCAGGATGAAGATTAGCAAACTTGAGAACTTTTTTAAAAATATTTTTAATTTTTAGAGGAAGAGGTGAAAGGGAGAGAAATATTGATACAAAAGAGAAACATCAACCAGTTTCTGCTTGTACTGCCCCCGCCAGGGACCCAAACCACACCCCAGGCATGTGTCCTGACCAGAAATCAAACCCGTGGCCTTTCCCTCCAGTCGGCGCTTGAACTTCTTGCCTGATTTGTATGTCACAGCTCTCACCCATTACACTTTTTATCTTCTTTATTTTCCTCATCAATCTGGCTAGTTTATCGGTTTGATTCATCTTTTTTATTTCTCAACTTTTCCTATTACTGCTTTCATAAAGTACATAAAGAATTATTTTTGAGACTTGAAAAAAAACAAGATAGCTGGACACTGTTCTATTCTCAGCAACTAGTCGTGTTTCTAATCTCACTGAAAGTCATAGCCCTGCAGCCCTGCCGGTGGCTAACCCAGGTCTTCCATGCCCACAACCCTCTCCCCACTTCTCTCGCCTCCTCTACTACTTTCCCCAAGTTCAGGACACAATAGCCTCCTTGTTGTTTCTTGAACAAATGAGGCATTGTTCCCACATCCAGCTCTTTGTACTTGTGTTCACATGCCTGAAACATCTTTCCTCCAGTCTCAGCTTGCTTATACCCATTTGTCTTTCATCAAGTCTCACTTTCTCAGTGAAACGTTCCCTGAACAACCTATCTAAACTGCAATGCCTTTCCTCCTTGATTTCTGTATTCCTTCTTTCCTATTTTCTCCATACGACTCACGACGACATACAGTGTTTCTCCCCACCACCACCACACACAGGAGCAACAGACGTAAATCCCAGATCTTGGGCTAGGGAAATTTCAAATCTATGGGGCTGAGAAGAAAATGAGGACCAAGAACCATGGGAGAGATGCAAGTGGGATGGAGACCATGGGGAGGGACTCTAAAGAGCACATACTGGAGATGCCAGAGAGGATCACCCCAAGAGGACTGGCTGGAGGTGGGTTCAGCACACACTCAGCAGCGTAATCCTGTCTCAAGAGTCCCAGTAACCGAAGACTAGGAAGAAAAATGCCTGAAGACGTGATTACATGCAAAGCTTTTCATTCACATTCCCAACATCAATGTTCAGTCATTGTTCCTAAGTATATGTGCATGGCGTGTGGTATAGAGCAGCAGTCCCCAGTCTTTTTGGCACCAGGGACCTGTTCTGTGGAAGACAGTTTTTTCACTAGGGGAGGATCATGGGGGGTGGGGGTGGGAGGGTGAGGATGGAGCTCAGCTGATAATACAAGTTGTGGGGAGTGGGGTGAAGCTTTGATCCATCACCCGCTGCTCACTTCCTGCTATTCGGCCCAGTTCCTAACAGGCCATGGGCCAGTACTGGTCTGTACGTAGCCTGAGGGTTGGGGACCCCTGGTATAGACAGCGATTAACAAATGGCAGTTGTTGACAGAGGCCAAATCAGGGAAGGCCATGCTAATTTTATTAACTTACATAGTGCATAAAGTATAAGTCTAGAATTTAAAATTACAAGGTTTCTACAAATCAGTAAGAAAATACAAATAACCTATATTAATCAGGACAGAAAACCAATTCACTTATCTTAAACAAGAAAGGGACTTTATTGGCTCACAAAACATTAAAGTCCAGAGGTAGGGCAGGCTTTAGGCACAGCTGGACTAGGGCCTCCAGAAAAATGTTATCAGAACTCAGTTGTTTCCTTTCTGCTAGCCTCTGAGTTTCTCCTCAAATTCCACATGGTACACATTCAGGCTTACATAAGTCCTTAGTTCATGGGATCTCCGTAGAGCCTTTTTTCCAATAGATTCCACAGAAGTTCTGTTGAGGGCTGTCTTTAGCCTGACGTAACATGCCTATTCTTTCATCTGTGGCTAGGGAGCTGCAGAACTCAGGAAGGCCGGACCTGGTCAGGTACTTATCTAAGCCACAGGGAATGGGCTCCCCACAATAAATAAGGGTTGTTACCAGAAGATGGGGAGAGATGCTGAACAAACAAAAACAACATATATCCACACATAACCCAATAAGAAAGCAGGTAAAGGATATGAACAACCCATGGTAAAACTATAATTGGCCAATATACATGAAAATAAACTCAACCTCGCTATTAATCAGGGAATACAATTAAGGGTTCTTTTTTTTTTCTTCTCATCAGGTAGAACTATCACCTGTAAGTAAGGCTATATGAGAAAATTAGCTTTTCCATACAGTTGGTCTTTGGGAAGGCTAAGGTGGGTCAACCAGAGACCATACCCTTTGATGGAACAGTCCACCCTATGCAACTCCATCCTAAAGAAATATTCACACACATGCACAAAGATATACAGAAAAAAAAAAAACAAAAAACTTTGGCAATAGAAAGAGAATAGTTCAATAACGGTGTTTTCATAATATTTAATCCTATTCAATCATTAAAGAAATTTTAAAACCTCAGGTTTTTGAGATAGAAAAACAAAAAAAGCAATGCTAGAGCACATATATGACCCTATTTGTGTAAAAATAGCTTTCATGTTTGTGAGTATTCATATAGAAATGTATGGAAAGGGGACTAGATGAACGTATAACACACTGTGGGCAGTGGAATGTGATTGGAAGTGCTATAGAAAAGGGTCTCTCTGCATCATTTACATGTTTTACAATGAGCTGGTAGTCATTTATACTTGCAAAATTAAAAATGAATCAAGAGATGTTCCTCCTTATTAATAACCAAAAAAGGAAATAAATTCTGCCTATCAGGCAGAAATATTTAAGGTTATAGGATTGGTGGGAGTGTAGGCCAACAGACACTCTTACTATTGATAGAGTTATAAATTGCTACAAATCTTTTGGGTGGTATCTCTTGAAATGTTGAATGTACACATTTAAGACCCAAAGACTCCACTTCTATTTATCCTACAGAAATACCCATACAGGCAGCAAAATATATGTACAAGGATGTTAATTATACCTTTATAATAAAAAATTGGAAAGAACCAAATTATTCAGGGGTTGGTTAAATAAATTACAGTATATTCATGCAATGGAATGGTACATATAACCATGAAAAACAATGTCTATATCAAACTGGGAAGGAGATGAGGCAAATTTCAGTGCAGTGTATGTAAAATGGGCATATGTACCTACCTCTCATGGGTGCTGTGAGGATTAAGTTAATCCATGGTAAAGTACTTCAAACAGTGCCTTTATGGAAATAACAACTGTTAGCTATTAACACATTTTTGCTTGAACTTGTATATGCCTAATTCTGGAAGAGTAGCAAACCAAGTAATTATTATTTCTGTGTCACACTATGAGAAGGAATGCCATTTTTTCACTTTACATTCTGTACTATAGAAAATTTAAACAAGCATATTTAATAGTTTTCACATTTATTAACTATAAAAGATAAAAGCATCTGAACCATAAAAGGTAAAATCTAAAATCAAGGTTTAACAGCCACCACTCATGGCATTGTGGAAAAATATATGTCCGTGGAGTTCACAGAACTAGATTTGAATTTTAGCTCTACCTGGTCACATGCAAGTCACACGATCTCTGAATCCTGCTTTTCTAGTCTACAAATCTAAGTGAGATGGGTACAGTCTCTAATCCAATGCCTGACATGCAGATTATTTCAATACATGTAACCCCTCCTTCAACTGACACAAATTGCTAGACATACTGATAAATGATCAACTGCCAACTAGGTGTAAGTATAGGGAGCTTAAACACCAAGAAAACTAGAAAAAAATTAGCAGGAATGAGCAAATGCTCAGTGGCTACCAGGCAGGTATCAGCAATCTGCATGCTTGTTTGCTAACCAGACGTCACTGCTTGAGAACTGCCAGATCACCCACCCCTTCATCAGAGGCTGGGCAGCCCCAGAATTGCTGGTTATCTGTGTGGGTAGAAATAAACATAGAGATGAAATCATAGATCACTAAATTGTTATTTTAAATCAGTTTGTCTACTGGGGACACAACCTAATGGGAGCCAGCAAGTCCACAGATCACTTCCTTGTCCTGTGTACCATCAGCCATGTCCTCCCCAGAGCCCTGCTTCCACCTCAGAAACTCTTCTCAACAGCCCACCGGTATCAGAGCTGGCAAGACAAACACGTATTCGCCAACTCAAATACTACTTTTTCTAAGCTCTCACATTATACCAAAAACATCTTTGGCATTTAAGACAAATCTATCACATGGAAGCTTCTTTGCACACAGGAGACATAAAATCTAAAAAAGCATGAAATTTCAGTTACTGAGAGCTTGATTCCTCTTACCTACTCTGATGTAAGAATCCTGTCATCCCAGCAGAATTCCAAATATGTCACCTCAAAGCCTACTTGGACAGAAGTCAGTTATAAATAAATCAATCAACCAACTCAGGATCATTTTATCTTAGAGCAGAGGAGTTTATACCTTTATTGGACATGGACTTGTTCCCTCTCAGCCGTAGAGAAAAAGACCCAAACAAAAGTCCCTACATTTTCTTGTATAACTTAAAATACATTATATCGTTACTACATATTTATACTTCAATAAATCTTAATCTATAAAGCACATTTCTTATAATTGTTATCAGAAAATCTATAAACAAGCTCCATCTGCTTCACTTCTCCACCAGCGGGCCTTGCATTTATTACTATGCTTTTTCACAGGCTCATGCAAATTTCACCTTCTATTTAAAAAATTTGATCCAAGCAGTGTTGTAACCAAAATCTCTAGAATTAATGAAATATTTGTATTTACCTGGGTCATTTTCCACACAATGATGCCCACTATAAAAAAGCCTTTTCTCAGATTCTATATTTAACTTCCAGAGTTTTCCACTAAACAGTAGATCCACAGTACTTGGGATTCTGTCAAGGAGTATATAATCCTACTACTACAATGAATTCCTTTTATACATTTTTTAAAATGTGTTAAGACTTAAAATTTAAAAAAGAAAATAGTTCAATCAATTCTGGTAGTTAATAAACTAGTTGTCAGTCATCTAGGTGATTTTTTTTTAAACAGAACCATCCTTTCAACTTAACATGTTAAATACAACCTCAATGCTACTAGAGATTGATTAGTTTTTTAAAAAACACAAACCTCCAAAATGTGACAGGAATTTGGACTCACCTCTGAAGAATGCTGGAGAGGTGGCCAGCTCTTTGAGCTGCGTCTTTCTTTCCCCCAAATACAACACCCCAGAAAGAGAAGTATGGCTCTGAGAATTTCAGAGGTGACTTCCCCCCAGGAGTGATCAGATGTGGGCAAGAGGCTAACTCACAAAAAACAGCTTTGTACCAATCTCCCAATAATTTACAGTGGAAGAATTACCTACCTACTTGTGGTAGGGTTACAGTACCTAGCACAGTGCCTTGTCGGTAGAAAATGTTTAATAATAAATGAATACATGGCTGTGTTGTTAGCCTGGTGTTCAACCTTTTTAACCAAAAATTAAAAAATAAAATAACAAACCTGATACTTATTACCCACCTGGTCAGGAAATTTTCTGTTTTTAACAAAAATGAAGGCAAAATAATAATGAATTGAGTTTTCAAGTCTTTTTGTTTTCTAAAAGCCAAGGTAGACCATTACCCTTTTACATTTGCCTTTCAACAGTCATTCTTTGCAAATTCTCCCCTAGTGTTATTTCTACTTTCATAGGTTATGATTATTTAGATGGTCCACTTTCTAATGATACATGGGAGAACATTATTTTCCCTAGAGGGATGCCTCCAAATTTACAGACAGGATGTGCCCTCTTTGAGTTTTTCTATAGGCAGGTAATTGCATTTAGGTAAACTCCTGATACACTTCAATTCTTGGATCCAAGTATTTTTGTATCTTTCCCAATCTAGGCATTTCATTCACTTTTTGATGTTTTACCACCATCACTTCTAACTTTATTTTGAAGCGTTTAGTCATCCTTTATCTTCTGTTTTCTGAAATTCATATCCAAATTGGGTAAAAAAGCATACATTTTGAAAAGATGGTTTCAGTTTTCAGATTTCATAACTCCTATGTTGACTTTAAACGTAGAAGGGAAAGGATACTTGCAAAGAACATTTCAACGATCAACACAGAACTAATGTATCTGTCTACGAAAGAAAATTTTAAAAGGAGGACAAAGAATTGAAATTATTATTTGGAAAAAACAGTAAAAGTATAAACATCACATGAAAAGATTTAAGCAGTAACACCTAAAAATTTCAGTTTCTAGGCAGGTGTGACACCATCTCTTTGAAGATAAAAATAATAATGGTGGGTGACAATATTCTACATTTCCCAGTGGGTTTTCTAACATTCTGATAGGGAAATCAAACTATTATGTATCATTCCATGTTTTTAATTTTGTCTTCATTTCTGAAGAAAAAGACCTGAGTGCTGACTTTTATTTATTTTTTTTTTAATTTCTTAAACTTTCACAACATTCAGAAGTTTTTCTGCGTTGTGTCTTCGCTGATGTCTAAAAAGATTTGAGCTTTGACTGTAAGATTTTCCACACTGAACACATTCATAAGGTTTCTCCCCAGTGTGGATTCTCTGATGATTAATAAGCCCAGAATTCTGGCTAAAGGCTTTTCCACATTCAAGACATTTGTAAGGTTTTTCTCCAGTATGGACTCTCTGGTGTTGCACAAGGATAGAACTTCTGCTGAATGCCTTCCCACATTCAACACATCCGTACGGTTTCTCTCCACTATGGATTCTTTGATGAAGAATAAGGGCTGAGCCCTGACTGAAGTGTTTTCCACATTCATCACATATATGTTGTTTCTTTCTAGAAGGATTTCTCTTTCTTTCGAACCTGCCCTTAGGGAAACAGGCTTCTCCATATTTAAAAATCTGAGGAACACCTATATTCAGAGTGCCAGGAACTTCATGAGATTCTACTGCTGAAGGAATCTCCTGCTTTGGAGCTAATGCTCCATTTTCAGTCCTAGCATCATCATCTGAAATAAACAGAAAATGGAAATATCATTCATTTTTCTATTCTGGGAGACAGGAACCTGAAGAAAAAGCAATTAACGAACTTAAAGTAAATAAGTAGCTTGCACACATCTATAAACATTACTCTGAAAAGTAGCATTAAGGTTGCCTACTCTCAAGAGAAAAAAAAGAGGAAAATGATTAATTAAGAGGCTACTGAGGTAAATAATATAATGGGGGGTTGAATATTTAAATCTGAATAAAAGTTATAACATGTGCTAGTGGGTTATAGATAGATGGAAATGAGAAAACAAGGAACAGAAAGATGAGAGATTTTAAGACTGTTAGGAAGACAGTGACAGTGAGCAGCTCGATCTGGATGAAACTTTAAAAGAAGAAAACTAAAGGCTGACCATTAGAAAATCATTATAATATTCTTTTGCTTTGAAAAAGGGAGAAATTACATCAAAATATAATGGTATAGAAAAATAAGCAATCAGTCAAAAATGGACTATTTCTGAAATGAGCAAGACAGAGCAGGCCACAGCCAAGATTAGGGCACAGGAGGCGTCCTGCCGAGCAGCTGAAAATAAGCTGGGAGTATCCTGTGTTAACTCAGGTTACGACCCTTACAAATTCAATATGCCCTTAATAAGTCTAACTTTTCCTCTAAAAGAAGCTTGCCTTATTTGGTATTCTCATGGCACCTGGACAGGTTCTTATTTCTTAGCCTTAGATAGATGTGTCTAGTGAAAGAAAAGCCCCAATTACCAGCATGGGGTCCCATCACATTTGCAGGCAGCCATGTGAGCAAGTCTCATTTAAGACTTTCCTGAAACTTCACGACTTGAAAAGTCAAGATTACCACAGGGTGAGCAGCAGCACTCAGGAAAAGTGGTAATGAGTAGGCCTATAATAAATTATTAAGAACGGGATCAGGTCAGGAGAGAAGGCTGAAAAAGAGACTGAAGGGGTGAAGGGGACTAGGGAGGTCTAGAGACTTGGAGAACAGAGGCATGTGAGGAAAGCTAAGTGGTGACAAATGGCACAGTAAGAAGTAAGTTCTCAAGTGTAGTCGAGACTAGACTATTGAAGCAAGGTACTTAAAGATAGGGGAAAGTTCTAAAATGCTGGCTGGGAAGTTTTCTACCTAAGAAAATACCACCTCCAAACCAAGGATAGTGGTTTGCAAACTTTACTGCACTGAAGAATGTCCTATGACCTGGCTGGTGGCACAGTGGTTAAGGTGCCGGCCTATGAACCAAAAGGTCACTGGTTTGATTCCCCAGCCAGGGCACATAACCAGGTTGCAAGCCAGGTCTCCAGCCATGTGCACAGCTGGAGGCAGGTGAAAGGAAACCACACATTGATGTAAAAAAATTAAATTTTAAAAATTAAAAATAAATATAAATTTTAAAAAAAAATGTCCTATGAAACATGCAAAATTGCAGATTCTCAGGAGACTTCAGCCCCCACACCAGAAGTTCTGATTTACCAGCACACTGTTCCCCTCAACTAGGAAGAAAACTTGCTCAGACCTCATTCTGTCACACTTCAGTGTGATCTCCAACTACCTCAAGGCTTGATCCCCAAAGTGGCCTCAAACAAAATTTCATTTCAATTCATATCAATATGAAAAAAATATCCAGTTTTAGAAATAAACTGGGTTGTATCAAAGTATACAAATAAGTATGTGGCATTAATCGCCAATACTTTGGGAAAGACTAGTCCAATTTTTCTGTATTTAAAGCTTATTATAGTAGGGAAACCTATTCTTGCATAAGTACTTGAAAAAGGTGAATAACCAGCCCTGGCTGGTGTGGCTCAGTGGAATGGCACCAGCCTATGGACCAAACCCAAAGGTCACCGGTTCGATTCCCAGTCAGGGCACATAACCAGGTCTCCAGCCAGGTCTGTGGCTGGAGGCAGGTGAAAGGCACCCATACATTGATCCTTCTCTCCCTTTCTTTTTCCTTCCCTGCCCTTTTCTCTAAAATAATGAATAAAATCTTTTAAAAAAATAAAATAAAATAAAAAGGTAAACAGTTTACCTAAATATCATTTCTACAAAAGAACCTTCTTAGAAAAAATGACCCTAGGAAAATTACTGCTTGCAAAATATACGGATCTGGACTGTAAGTACGTACTGGCTCACAGTGAGGCAAATGCCAGCAAGCCTGAAATGGGCAGGTCTTCAAGAAAGAGGTGAAAGGGAAGAAAAGCCGAACATTAATGTCGAGGAATAAAAGACCTGAGATCAGCAAACCAATTGTTAGGGGAACAGAATCAAGCTCCTACAATGTGTCCGGTCTTAGGAAATCACACACATACACATAAAAGAGTAAGCAAAGGCTTCTGGACAGAAGGCCCACACTCTCTTTCACCCCTCTACCCACATGAAATTCTGGTCCTCACCACAGTGCCTTAGGGAATGGAGCTCCCAGGATGCCCACTTGAGCTGGTTTTCCACAGCATCAAGCTCAGCACTTGGTAATCCCTGAGCTTCTTCTTGAGATACAATCTCCTCTACCAGCACTTCCCGTTTTCGTCGACGGAGGGAAACCTGGAAATGAGATTTGGTTCAGTTGACAGAAAATTTTGATGAGAATTAGAACTGCACGTAAGAGAAACCATACAAAACATGTACTGCAGTTGGGTGGCATTAATTCAGCAGCTTTGTCTACTGGTATGCCACTGCCTCTGACCTGGAAGAGGTGACATAAGCAGGCTCACCGGCTGTCCAGGGTCGTCCAGTTCACTCTCTAAATCTTCCAGCAATGTCACTGCCTCCTCTCCATTCTCTGGATGATGCTCTCGGACCCAAGTCTGCAGCTCTTTGGGTAGGATGGCAACAAACTGCTCCAGCACTACTAGCTCCAAGATTTGTTCCTTTGTGTGTGTCTCCGGCCTGAGCCAGAGGCGGCAAAGTTCTCGAAGCTGGCTCACAGCTTCCCGGGGCCCCGGTGAATCCTGGTATCCAAACTGCCTGAATCGCTGTCGGAAAACCTCTGGGTCAGGGAGATGGTTCCAGGGAATACTTGATCCCTCTTCGCCATCAGGATCCTCCTCCAACTTGACTCTCAGAATCTTTTCCTCTTCATCTGGAGTTGGGATGATCAGTATCGAATCTTCTTCCACTGAGTGTGCAGACATCTTGATTTATAATACTTCAAGAAAAAACAATCAAGGCAGGCAGGATATAGGCCTCAGGGAACTACCTTGTTTTCTTCACAGGCAACCCTGAGGCACAAAAAATAATATATATATATATATAAATGACCAAGTATGTCTAAGAATTTGAACATACAGTGATAAAGGAAGAATGGTTCTTCTTTTACTGAATTAAAAATTCCGATCAATAACCTACACCAGAAGTTGGCAAACTAGAGCTCATGGCCACATCTGGCCTGCTGCCCATTTCTGTGTAACACTTGTACTAAGAATAGTTTTCACATTTTTTACATGGTTAAAAAATAAAAACTCAAAAGAAGCCCTGGCTGATGGCTCAGTGGAAAGATGTTGGTCTGCAAACCCCAAGGTCACTGGTTCGATTCCCAGTGAGGGCACATAGCCAGGTCTCCAGCCAGGTCCATAGCTGGAGGCAGGTGAAAGGCAACCATACATTGAAATAAATAAATAAAAATAAAAAGAGTATGTCATGACATGTAAAAATGATACAAAATTAAAATGTCTGTGTCTCTAAATGACTTAATTTGTCCAGCCCCCCCAGGGTTTTCTAAATGCATCTGATCCTGAAACGCAGTATTTGCAATTCAAGACTAGCATTCCCTGACACACTTAGGTCAACTCAAAAGCAAGAACGCTTTTTTTTTTTTTTTTTTATCTGCTTTAAAAATAACCGTTTTAGATGAAAAGACATTATAAGTGAAAAAACATTTTAGATGTTTAACTTTAAAAGTTTTTTAAATGTGTAAGAACTCCCTATGCTTAGAATATATGTGAAAAAATTTACTCACTTGGTCAGGAACAGATCCCGTAACATTGACAAAAATTAGCCTCCAGTGCCACACAATGAAAGTATTATTCAGTCTCTCACCGCAACAGGCTTACATTTAATGCTGGCAGGCGTTCACCACGGGAAATTCTATGAAAGGCACTCCCATAACCACCTTGCCTTGCAGTCACCCAGAATCTTGTCCTAACATTGGATGACTCACAGTTTTCCCGGCTTCTTCTTTCAGGGAAACCTTGTGCTATTTCTAATCATTTCCTTAGTATTTGCACAGTCATGCCCTTGTCATTGCTGATAACACATTAGGAATGCACTATGCAGCTACTCAATGTAACTATTTAGGGCCCAGATTCTGCAAACCAGTCATAAAAAAAACAAAACACAAACCCTATTATAACCCTATCCAGATGAAGACTAAGCTCAGACAGGTAATAGAAATTTAAGTACTCGTTAGTGTGGTAGCCTTCTAAGGTTTAGCCAACAGATTTGTTCATTCCTCTTCCTACTTTGTCCATGGTTCAAACATTCTATACAAAAGGTATTTCTCTTCCATGTTCTCATCCAGCACCCTGCTCGGGGGCCGTGAATGCACGGCCAAGAAGGCAGGCCCGCGGTCCCGACGGTTTGCGTGGGCAGCCCCGTCCAGCGATGCCCCACCTCACTCCTGTCGCGCGCCGCTGCGAACCCCAACCCCGCCCCCGCCCCAATTTCCTGCAGCCTCAAGGCACTCACAGCCGCGGAGTTCCAGCGGTGACCTGGGCGCGTCAACATTGGGGCGCAGCACTTCCCCGGGGGCCGACGGAACTACAAGTCCCGGCAGCTCTCGCGAACGGCCCACCCTTCCCCGCCTCCGCCCAAACCGAGTCCCAGAACTCTCCGCGAGACGCCAGGGCCTCGAAATAGAACAAAACCGGCTGATGGGGGAAGGGAAAGGTGGGGGTCGAGGAGGACACGGGTAAAGGACCGTGGAAGGGTGCCCAAAGCTCTAGCTGGCCTTTTGTCTGCCCCTCTGAGCACTGCAACTACTGGGGGCGAAGACGGTGGCCCGTCCCCCGCACCTCCCGGGGTCTCAAGGAAGGTCTCCGCCAGGTTTCTTCGCTAGCTCCTTCCAAGTGGTCCGCCGCCCCATCCCAGCGTACCCCGCACACCGTTTCCTCCACTGTAGCGCAAACCTTCGGCTCAGGAACCGCAGCAGCTTCGCTGTCCAACGCAGTCGCAGAAACGCCACTCACAAATCGTTTCCCAGAAGCCCCCAGCACAGGCTGCTTCCGGTCTGCGGGCCCCTGGAGGCGGAGGGAGGCGAAGCCCCGCGTTGCCATGGAGATGTGCTCCGCACGGGGGGAGGGGCGGCCTAACTAACGACAATGACCGCTTTGAGCCTACGCTTGGCCTGGTGCCTCTTTCTTCCGCGAGCCCAACGTTCTGTGTTCTGCTGAAAACACAAGTCAAAGAAAGAGAGAATTCTGCCATTAAGATAGGCTGGATGGTTTCCCAAACCCTTTCACATGCATTTTCTCATGGGCCCTTCACAGCAATCCTCTGAAAGAAGTAATAAAAGCTTATGTTTGTAAAATGCTTACCACGTGGTGCCAAGCACCGTCACCCACCTTTACGTGAATTTTCACAACCCTGTGCGGCAGGAACTTTTATCAGCCTCATTTCGCTGCCAACAACTTGTAACCAATAGGTGGGAAGCCGGATTTGAAACCGGTGCGCGTGACTCCCGCCTTCGGGTCGCGCCGGCTGTGCGGCCGAACTTGATGTGGACCCACTTCGCTACTAGGGAAACACATGCGCGAGGTTAGGGCTTTGGGCATGATCTCACGTCGAATTTGTAGAATTCGTGGTCCTCTGACTGATTTAGTCTGGCCGTGTTATGCCACAGAACAGTTGCTGAAGTGATCGTTTAATAACGCAAACCAGGCTTTAGTTCCTGTTTAGATGCCTTCCAGCCCGGACGGTGGGGCTCGGATGGCTGCACGTCTTTCTCGAAAGCAAAGGCAAGCGACCCCGTTTCTCTCCAACATGGGTCTTTCTCTCCTCGCTTTCTCCCTCCCCTCCCCTCTCTCTAAAAAAATAAAATATTTTAAACAACAAAATAAAGGCCTTCAATGCATCCCCACTGCCTTAAGTATGATACGTTAACTCTTTACTTTGGCTGTTCCCTGCCTTCGCTGTCCCACCTCAGCTTGGGCTCAGGGTGGCCCAGGATTCACAGCCTCACTGACAACCTTTCCTCCTGGACACGTTTCCACCCTATGTAGCCATGTTAGAAGTGATCTGATTTATTCATTTCCATATATATATTTTTTAATGGCCTAGAAGGCCAGGAAACTTGCATGTCTTGTTTGCAATATCCCCACGTAGTCATAAGGAAGCTGACAGCTGGGTTTATAGAGAACATAATACATAATTGTTGAATAAATGAATGAATTGTGCTGGCCTCACAGATGCCTTTGCTAGGTCGGATGTCAGGCTTCAGAAACTGTTAGGATGCGAGGGAAACTAACATGGAGGCAGCACTCCATTTGGCATTGGACTTTGATTGTACCTGGACTTTAGTTAAAACTATTAAGTCAATGTTCACATACCTAGCCTGGCTGAAATGTGGTAATGGAACCAGCAGGGAAACTCTTGGGTATGAGTTAATGAAGTTAGCTTGTCCAGAGGTCCCTGGTGAGGTGCTAATAAAGCAGACGGCTCAGTGATAATCCCACTTAGCTCTTTCCGGTTTATGGATTTCAGTTAATAAACTAATTTTCCTTCAAAGTATCCCTGTATAAACTGCATGTAGCAGGTAGGGGAAAAACCAAACCCGGTGATGTCAAGTCGAAGATGACTTCTCTAAAAGTAGCTTCTCTTGCCACTCCCCATTTTTCCTGTTCCCCATTTTCCTTCCCCCAATAAACTCATGGCTTGATTCCCCAGTGGTCTCTGGGCATGATTTCTCTGAGCAAGGCTGCCCTGACAGAAACCACACAAAAAAGTCCTGTTGTTTGAGGTCTGTTAGAAGTGCAGATCCAGTCTTCCAGAAGCATTGTAAGAGCTTCAGGCTTCAGTTCCCTTCCTCATTCAGGAAAGTGCCCTCTGCAAAGTGCCCTCAGCTTCTCATCAGTTTGTGAATGAGAGCAAGTTAGAGAGTGGCTGATGGTATAGTATTACTTTGTACTATGACTCAAACTACATCTCCCCAGTACCCCTGTGTGCCATTAAGGGGCATGTATGAGATTGTGGCCACTTAATTTGAAGGTCCAGATTCTCGGACAATAAAAAACCCAGGTCAAATGTGAATAACAAAGTACTTTATTAGATGAGAACAAAGAGAAAGCAAGAATACATTACCAGAAAGGAATGCACCAACACCCGAACACAGATGCTGGGGAATCCCGGAGGCAGCATTTGGGGTCCACCTGGCAAAAGTTCCAAGTGAAGCATCCTCCCCTCAGATGAGATTCCAAAGTCTTACTTTGAGTGTTATGCTTAAATATGTTTTACACAAAAGGGGCTATGCACCAGGGGCCTTACATGACTGACCAACAGCTCTCTCTGGGAGAAGGGCCAGTTGTCCCTGAAGGAAGAGTTAAATATTAAAAGTACTACTCTCCCAGGGAGAAGGGCCAGGTCTTCCTGAGAAAGAGCATGCCTATATTTCATTGCTACAATAAAGAATAAAGGTCACAGGTTGGGCATAAACAGGGAAGATTCTTAATGTCCCTTTAATCCATCACCCTGTTAACTCTGATCCTTTTCATTCTTTTTTTCCTCATTTAGGAGGATTCAGAAACCCAGCTTTTTCAGTCCCTTACTTGGCTACTGCCACCAATCTGCTTGGCTACTTTTACCATCTTTCCCTCTTTGGTGACTCTAAAGGCTAGCTCAAAGCATTTTTATTTTGTTTTAGTTTACTTTTAGAGTTTTTTTTTTCTTTTAATTTTATTGTTGTTGTATTACATGCATCCCTTTTTTGCTCCCCTCTGTCCCCCTCCCCACCCACCATACTTTTAGAGTTTTTACATGTAATTAATGTTGGAAAACAGAAAAGATCATTAAACAGAAACACTTAAGGAAGTTAAAAATGTTACAAAATTTTATAAAACCCTTTGCTAAGATTCTGTTCTGTATTTTATAATTCCTTCTAAGTAAGTAAATGAAAACCACAATGAGGTTTTCCTCCTTTGAGGGCAAGGACTGATACCTCTTTGAAACACCATCCTTCCAAGCCCCATACTGTGGGCTCTTTTCTGAATCGTGGTCCTTGAAGTCACCTTAAAGATCTAGTCAAACCCTGGTCTGATAGCTCAGTTCATTACAGCATTATCCCCACACACCAAGATTGCAAGTTCAATCTCTGGTCAGGTCACATGCAAGAGGCAACCAGCAAAAGCATGGAAGGGTGGAACAGCAAATCAATTTCTCTCTCTCTCAAATATGTTTTTTAAAAATCATCATGGAGCCCTGGTTGGTAGCACAGTGGTTAAGGTGCCGGCCTGTGAACCCAAAGGTCGCTAATTCGATTCCCAGCCAGGGCAACATGATTAGGTTGCAAGCCAGGTCTCCAGCCAGGTCTGTAGCTGGAGGCAGGTGAAAGGCAACCATACATATATTGATGTTTCTCTCCCTCTCTTCCTCTCTCCTTTCCCCTCTCTCTGAAAAGTAATAAATAAAAAATCTTAAAAAAAAAAAATCATCATGGAATTCCAGCTAAGATGGAGACATAGGTAGAAATACGTTGCCTCCCTATACAACCATAAGAAGGTATACAACTACCTCAAAACTAAAAACAACCAGAACTACAAGAAAAATAAGCTGCATGGAAATTCAACAAATGAAGACATAAAGAAGCAACACAATATTTATCCACACAGGTAGAAGGGGTGGAACCGGGGCAGACAGGATGCAGTATGGCAGTGGCAACAATGGCCAGCCAGTGGAAAACACAGTGACACATCATAAAAGTCAGGAGGGACACCTAGGGAGCGATCCCAGCCCCAGACCATGCAGTTCACGGTTCCAGTGCCAGGTAAAATAAAGCCTCATTGCTTCTGACTGTGAAAACCAGTAGAGGTTGGGGAAGCAGAAGAAACTGCCCATCTCTCTGCAGAGTACAATTGTTTAGAGGCCCCCACAGTCCTAGAACATCTGCCCACTCTGGGAACCACAACTAGGGCAGCAGCTAGAGAGGCCCAAGTTCCATATGGGAGGCTGGAGAAAGGCCTGGAAAAGGGGCAAGTGCTGAGCAAGTGGCATTGTTTCTCCTCAGACCCCTCCCTCACATCCAGTGCCACAAAATAGTGAAATGGGTTTCCCCACAGTGATGAATACTTAAGGCTCCACTCCTTACAATGTAACAGGTGCAACAGCTCTACATAAGACACAGAGGCAAACACAGGAGCCTGTCAAGTTAAGGAAACAGAGAAGTATGGCCCAAAAGGGTCAGCAGATCAATGTTCCAGTGGGTTCCACCTAACTGATGCAGAATTCAAAACACCGGTGATAACAATGCTCACAAACTTGACAGACATGATTGAGTATGGCAAATGCATAAGGAAAGAAGTGAAGGTGATGCTCAGTAAAATGAAGGAAAATCTACATGAAACCAATGGTGAAGGGAAGGAAGCTAGGGTTCAAGTCAATGATTTGGAACATAAGAAATATACAGTCAAACAGCACAGAATGAAGATACAAGAACTGGAAAAAAAAAAAAAGAAAGAAAAAAACGAGGAGAGGCTTAGGAGCCTCTGGAACAACTTTAAATGTACCAACATCTGAATCATAGGGGCACCAGAAGGAAAAGAGGAAGAGCAAGAAATTGAAAACTTCTGTGAAAAAATAATGAAGGGAAACTTCCCTAATCTTTCCAAAGAAATAGACCGAAAAGTTCAGGAAGTACAGAGAATCCCAAATAAGACTGACCATACTAAAACACATCACAATTAAAATGCCAAAGGTTAAAGATAAAGAGAGAATCTTAAAAGCCGCAAGACAAAAGAGAGTTACCTACAAAGGGGTTCCTATGAGACTATAAGCAGATTTCTCAAAAGAAACTTTGCAGTTAAGAAGAGACTGGCAAAAAGCATTCAAAGTGATGAAAAACAAAAGACCCACAACCAAGATTACTCTATCCAGCAAAGCTATCATTTAGAATAGAAGGGCAGAAAAAGTGCTTCCCAGACAAAGTAAAGCTAAAGGACTTCATAACCACCAAGATATTATTATATGAAATGTTAAAGGGACTTATTTAAGAAAAAGAAGATTAAAACTATGAACATTAAATGACAACAAACTAACAACTATCAACAAGAGAGTCTGAAAAAATAAAATAAAATAAACAAAGACAAACTAAGCAAACCACCAGAACAGGAACAGAATTATAGGTATGGGGATCATTTGGAGATTATCAACTGGGAGGGGGAAGGAGAAATGGGGAAACGGTGCAGGGATTAAGAAGCACAACTGGTAGGTACAAAATAGACAGGAGGATGTTAAGACAGTGTAGGAAAGGGTGAAGCCAAAGCACTTACATGCATGATCCATGGACATGAATGAAGGGGTGTGGGATTGCTGGAGGGAGGGGGGATACTGGGTGGAGAGGAGCATGGGGAAAAAAATTGAGACAGCCGTAACAGTGTAATCAATAAAATACACTTTAAAAGATTATCAAGGGTGCTCGCTTTGGCAGCACATATACTAAAATTGGAACGATACAGAGAAGATTAGCATGGCCCCTGCGCAAGGATGACATGCAAATTCGTGAAGCGTTCCATATTTTTACATTTACACAATGGAATTCTATGTAGCAGAAAGAAAGAAGGAACTTGTACCCTTTGCAACAACATGGATGGAACTGGAGAGTATTACGCTTAGTGAAATAAGCCAGTCAGTGAAGGACAAATATCATATGATCTCACCCATTACGGGACAA
>PVIW01000620.1:264670-436660 GCA_004026585.1 Noctilio leporinus
GGGGGGGGGGGGAGGGGGACAGAGGGGAGCAAAAAGGGGATGGATGTAATACAACAACAATAAAATTAAAAGAAAAAAAATTATCAAGGCAAGCTAGAGCACCTTGTTCCTCTGAGCAACCTGAATGTAGGGAATAGCTTCATGCCAGCACTGGGCAATCTTGGACATATCTACATAGGCCACGTAAACAACGCTCTAATCTGTCTTGGCAGAACACTTTGTGATCCTCCTGGAGCACGAGAGCATGAGGGGTTTGTAACTAGCTGCTACAAGGCCATTTGCTACAAGGCCACTCACTTCCTGGTCTTCTAAGACAGTTGTCATGGGACAATTTCTCATTGCTTCTTGGGTTGGGTTGAAGGCTTTCGGCTTCCCACCCCACTCCCACTGCCTTCTGTACAGCTGCAGACTATAAAAACGCTGAGATGCAGCCTGGCATTAGCCCCTCAGCACCAAGGTGATCCCAAAGTCATGTTGCGGTCTCTGGTTCCTTTTGTTTTGGTGTCATCCTTTTGGTATGTGAGACAGAATTCCATGAGGGGGAGGCCCTGTTGGCTACTCTTGCTTTCACTATCTGTGTAAATAATAATCTGTCTAAATCTAAAAAGGCTTCATTGTTTCTTTGCCAGTCAAAACTCTCAAGTTTGCCTTTAACTATTTCATTCATTAATTAATGGTTAATAAAAACCAAACAAACAACGCCCCCCCCAAAAAAAAAAAAAAAAAAAAAAAAAAAACAAAAACAGATAAAAACAGATACTGCATAGGTTCCAGAAAACTAAAGATGGATAAAATGAAGTCATGATTTTTTCTTTTAGCATCACTATCTCCTTAAGGAAATGCACAAAAGAAAAAAACATTTACAAGGCAGTGGGGAAGTGCTATTGTAGAGTAGAATAGAGTAGCAGCAGGAAACCTAAATGGGGCAGAGTGCTGAAGGGTAAGGGCCACCCTGAGATGAAGAGGAGAAAAGTTTTCATGTGGGAAGAGAAGTACAGACCTTCAGATATGGTGTTATCCTATTTCAGCCAAGAATAACCTCTTCTAGGCTTTTTTCTAACAAGACTTTGGGGTCTCTCAGTCCTACCCCACAGCTCAAAAGTTCCTCCCTCAGGGTACTTTAAGTACACTGGTTAAAGATTCCATTGTACTGTAGCTGATAGGTACACTGTGCCAGCAGTCTTTTATTTGCAAGTGACTAAAAACCTAATGGTGGCAGACATTATTAGCTTCTCATACAAAGCCCTCCCCCAGCTAAGACATTGACTTCTTGGATTTGGGAGTTGGGGGTCAGGCAAAACTGGGCCCAGCCATAGGCAGTAAGTTGCGATAGAGTTGAGCCATCCATGACCATTCCGTTTCCCTTTGCCAGGTACACACTTTGCCCCCCTGGCAACTAGGAATGGCTGTATTTTTCACTTCTGGTCAATGAGATGTAAGGGGAAATAGTTTGTCTTTCAAGAAATGTATCTAATTTTCCTTGGCTGGGTATCTTGTTTGGTTAGAGCATTGTCCTAATATGCCAAGGTTCCAGTTTCAATCCCTGGTCAGGGCACATACAAGAACCAACCAGTGACTGCAGAGATGGCTGGAGCAGCAAACCGATATTCTCCTTCATTCTTTCTCTCTTTCTCCCCCATCCCCCAATCCCCTTTCCTCTCTCTAAAATCAATTTTAAAATATTTTTAAAAGAAGTGTATCCATCCTGGCTGATGTGACTCAGTGGATTGAGCGCCAGCCTATGAACCCCAGTGTCGCTGGTTCGATTCCCAGTCAGGGCACATACCCAGGTTGCAAGCCATGTCTCCAGCCAGGTGTCCAGCTGGAGGCACGTGAAAGGCAACCATAAATTGCTGTTTTTCTCCCTTTCTCCCTCCCTGCCTTCCCCTCTCTAAAAATAATGAATAAAATATTTTTAAAAAATGCATCCAATTCATGTATGTTATCAAAATTTCTTGGCATAAAGTTATTCATACTAATTCCTTAATATCCTTTTAATATCTGCAGGACCAGTAGTGATGACCCCTCTTTCATTCCTGAAATTGATAATTTGTTTGTTTTGATCAATTTTGCTTAAAGTTTATAAATATTATTATCTCTTAGAAAATCAACTTCTGGCTTTATTTGCTCAATTATTTGTTCTCTATTTTATGCTCCTTTAAAAATTAATATACAGTAAAATTGCCTTTTTGGCATTTACTCTGTGCTTTAGCATATGTATAAATTTGTGAAACTACCACCAAAATCATGATACAGAATAGTTGCATCATTCCATCAAATTCCCTCGGGATATACTCACAACTTTCCTACATCCCTAACCTGTGGCAACCACTGATTTATTATCCATCAAAATAGTTTGACTTTTTCGTAAAGCGACATAAATGAAATCATAAAGTGTTCAACCTTTTACATACCTTTCATTCAGCATAATGACTTTAAGATTCATCTATGTTGTTGCATATCCCAATAGTTCATTTTATTGCTCGGTAGTATTTTATTGTGAGTGCCATAGTTTGCTTACCCATTTAACCATTAAATGACTTTTGGGTTGTTTCTGGATTTGAGCAAGTATGAATAGAGCTACTTGAATATCTACGGACAGGATTTTGCCTCAACGCAAATTTTTATTTCTCTAAATATCTAGAAGTAGGGTTTCTGGGTCATATGATGTTATGAGTTGTATGTTTGTGCCTGTCCCCCAAACTCATATGTTGAAGCCCTAAATCCCAAAGTGATGGTATCTGAAGATGGACCATTTGGGAGGTAATGATGTTGAGATACGGTCATGAGGGTGGGGCCCTTATGTTGTGATTACTGCCCTCATAAGAATAGATACAGAGAGAAAAAGGTTGTTTTTCTCTCCCTCTCTCTACTACGTGAGGAGACAATGAGAGGGCGGCTATCTGAAGACCCGGATGAGAGCCCCCACCTGGAAACTGAATTGCTGAACTTGGACTTCCCAATCTCCAAAACTGGAAAAAATGAATTTCTGTTAAGTCATTCAGTGTATGGTATTTTGTTACAGCAGGTGGAGCTGAGTAATATATATGGTAAGTGCTTGGTCTTGTAGTAAACTGCCAAACTTTTTTAGAGTGGCTATGCCATTTTACATCCATCCCTATCAGCAATGTATGAATGTTCCAGATGCTCCACATACTCACTAGCACTTGGTATTATCTTTTTAATTGTGTTAAGTACTTTCCTGCACCAATTGATATGACCATGTGTCTTTTCCTCTCAGAACTACTAGCCTGGTGGAACACTTTAATTTACCTAATACTCCTGGGGCCAATCCCAGTTGGTGCAGGTCTTTTATTCTGGATTCAATTTGGTACTAATTTCTTGAGGATTTTTGTGGCTATGTTCATTAAGGATTTTGGATTGTGGTTTTCTTGTACTGTCTTTTTTGCATTTTAATATTTTATTATCTGCGATGTTTAGGATAATTTCTATTGATGTATAGCTATTTGCTCTGGTATCTGTATTCTTGCACTGAGCTCATACAATGAATATTTTATTTTGGTTGCATTTTTCAACTCTAAATTTTTCACTTGGTTCTTATTATATAGTTTGTATTTTTTCTGAGATTTTATATTTTTTCCCCATTAATTCACTTTTACTTCCTAAGAATGGTTATTTATAATACCTTACTTACAGTATTCTTCTGGCCCTGGCCAGTGTGGCTCAGTTGGTTGGACATCATCCTACAAACAGAAAGGTCACAGTTTCGATTCCCAGTCAGGACACAGGCCTGGGTTGAGGATCTGATCCCCATTGGGGTGCATATGAGAGGCAACCAATTGCTGTTTCTCCCTCACTCTTTCTCTAAAAATAAATTTTTAAATCTTTAAAGTATTTTTCTGATAACCCTAACATCTTTATTATCTAGGAATTGGCATAATTTTATTTTTCTTTGCAAGTTGAGAAATTCCAGGTTCTTCCTATATCTAGTAATTTTACATTGTATCTTGCACATTTTGATTGTTATCAGATCCTGGGTATCATGTAAACCCTAAGAAGAAAGTTGATTTGTTTATTTTACCAGGCAATTGGCCCTAGTTAGGGTCAGGCCACAAGTTCTGATCTGCATCGTGTGGGCTGTGGTTCCAATGTCAGTTCAGTTTCCACACACTTCCAGTGCAATTTGGACCTGTCCTTTGTGATGCCACCCAGTGGCCAGTCTGGATTCTGGGTGGTAGTCTATACTCTATAGCTCAGTTCATAGCCCCTGTTGTCTGCTGTTTATAGAGTCAGATCCACAGATGTGCAGTTTAGAGGTGAGCAGAGGAATTCATACCCTACTTTTGGGGATCACTCTTGGTTTCCCTCCTCTATGCAATAAACAATAATTTCTGGCTCCCTGAGGCCTCCATTACTAGTCATTCAGCTAGAAATCTAGAGCTTTATTTATTTATAAAGGTTTTATTCATTATTTTTAGAGATGGGAAGGGAGGGTGGAAGAAAGGGAGAGAAACATCAATGTATGGTTGCCTTTCACCTGCCTCCAGCTGAACACCTGGCCCACAACCCAGTCAGGATGTGCCCTGACTGGGAGTCGAACCTGTGACCCTTGGGATTGAAGGCCGTTGCTCAGTCCACTGAGCCACACCAGCCAGGGCTTGGGGCTTTAGCTTCCCTGCTCTGCTGTTTACTTCTCTCAACAATGTCTGCATCCTGGTCTAAGCAGTGAGAGGACAGAGAATAAAGGCAATGGGGATTGGCACCACACTTTTTGGTGACCAGAGCCAAGGGTTCCCCTCTGAGTAAGGAGGTTTCCCTGTGACCTCTGCCAGTGCCGTACTACTTGCCAGAGCGTTGCCTGACGGCTGGATCTGCAAGGAGAGAACCCTCTTTTATTCTGAAAGGAGAGAGAGCGAAGAAATTATGGATGAAGTGTACCTAAGTTGGCAAACTTGGTAGAAGGAGGTTGTAAGCATAGTAATCTTTTCCCCCCTGTAATTCAGCAGGCAAAACCAGAGTCATCTGCCCATGATAAGGAAGGTGGCCAAGGAAGCAGGAGCATCCACACACTGCTGGTGACACAACATTGTTCTCAATCCCCATCGGACCTGCTGCTTTCCCTCTAGAGGTTAGAAACACTTGCTTTACCAGACATAAAACAAGAAAACATTAGCAGAATTTTGCTGGGCTTTCTTGGAAAGCTTTTGCTTTTCCTAGTAGACAGCCATACCCATGCCCCTTTTCCACTCTGTCATGACCCCAGATGTTGTTCCTGGATTTGGGACAGCTTTCTTGCATCTCTCAGAAGAATGAGGGAAAGACCAAAAGAAGGGCAGATTCACCAGCCAGCTGGTTCCTGTCCAGATGCTGATTGACAGGCAGCAGTAACTCACCCTCTAGGTTTCTGGTTGCAAAGTCTTACTTGCTCAGCCACAAAAGGCAGATCTTGCATCCTGAAGCTTTTCCACTACAGGCAGGCTTAAGGACAGTGGTGGACATGTTTTCAAAAAGAATGGGAGTGAAGTAAAAAAGGAACATTGGAGTATGATATAATATTGAAGGCTGAGATGCAGTGAAATTCATTAAAAAAAAAAAAAAAAAACCAACAAAAAACCAATTTTGCCTTGGCTGGTTGCTCAGTGGATTGGCACCAGCCTGCAAACCCAAAGGTCACTGGTTCGATTCCCAGCCAGGGCACATAACCAGGTTGCAAGCCACGTCTCCAGCCAGGTCCGTGGCTGGAGGCAGGTGAAAGGCAACCATACATTAATGTCTCTCTCCCTCTCTGCCTCTCTACCTTCCCCTCTCCCTAAAAAATAATAAAATCTTAAAAAAAAAAAAACAAAAACAAAAACCCCACAAAACCCAAAAAAACAAAAACCCCACAAAACCCAAAAAAACAATTTCACTTCAGACTATTTTACTACATGTAAAAATAAATCAAAATAATGTGGTACTATCATGCTAATTTTTATCAAGGTTAGCTCAAGACGGAGTAATTCTCCATTTAGATAAACAGTATCTTCTACTCAGTCGGAGACCTCTGTCAGTGCAAGGCAGCTCCAAGTATACAGCAACACCATTTACAGAGTCATTATATACTTAGATGATTCACATCACCTTCTGTTCAGATTATCCACATGAAGAGGATACAATTTTGTAGTTTTTGGAAGCACCGAATGAACACACTTCCCTCAGAATACTTGATTTAGATGATCATTTTATTCACACAGTGCCTAAGAAACTGTCTTTCCATAACTAAGCAGTAAATCACAATACACACATCTCTGAGGCATTTGCTGCTTTAATAGATGGCTTATTCCTCTCTTTACTTAGAGAATGAGAATTAATTAAAGACTCCCTGCATTTTTAGTAATGGGAAATATACAAAACCCAATATATCTTCATATTCCCTAGAATTATGAAATATAATCACCATCAGAAAATTCTAGTTTAAATTTACATTTATTTCTCTTCCTACTAAACTCACACTTATTAGTATAGTAACTAAGCAGAACACAGTAATCCCACATTTGTTTCTGGAGTTAATCTAAACACTAGATATAATTGGGTTTTCTAATAATGAAATGTTTATACTTCATGAGGAACTCACTCAAAAAAATTCACTATAAGCCCCCTCTTCTTTTCTCATTTTAAGGACTCTCACTTCTTGTTCGCCTCCACATTGGATAACTGTGGCACCAGGGGAAACACAGTAACAGTATATTCTTGTAATACATAGTCTTACCAAGAATCCCCAGGAAACAGAAAATTACATTGCATACTTTCAGAATAATTTTAATAATATACAAATCAGTCATTTCATACTTAAACAGGGAATCTGATTGAATATGGATAAAATGTTGGTGGTTTTGTTAATACAAGAACATCAAAATCCAGGGTCTCACTTTGTGACAGCCTGTCTAGAAACTCATTAAGAATGCATTGAGGCCCTGAGAAGGCTGTCTTGTGATGCCTGGAACATGTCCATAGTTAATTTATGCCAGAAAGAGGGCCAGGAAGACCCTATAGGACAGTCATCAGTTGTTAAGGGTTTCCTTTCCCAAGTAAGTTGTGGGGTACTTCTCTGTTACACACGTTTGTGCCATATCAGTCAGTCTCGTTTGGAGGTCTTTTCTTCACCCGCCTATTTCCTTTATACTAGGATGCTCACCAACCTTACATAAGCACTCATAGACAACCCATTTATTACCAGAACATTCCTTATTTAAGCCACTCCCTGAAGACATAGTCATCTTAATGTTTTTACTATTTCCAAATTAACATTGTAAAAGAGATTTTTTTTTTCCTACACAAGAAATTTCTTAGTCTTATCAGTCATGTGTAGAATCTTGTGAGTTTTCATAAGAGAAAAGTCCCTTTATTCACCTACCTCCTGACAATGACCCTGGACATTTCAGCCTAGATCTTGAGGTACATACTCTTCTGGGCCTTCTCAATCCTATTCTCATTATTTTGAATCTGGTAACAGAAAACAAATGGGAAAATTTTTTGAAGTATGCTTTAATCTTTGGTATGAGAACTCCAATGCTCAAGGTATGAAATGGAAGAGATTATCTATTATTATACTGAGTAATCCACCTTCCTTCTCAGTAATAGGAGAAATGTACTTGTCTGAAAAGAAATATATAGTTGTCCCTCAGTATCTTCAAAATATTGGTTTCAGGGTCACTAACCGCCCCCTCCAAACCCTAGTAGATACCCAAATCTGCAGATGTTCAAGTCCCTTATACATAATGGCACAGAACAATGTATTAAGTTGGTTCCCTGCATCTGTAGACTCCCAACCACAGGTCAAAAATATTTTCAGTATGCAGCTGGTTGAATCCCAGGGATACAAAGGGCCACGTTATATTTATTTTTAAAAATCCACATATAAATGGCCCCATGCAGTTCAAACCAGTGTTGTTCAAGGGTCAACCGTACTTATATTATCATTTGTGCTAAGAGTAGAAATAGTAGAATAGTAGAATTTCTTTTCAAGAGTTACCCTAGGGATGGACATCTGAATTAAGCTTCATAATCTCAAACATCTGAAATGGCACTGTATTGATAAGCAGAGAAGCAAACAATTCTGACATAAGATAGTCTATATTCTCTCCTGTGGCTTTTTGGCCTTTGAAAGAAAACTGATGCTCATTAAAAAAACTGATCTATACTAAGAAGTTGTTTGTGTTTTTTGTTTTCTTCCTCTGTTGAAAAAGTTCTGAGTAAATGCTTTGTTTCCCTCATAATACTGATGGCGCTTTTTCCTCTAGTGTGACTTTTTCTATGTCTGAAAAGATTTGAGCTCTGACTAAAGGCTTTCCCACATTCATGACACTTGTAGGGTTTTTCCCCAGTGTGGATCCTTCGATGCTGAATCAGGACTGCACTTCGGCTGAAAGCCTTTGCACACACATCACATGCGTAAGGTTTCTCTCCACTGTGGATTCTCTGATGTAGAATAAGGGCTGAGCTCTGACTAAAGGTTTTGCCACATTCATCACACTTGTGTTGTTTTTTCCGAGAAGGACTTCTATATTTTCCTTCAAACATGCCGTTTTGTTCACCAGCTCCTCTAGACAAGAAACTCTGGGAAACATTCGTATGAACAGTGTTAGAAACATCGTGATGCAGTTCTGTGCCCGAAGAAGTCTTTTGCTTTGAAGCTGATTTCACATTTACAGTTCTTGTGTCTTTATCTGAAATAATGCACAGAAAAGCAAATGTCACTAGTTCTCTGTTTGGAAAAAAAGAAAACAAAATAGAATGATCCAAATGAAACATATAGGGATCATTTATTAGCTAGCATGTCTGAAAAGCAGCATTATAATGCGGAGGATGGAGTAAAGCAGAAAACACTGAGATCATAAAGTAAAAGAAAAAAATTTACAGTCTGAGGAGGCAGTCAAGTAGGACTATAAAAAGGTCTATATAAAAGGTAGAACAGAGAGTAGGAGTAAAAAGACAAGTCAGGGACTAAGGAAAGTGCATGAAAAGAAAGGGTTTTGAATGAGGAGGAATTATTGGAGAAACTGAAAGAAAGGACTCAAATATGGCAGTAGATGGTAATAAACAAGTGTTAACAAAACAAAGTTTAATAATGATAAATAAATCAATAATTATGCAAAGGATGGAGAAAGCCAAGGGGTCAAAAAGGAATATGGAAAATAAGGTCAGAAAATACAAAAACTTGTTACAAACAAAAAAACAAGTGTGGTTGCATAACACTTAAGGGATCAATGGTAACACAGAGTACCCATCCACAAAAAGCCTCGCCTTTTACATGTATTTTATAGTACTAGTTGAATGCCATTATTACTGGTTTAAATAGAAATCATTTACATTATTAATTGTAACAAACTCAAATTCCAAAGTGGCCTCAGTGTGTAGTCACTACTATCAAAATCCTGTCAACAGTTAGCACTTGACAGCATGGAGGCCATGGTCACCTGCAGAGGCCCTGGTATGACATGACTCTGTACCACAGAAATCATGCAGCAGCCTTAAGTGATGGTTCTCTTGGCCTATCATGATTCTGGTTTCCTCTGCCTTGAATTGAAAGATCCTGGGCCTTCTGCTTTTGGTTTCAAATTTCTATACATCTGTGAGAACCTGGTTCTTGCCCACAACAGGAGCCTAGTACCTGACTCTGCAGCTGATCACGTCTTTAGCATCACCACACAAGGCTGCTGAGGCCGGGGTGGTTTCCCGCCCCATCCTGATGGAGTGTGGAATGGCTTCCACTTTTCGCCTAGTTAAGCCAAGGCAATTGCTAGACTGGAGGTGCTAAGTGCTCAATACAAGCCTCGTGGGAGTAGATATTTGTCAAATAAGAGTGAGAAATCTTTTCTAAATGTGTCTAAATTTTTATATATGTTTTGTTTCTTATTAAAATTCCCTTGAAAGCCCTGGCTGGTAGCACAGTGGTTAAGGCGCCGGCCTGCGAACCCAAAGGTCGCAGGTTCGATTCCCCAGCCAGGGCACATAACCAGGTTGCGAACCAGGTCTCCAGTCAGGTCTGTGGCTGGAAGCAGGTGAAACACAACCATACATTGATGTCTCTCTTCCTCTCTGCCTCTCTCCCTTCCCCTAAAAATAATGAAATAAAATCTTTAAAAAAATTCCCTTGAAAAACAACTACCCTTGTTTAGCTTATCAGCCACCCCTGGAATATAGAAGCAGTGGTAGGAGAGAGGGGATTCGCCCCACAGAAGGGGTTTCCCTCTTCATCTTTGGCTCCCATTTCATCAAGGATGATCCCCTAGGAGGGTCTCTGCTCAGATGTCCCCTCATCAGAAAGGCCTTCTCCACCACTGTATTTAATAAAACCCTGTCCCCCTTCATGGATCCCCCTAACTGTGCTTTGTGTTTTGTTTTTCCCCTGCAGCACTTATTGGTGTAGTATTTGCAATGGAAGAACAGGTTGCTATGTCAGCCATTTTGGAGCACTTCTGTAGAACGTGATGCAAAGAACAACAGAGGCCAGTTTAGAATGGGAAGGAGCAGAGAAACATATTCAAACACCATAAGAGAGCCTTAGCAGCAATACGCCAATTTTGATACTAGATCTCAGTAACTGAGCAAGAAACTACACAGAAGATAATGTAGACGAATGATCTTTAGACTGTGACCTCGGGATCCTCAAGGGGTTCAGGGGCTCCAGACAATAAGAGGTCGGAACAAAGCCAAGCTGGAGCCCTTGTGGGCTGTGGCTGTTTGCTCCTGCTTCAGTCAGAGTAACTATGTTTTTTATCTGTTTTATATATTGGAACTCCATATAAAACGTCATTTGAGAAAAGGGTCAGGCTGCTTTAAAAGGGTTTGAAAATCTGATAGAGGTGATGTCAAGAACTTTAAAAATCTGCAGATTTTATAAGAATCTATGAGAAAGAAATAAGAACAAAATACTGAGAGGGTTCATCAGCATGACATACAGTGGTAGAAATTCCCACAGTAAAGAGGAGGCCGGCGGGGAGTTGTGTGAGACTGACAGACCGCAGCCGAGATGTGTGCTGCGGGCTGGGAGGCCACCTTTGCCCCACACCACAAACTACATCCTGCCCCTCACCGTTGCGTCTTGAGGGGTGAAGCTCCGGTGATGTGCACTGCAGCTCCTGCCTTGCAGACTCGAGCTGGCTGCTTGGGGACTCCTTAGTGATCTCCCATGCCGCCACTTTCTCTGCAAGTATGTCCTCATTTTGTCCAAAAACCTGGAAACCGGTTATCTGAGGCTGAAGAAGGAAATTGGGTTGGGACTTCAGGATAAAGTAAAAGAAGAAATGGTAGAAAGTATCTTGAGACACAAGAAGAGGGAGGAAAACAGCAGAGCCACATTCTGTTTTCTGGCACAGCTGGGGGTGCATTTCCCGCACCACACAACCGGTTGAATGGGAGTACAATTTGAGAGCTCTGTCCCCAATGACACAGCCCAGTCACTCATCCCCACAGATGTCTTCTTACCTGCTCTGCCGGCCCATCCAGCTCTTTCTCCAGCTCCTCCAGCACAGTCACAGCTTCCTCTCCACTCTCTGGTCGGTGCTCTCGCAGCCAGGCCTGCAGCTCCTCGGGCAGGATGGCCAGGAACTGCTCCAGTACCAGCAGCTCCAGGATCTGCTTCTTGGTGTACACCTCCGGCCTCAGCCACTGACAGCAAAGCTCCCGGAGCCTGTTCAGAGCCTCCCGGGGCCCAGGGGCCTCCTGGTAGCCAAACTGCCTGAACCGCAGGCGAAAGGTCTCTGGGCTGTAGCAGCTTCTCCAGTGGAGGCTGAATTCCTGACTACAGGCCTCTTTCCCTTCCATCTTCACTACCAGAAGGTCATCAGGCTCTTTTGAAGTTTGTGGTGGGAATGTTGATTTAGACATTTGGACTGGGAATCACGTAGGACTGCTAGACTTTAACTTTCAAGGAAGTCCTTAAATACAATTAAAGAAACAAAAAGAAACAAGACAAAGATAAATGCTTCTTAGAACAATACAAGACTGTACAGCAAGTACTGCTCTTAATCTTAACATAAATCACGCTTTCAAAGAATATTTCCTTCTTTAAGAGAATGAAAGACTTTAAGATTCATTAATTCATATGCATGAGTAATTCCCAATTCATACTGAAAAGCATGCCCACAGGCTGACTAAAATATCACAATAAGAGACCAGGTAGGAACACAGAAGGAGCAGGCTCACAGAGCCAATTAATTTTTTTTCTAGCCTGCTGCAAAGAGCTCCAAGAAACAGTCTAAGATAAGTACTTCAGTGTGTATTTTTAAAAGTTTACTCATTTTAAAACAATATTATTTTGATAATAAAGAAACCATTTAAAGAATAATTACAAATCTCTCCATCTTAATGTAGTTCCATTTTCCACATTCACTTCTACTTCTCATCTGTAACCTCTATATTATTTACTTAACTATATCTCTATTGTAGAGTATTAAGCTGTTTCTAATTTTTACTATTATAAATAATGCTGGGAGGCACATTTTCACGAATATACTATTTTTCTCCTTTTAAATTATTTTGTTCAAGCATGTCCCAAGGCCTTGCTTATTGAGACCAAAAGAGAGTGGCAAATTCTGTCTTGCTAGGTATTATCAAATAAATTACAGAGAAGACTATCTAATTCACAATGCCACTAGCAACATAGTTATGCATGAGAGCAGCAAATTCTTCAAGTATCATAAGCTTGTTCCCAGGAATGGAAAGACACTTTTCTTAGTATATTATACTGAGTACCATTTCAACGTCATCAGTTAAATGATGACTAGTACCCGAGGACTAAAAAATCTTATACCCGCCCTTATTTCTCCTTTATGTGACCTGCCATTCCCCCAACCCCCACTTCATCAAGCACCGTTCTAAGCACTGAAGATCCATTGGTCAGGTGACCAAAGTCTATGGCTTCTTAAGGCTTGTACCCTAGCAGAAGAGACTCTAACATTACCAAACATATGATACAACTTACACAGGGATGTGATCAGCTGCAAATAACAACTGACCTGGATAACAGTCAAGCACTGTTCTGAGCACCTTAATAAATATAAACTCATTTAAGTCCTTACAAAAGCCCTGTAAGGATATTTTCGTCCCCATGTTGTAGGTGAGAAACCTGCCAAGACAAGCTCAGGTGACCAGGGCAACGGGCACTGGGCTGGGGTCTGAACCACACTTTCACGGTCATTCACTGTGCTGCGTGGTCAGAGGCCAGAGGCGGGGGTCCCGGCGCAGAGAAGGAGCAGTAGGCCCAGTTGAACCCGGGCCGCAGTAGAATCTGGGGCGAAGACGGGAGCGGCGGGAGGGCTGCAGCCAAGCCTTTGGAGCTTTTTGGGGTGTTACATTGAGGATCCCTAGGCTAAAGGAGCCGCTGGAAGTCGCAGGAGATGGTCGCCACCGAAGCTGTGCTGCGTCCACAGTTGCCCGCAGACTTCCCCACGGAACGCGGGAACTACACTCCCAAGACCGCAGGAGGGACTGGAACCAACCAGTTCCAGGAAGGGAAGCTTCACCCAGAGCCCAGGATCTCGGGTCTCGGCGGAGAGGGCCGACTCTCACTTCCAAATTCCTCCTCCAGCGGCTGGCGACCTGAGGACCCAGGACTGTACCTCCCTACCCGCAGCCCGCCCGCCCCGCCACCGCGCGGCTCCCCTCCCCGGGCAAGGACCGAGCTCCGCGAAACCGCAGCAGGCGCGCCGGCACCCGGGAGGGCGCGCGCGGGTGGGGGCCGCCAGTGGGTTCACCGGAGGGGGCAGGAGCCGCGGGGGAGGACCAGGGGATGGGTGCGCGAACGAGCCGTGCAAGGCAGAGAAAGGCGGGGACTCGTGGGGCCGCGAGGAGTGCGGGGATCACGATGGGGGGCAGTGGGAGGGGAGCGCTGCAGGTGGCGCCGCACCCCTGGGTGACGGAAGCTTCTCCCCGCGGCCTAACGGTGGAAAAGAAACCTCCGCTCTCACCTTGGGCCGGGAAGGAAGACCCACGGGATCTGATGGAAGCCCAGGAAGCGCGGGGCTGCAGGCTGCTTCCGGTCCCGCAGCGGGGTGGGGGCCCGGGATAGCGGAGAGGTTGCCATGGAGACAAGTGGCGCCTCGGGCTTTCTGCGCAGCGAGCTCTGGAGATCAAACAGGATCAGAGAACCTACTTAGGCTCTGACCCATCCGGCGGAGGCTGCCGATGGATCTTTCTCTCCCTCTCTCTCTCTCCATTACCCTCTCTCCGAAAATAAATAAAATCTTAAAAAAATAAAAACTTCCAGGGGTGGGCGTCCCAGCTGCTCTGCATTCCAGTTCAAATAAACTATCATTGTCATTTCTCAGAGTACTTTTACTTACAATGTTAACTTTAGTCTTTCAAGCACCCAGTAGGGTCATCCCAATTTTACAGGACTTGTCCGTGGTCACAGAGAGGGAGACTCCTGTGCTTGGCCAACTCCTGTAGTACCATCCCTGATACCGAGGTTGCATACATTGGTCTCTACTTAATTCATACAACACAAATACATGAATATAAAAACAAGAGGATCAATTTGATAAAAGGGGTCAGTTTCCCACTAGCAATGGGATTATGGGATGAGAGCGGACTGAAAAAAAAAGGACATGAAATTTGATTTATATTGGCAATAGGCAAATGAGCAGCCAGAAGGGAAACAAAGGCAGACCCTCACCATTACAATTTGATAATGAACTTAATACAAAAAGCTAAAAGCAGCCGCTGATCCAGTAACCCCGAGCCTGGTCTGATAAGGCTGCTGGGCATTCTGAACAACACAAGTAAACTGTGATAGTGCAGGAATGGGGGAGTCCTTGAAAGTCTGTGTATATCATCCCCACTAGCTGGGAAAAGGAAAACCTTGAGACTCTGCTTTCATCCCAAGGCCAGAAGGGTGGGAGGGGGTTAACAATACCCAAAGAAAAAGTCCATAAAAACAACTTTAAGTAACCGCCTGCTTCCCATCATGCATGCACAAGGAATAAATAGAGTCTGAGCAAGATAAGGATTCAGGCTAACAGACACCCGACAAATAACTAAGTTTGGGTAGTCATGTCCCCCCAAGAGAAGCTGACACCACCTTCATCCACCAATCACCCCCATCCCACCAACTCTATATGTCCTCAGAATAAGGGACACACTCTTAGCTTTCTTTGCTCTCTGGGCCCTTTTGTCACATGGGGGGCCCCTGGCCTCCCAGCCTCAGGCCATGGGGCCTCTGGCCACGCTCCAGGCACTCTTGGGCCCTCTGGCCACTGAGCCTCTGGCCACCTTAGGGTGAACTTGCCAAAACAAGGGTGGTCAAAAGCACCCATGTTTTTGCTTTCCCATCCATTAATAAACTTCTCATGCATGCTAAAAGGCTCGCTGATCTGTAATTCTTTTATTTATTTATTTATACTTTTATTTCATTATTGTTATACTTCATTTATCCCATTTCCCCCACTGCTCTCCCCTGCCCCCTCTCCCCCCTCCCACAGTCAATCCTACATTGTCCATGTCCATGCTAGTTCCTTAACTAAACTGTTCCCCTTCTTTGCTTCTTTCTCCCCCTGATCTGTAATTCTTTACCTCATTGGCTAGAAGAACCAGGGTTTCTCTGGTAACAATAGGAGCCCATGGGTAAGGACTGAAGGAGATGAGGGGTGAAACTGAAATTTAACAGTTCAGGCAGATTTAAAGGCATAGTTACCAGAAAAGACAGGTAATCCATGAGGCGGAGAGCTGCTGTAGGCAGATACATTGCAATAGAAACATAATGGCTTCATGACATTTAAGGTGAAAAGATGAAGATAATAAATTTCATACAATACTGAAAACCCATGTATGGGAAGATAGTAAAACGTAATGAGAGAAGCTCTCTGGCCCAGTTGCAGAGTCTGCAATAACCTTGGGTGGTTGGCATGTCACCTGCATGAAGCCTTGCTTTTCACCTCTCTCCCAAGAGATAAGACTCCATGCATTTATTTGAGTTTGGTTCTCCACAAACTGGAACTAAACACTTGGTGCTGTATTAGTTTCCTAGGACTGCCATAAAAAGTTACCACAAACCTGGTGGATTAAAACAACAGAAGGTTATTAACTCATAGTTTTGGAGGCCAGAAGTCTAATTTCAGTGTTGGCAGGGCCTTGCTCCCTCTGGAGGCTCTAGAGCAGAATCCTTCCTCAACTCTTGTAATTTCTGATGGTTGTCGGTAATCCTGCATCACTCCAACTTCTGATTCTGTTGTCACATGGCCTTCTTCTCTCGGCACCTAAATGCGGCTCTGTGACTCATCTCCTTTACAAACACATCATTGGATTTCAGGCCCATCTTTGTCCATTATGATCTCATTTTAACTAATTACATTTGCAAGAAATACACATTTCTAAATAAGGTGACATTCTAGGCTCCAGGTGGACATGAATTTCAGGGGAACACTATTCAATCCAACACAGTGCCTTTGCTGACTAGCAATTTATTGAAATTTGCCCTTCACTGCCTGCTCTGTAAATGTGAAATGGACTTCAAGTATCTTTCATTCACCATCAAGCTCAATGATATGATTTGTCGGTGGAAGGCGCTAGAGACTTGAGCAGGGACAAGGGGCTCCCTTCCTGGTTCTTGTGTGCTGGCTCGGAGGCCAGGCAGTGGACTGGGTATGCAGCTCTCCAGAATCCGGCAGCAGCTTTCCTGGGTAGCAATTTGCTTCTGCACCCTCCAGGGCAGTTTCTAGCAGCGTGCCTCTAGTAGATGCCGCCTAGTGAATGGCTTTCCCTTGCAATCTAGAGGGAAGATTTCCAGCAAGTTCCATTCCCATGGCACAATAGCGACTTCTCTGCTGTCCAGTGAGCCATTGTTTGTGCACTTTAAAGGAGACTCCTAATAATCAGGTGGACAAAATAACACACTGAGTGGATATAAATCAGTCTTTCCCCTCTTACCCCAGTGCTTGCTCAGTGGGCCATAAACAAGATTCCACAGTGGCAGGGATGGAGGCTGTGCATGGGCTCAGAAACATGAACTTTCTCTACCCATGGCTGACCTGGTTAAAACTGCGGCTGAGTTCTCACCTGTTGATAGCAGAGGCCAACACGGAGCCCCTCATATGGTACCAGTCCCCATGGAGACCAAGCAGCCACCTGGTTGGTCCTTCACAGAGGAGGCAGAAATTTATCCTTACTGGACTATACATGTATTCTGAATATAGGTTTCCCTGCCCTGAACATAATACTTTGGCCAGTCCTGCCATCTTTGTACATATGAAATGCTTTACCCATCATCTGGGTATTCTGGACATCACTTATCCTCATTAAGAAGCTCGTTTTATAGCAAAAGAAGTACAGCAATGGGCTTATGCCTGTGGAATCAACTGGTCTTACTAGATATCCCATCAGTTAGGAGCAATTGGCCTAATTGAAAGTTGGAATGACTTACTGAGGACTCACTTGCGGTGCCAATTGGGAGACAACACCCCCAAAACAATGGGATTCTGTTTTACAGAGTACAATATTTGCTTTGAATCAGAGACTATTATTGACGTTCTCCAGCCCATAGCCAGAGCACATGGATCTGGCCATGAAAGGGTGAAAGTGGGCATGAGTCCTCTCACTGTTAAATTCAATAACCCATTTGAAGAGATTTTCTTCCTGCCCCAGAAACTTTGAGCAGTGCTGTTTGGAAGTCATAGGCCCCAAGAAATGCTTCTACCAGCAGATGCAGTTCAATTGAATTGGAAAGTAAGCTTGCCCCCTGGACGTTTGGGTTTATGCAAGTTACTCTAGGTGAGGTATTTGATTTGGTTTCAACTACACAATGCAGGCAAGAAGGGTTCTGTCTGAAATCCAGGGAGTTATCTGGGGGGTGCCTCTTAGTACTTGTATGCCAATTAGTAAAGGAATGGAAAACCACAGAAACCAAAAAAAGGCGTGAGTGAACACTCAAACTCTCTGGTCACTCCAGTAGGTAAAGAACCTCAACCAGCTGAATTTCTGGTGAAGGACAGGGAAATGTGTACTGGGGAGCAGAAGAAGGAAGGCAAAAGTTTCACTGACAGCATCACAACAGATCACCGAAAGGATGACAGTAGTAGCTTTGTATATTTTCTACTTGCTTATATATGTATGCATATGTTTATTTTATATGCTAATCATTTTCTTCTTCTCTCTGTCTCCCATTGTTATTTTACGTATACGTAGTTGAAAGTTAACTTCACAATTTATTCTGTAGCTCAGCGATTTTCAACCAGAGTGCTGCAAGAATTTTTAAAACATGCAATACCAGACTACTTAGTCAGAGGCACTGACCTCTCTTCCCTTAGATTATCAAATTTAAAAAACGACAAACAGGCCCTGGCTGGTGGCATGGTGGATAAGACGCCAGCCTGCGAACTCAAATGTTGCTGGTTCGATGCCCAGCCAAGGCACATAACCAGGTTGCAAGCCAGGTCTCCAGCCAGGTCCGTGGCTGAAGGCAGGTGAAAGGCAGCCATACATTGGTGTCTCTCTCTCCCCCTGCTTCTCTCCCTTCCCCTCTCTCTAAAAATAATAAATAAAATCTTTTTTAAAAATGACAAACAGCCAACACAACAATAACCATCCAGTGTGAATGCCCTGTCTTGAACCATACATAAATAGATCATTTAACAGAGTTGCATCTTATTGGTCACTTTGAATAATAAGGTTGCATCTGATTGGTTAGTTTTTGGCACCATAAATCCTTAGATACAAGTACAGGCACTTGATTTTTTAAAAAGTCACTTTGGAGCAAAATAGGTAGATAAGTACTACTATTATTATTTTTTGTAAATCAATCAAAATTACACCTTTTTCTTCGGCAAAAAAAAAATTTTCTTGGTGGGCCATAGAATGTTAGGAATTAGTTTATCTGTGCTATGAGATGAAAAATGTTGAAAATCTGCAGAATATTCCATGGGGTTCTGTCTAAATTTGATGAGTAATTAATATAACAAGTGGTGGATATAATGACTGTTGGAACTGTGTATCTGCACATTGTGAGAGAAGAAAATGACTTGACCTTTAAGATAGATACGGTATATTTTTTAGGGGAAAATTGATTCACTGACGTACAGCAGTTCAAAGACATATGGAAGGGTGCATGCAGCGGAGCAGACAGAGGGCGCTCATTTGCTGCAGCTGTGCTTGGCTCATCTGTTCTTTGAACCTTAAATATCTCTCCTTTTGCTCTCAATTTTGACGTAGTTTGTTTCCCCACGAAGTTTCCTTCAATTCCCTTTCCCCCTCCATGTCTCACACATTTAACACTTTATATTCTGAATATAATTCTCCTCTAATTATTTAATGTCTTACACTCCTGTCTACCAGCCACAGCCCACTAGATTCTAAACTCTTTTAGGACTACCTCCCATTTCTTTAGCATTAACCATCAAAAACACACATACAATGAGTATTAATTAAATAGCTGTCCTTACTTGCTGCATTGATTAATCTGCTTTTTACTCCAAATTCAGTGTTTCAGCTAATACAGTGTTTCCAAACCTAATTTCACTAGAGAGCACCTTTGACATTAATATGTAATTTCTCTAAACCATTTGGGAATTAAAAAAAAATAACTCATCAATTTTTCCTTGATATATATAGAACAGTAGTTTATATAAGACTTTGTTTTGGATCAACATATTTTATCATAAAATTATTTTTAAAATATGCATGATAATATTTGTTGTGTGACTTTCTCCTGTTACCTAAAAATAGTTATATAAGATGAATTAAAAATACATACAATAATTCCTTAAAAATTAAAAATAGAATTATTATATAATCCAGCAATTCCACTTTTGGGTATATAACCCAAAAAATTGAAAGCAGGGTTTCAAAGAGATGTCTTTGAATCATATTCAAAGAAACATTATTCATAGCAGCATAAAGACGGAAGCCTCACAATTGTAAATTAACAGGGGAATGGAAACAAAATGTGGCCTCAGAAGGTCTGTCTGAAAGTATCGAACCATGTGTTTTAATTATGCATATTGACATTGGTTCAATACTTTCGGAACAGACCTCGTATGTACACACTGGAATATTCTGAGCCTTAAAAAGGAAGGAACTTCTGATGTATGCTACAACATGGATGAATCTTGAGGATAATATGCTAAATGGAATGAGCCAGTCACAAAAAGATAATCATATGAGTGAAGTCAAGAGTAGTGAAACTCATAGAGACATGAAGTAGAATGATTTGCCAGGGACTGAGGGAGGGAGAGTGAGGAGTGGTTTAGGAAATATGTAGTTTCAGTTTTGCATGATGGAAAGGGTTCTGGAGATTGGTTGCACAACAACATGGATATAGTTAACACTACTGAACTGCACATTTAAAAACAGTTAAGATGATAAATTTTACATTATATACATTTTGCCACAATTTTTTAAAGGGGTAAATTATATTTTTTAGTTATATAGGCTGAGGCAAGAATAGTTTACATATGTGAGTGCATGAGACACAGAGTTTATTCTTGTGTTATTATTTATTAAATGTTGATGTAAGAACATCCAAACCTGTAAGAATTTTTATGAGTTTATTTGAGCCAAACTCGACGACAATTGCCAGGAAGCAATGTCTCAATTGGTTGAGAAAATGCTCATAAGGAGGATACATGAAATCATTGGTGGTAGATTAGGGAGGTGGAAGAAAACAAAGCTGACAAATCTCTGATTTTGGAATAAGGTAAAACCAATAGATACATCCTTCTTTTACATTGGTGGGTACAGGATAGTTAAGGGTTAATTTTTAAAGCTCAGAGGTAGAGATGGGAGAACAAGGTAACAGTGAGGGGTTATGTAGTCTCCTGTTCTGGTGGGAGATTGTGCCCTTAGGGGTCTGGAATAAAGGAAATTACTCTGGCATTCCAAAGGTATGTTATTGTTGATGATAAATTTGACTCACTAAAATTCAGAACTTCTATTTATTATAGACTGAAAATGCAAGCAAGTTTTGTACCCTAGAATGATGGCTGTGCAAAAAATGAGAGGGTCTCAGATTAAGCAGTAGCACTGAATATAGCTCCAATAATTTTTAAAAGTGGTGTTGTTGCCCTGGCTGGTGGCTCAGTGGACAAGGTGCCGGCCTGTGAACCCAAAGGTTGCTGGTCTGATTCCCAGCCAGGGCAACATAATCAGGTTGCAAGCCAGGTCTCCAGCCAGATCTATAACTGGAGGCAGGTGAAAGGCAACCTCTCTCCCTTTCTGCCTCTATTCCTTCCCTTCTCTCTAAAAATAATAAACACAATCTTGTTTAAAAAATTTAAAAATAAAAGTGGCATAGTTTAATGACATTTGAGAGTACCTTACCATTTCAGCAGAGTTTGGGCATTAATTTTGATAAGTACCTAGAAAACTAAGAAAATAAGAATGAAGCAATGTAATGATTTTCCAAGAGCAAAATCACACAAGGATGTTGCCAGAAATAAAATACAATTATACAATACTTCCTGGCTCATCTGTGAACAATGTTTACAAAATCATAGATCATAATTGGGTAAAGATTATTCATTAGTAATGTATTATAACTATAATTAAATGAAACTATAGGATAATGTATAGTTAGAGGTGACTATTTTTTTGATTGATACTGTATTATTATAACGAGTATATTCCGAGAAAGAGGTGCCAAGGACAGAACTGAATGTTGTGTGCCCTCTTCTCCACAAGAGGGCACAAGGTGAATAAGATTTTTAACCAGATGGCTATTACCAACTACCAACTATCTTCGTTTTGGTAGTTACTGCTTTGTTTTGTGTTGTTTTCAAGGATATAGTGATATTTTTAATTGGTACTTATTCTGAACACTTATATTGGAATAATTATTATACCAGCTATTGTACATGAAAAGGTGACATCTAAACAACTGTCCTTGAGGTCCCGGGCACTGTACAGGGTGAGTAAGACAAGATTCAGGGCACTCAGTCTAGTGGCCTGTGGTCCTAGCAGGAAGTTGGAATGGAATGGGCGCCATGAGGGGATCTGGAGTCACACACCCAGCCGTGATGTTCATGATGAGGTGAGGCGGTGCGGAAGGGAGAGATGCATGCCCCGTGGGAGAGGGGCTGTGGGAGCGCTGGAAAGCGCACACCTGAAGACTTGGGGGTGCTGGGTCTTCCTGCAAGTACTAGGCAGACTCAGAGTTCCCTCTCTTTAGGTTCCTGAGCATCCCTTTCAAATGCACTCAGCATTTTGTTCTTCTCCCTATTTCTCCCCTCGCAGCTTGCTCTGTTCCTCAGGCCCACGATCTTCACCCACCTCATCCCCAGGGCGTTCTCCAGCTGTGCTTCACCTGCTCCTCACAGAAGCCCTGTGCTTGTTCAGGGCCCTTTCCCCTAAGAGAGTGGTGCTTTCCTTCTGCCCCTTCTCCCTTGCCAAGGGTCTGTTCTCAACAGCCCAGGCTGCCTTCTTGTCCAGGACACCTACACCCCTCTGACTGCCCCCACCCCCGTTTCCTCCCTTAAGCCTCTCTGGTCTCTGAGTCTCTTTTCTTCTCCCAAACCCACTCTCTCCCAATATGGGATTGCGGTCCTTCTTCCCCTGGTCTCACAGCTGCTGCCCCTCTGCTGCCTCTGTCAGAGCAGAGACGCGCTGACTCTCAGGACCCACAAGACTCTCCCCCATGTGGGTTGCTCTTCACCCTCTGTCCTTGGCATTTCAACCTAATGCCACAAGTCTTTTCAAAGCAATGGCTCTGCTCTTGGAGTCTGAACTTGAAAAGTGGAAAAAGTATGCACCACTTTTTCAGATTCTAAACCTAGTTTTACAAGAGAACTTCTGCATGAGTTTGTCTGCTGTGACAGCACTCACACGTGGCCAGGCCCTCCTCCTGGTGCTGCCCTTCCTGGCTGCAAGTGAATTTACCCCGTGAGTCTGTTTTCTCATCTGTAAAATGAAGGTCATGGTAGTAGGTACCTCGTAGGATTGTCCTGAGAAATAAATGAGGTAACGAAGAAATGAGGTCAGGTTTCCTAAGTGTCTAGGAAATCCTCTACATGAAAAGGAAACATGAAAAAGTGAAGCTATTATTACTATTACTATCACTATTATTTCTTCATCTGTGAAACTTGTGGGATTGCCAGGACGGCACCGAATGATCTCCAAGGGGCTCCTCAAACTGGTTCCTCCGAGTGGGTCAAACATGACTTGCTAGACCTGCTGGTCATGTTTTAGAACTCAGCTCTTACAGCTCCCTTCACCTGTTTTTCTCATCTGGCAGCCCCTCCCTGACTCCAGCCCTTGCAGCACCTTGGAAAACAGCTTCTCTCTGCTTGAAACTGAGTGTCTTCCCTTCTGGGTGTGGTGAGTCCACCAGCTGGGGAGTCAGCCCAGGAAAAGTGGGCACATGGGCCAAACTAGAGGAGTTACTGCCACCTCTGCTCATATTCAGGTTTCTAGATATGAATATGGGTTAAAAGACATTGTATCGGTTGCCATGACAATCTACCTGGTTGTATAAAATATATTTATTTCGCCCTGGCTGGTGGCACAGTGGATAAGGCCCAGGCCTGCGTACCCAAAGGTCGCAGGTTCGATTCCCCAGCCAGGGCCCATAACCAGGTTGCAAGCCAGGTCTCCAGCCAGGTCTGTAGCTAGAGGCAGGTGAAAGGCAACCATATATATTAATCTCTCTCTCCCTCTCTCTGTCTCTATCCCTTCCCCTATCTCTGGAAATAATAAATAAAATCTTTAAATATATCTACATATTTATTTCTATTCTGAAGCAAAATGTCATACAGCCTGCAATAAAACCTCCTTTCTGGTCTGAGGAGAGCACCGAAACATCATGGATGCGCTAAAATGATTCTCTTTAGGACATCTGTTCCCTGGCTTTCTGCTGCCTTCCTGCTTTAGAACGGCAGCATGCATGACTCTCCATTCATTGCGTGGGCAAACAGGCACTGCAGGGTTCGAAAGCGGGGTACGAGGCCCCGGCTCAGGCCCAAGTGACGGTCAAGGCTACTACCTTACAGAGGAAGTTTCCAAAACTGGTTCCGTAACCCCAGGGGACCTCCTACCTCTGGCCTAGAAAAGGGGTTTAGAAGGCCCGGGGTGGGGGGAGGGGGGAAGCTGGAGGTGAGGAGGGCTTTCAGAAGGGCTGCCGGTGCGCTGGTCCCAGCCTGTGCGGTGGAGGGAGGCAGCAGGGTGGGGGCAGGGCTCCACTGTAGGCCGGGCCGAGGGAATGGACATCTCCCCAGGACCAGGCCTGAGCCCCTCACGTGAGAAAGCAGGCCTGGCACAGGGTCGTTTTATAGCCCAACCGAGAAGGCTATCCGGTGAGCAGAACCCCACAGCAGGGTAAGTGCTGAGGCTCCACCATACACATAAAAGCAGAGGAACATGTCTTGAGTGTCCAGCTGGAAAGAGATCCTAGAGACTAGGGATCCCAAAGTAGCAAAGCACTTGTGTCACAGAGAGGGCTGGTGCCAGATCCTCCTGGAATTCCAAGTTGCAAGAACGTTCCTGCCCCACCTTCACCACCTCCACCCTGGGTGGGGTCAGAAACCATTGCAAAGGTGAAAGGAAAGTCCTGAAAACAGCTGGAAGGATCAGCCCTGGCTGGCAGCACAGTGGTTAAAGCGCTGGCCTGCGAACCCAAAAGTCGCAGGTTCGATTCCCCAGCCAGGACACCTAACCAGGTTGCAAACTAGGTCTGACACAGACAACACAGACAGTCTGGAGGTAGGTGTAACGCAACCATACATTGATGTCTCTCCCCCTCTCTGCCTCTCTCCCTTCCCCTCTTTTTAAAAAATAATGAAATAAAATCTTTAAAAAAGGAAATAAAATCCTTAAAAAAGGAAAAAAAAGAGTGAACCCCCTAGCTCAGTCTGGCTCTAAAAAAAAAAAAAAAAAGAAGCTGGAAGGAAAAGAGAAGTGGTTCAGGACCTTTGCCCTTGTGGGTGTCTTGACAGAGGAGGGGAAACCCAGCCCAAATGTGAAGTTTAAAGTGTATGATTATTATTATTATTTTATGTTAGCACAGTTGTCAGAAAAATTTTAGGAGCTGCCCGAGTGTTTCTCCCAGGAGCAGGGAAGAACTGTCCCCAAAAGAGGGGAATAAATGATGTTCTCTGACTTGTCATCCATCAGGCTAGCAATTCATGCCAGAATTAGTAGTTCAGTGGGGTGGCCATGACAAGTGACAGAGGCTGAGGGCTTATTCTGGTGCAGGGTCCTAAGCCCAGGGGGGTCCCTGCCCCACTGCTAGCAGCAGAGGGCTTTCACTCCCCCAGAAGCAGTGGGCCTCTGTAGAGCCTGCGTGGGGTGGGGAGTCAGGGGAAAGGGGAGGCTGTGAAATAGGCTGGTCAGAGGGCGGGAGTGTAAACTTGTCCAAGGAGAGCATGAGTGGCTGGCAGGGCTGGTCCTCCTGAGATTTGTAAAAGAATCTTCCTGCCTATGACATCCCCATTCTTTTGGTCCCTGCTCCTCAGGTCTAATGGCTGGATGCTCTAACTAACGAACAAGGAGGCTCGCCTCAGTGGAGAGAAGGGGTTGCAGAAGGCTAGTGGGGAAGTGCCAGACCACTCATAGTCTTAGCTGGATGGGGAGGAAAATGAGGTGCTGGCACTGCAGACCATGCCATGGACCAGGTGCTGAGCTGGAATTCTGCAGAGTGGGAACCAGAGGAAATGGAGGTGCCAGGCAAGTTTTGAAGGTGGTGCATCTGGAGGTAGGCTGTGGGCAGCTGGGGTGCTGTGGAGAGACAGGACAGATGCTGAGGTGATGAAGGACTGAGAAGCCAGAGTGTGGGGGCTTATCCTTGGTACAGAAGTGACAGGAAGAGGGTGGAGAGGACCAGGCCCCGGCCAGTTACATGGCAAAGTCACTGTGGAATGAGGAGTCAAGTAGAAGTTGGTTACAAGCAAGGCCATGCCCATTGTCAGGACATGAATTTTAAGAAAGCTCAACCTCAAGGGAGGAGAAATTAATTAGAAATGGGTTAGAAATGGATTTGGATGGCTGGAGTGACTGGAATGCTGCCATGTAATATCCAGATATTAGGCTCTAGTCCTTTCAACACACACACACACACACACACACACACACACACACACAGCTTCTGCTGACCGAGGAGGCCTGGACCCATCCAATCCAGGGCAGACCGGCTCCCACAGTCTGCATCACTGATGCCCCCCAGGGGCTCCTGGGATGGGACATGCTGCAGCGTGAGGCAGGGATGGCCTCTACGTGTTTCCACCCTCTCCTTTCTCCTTCACCCGGAGCAGAGAACCATCTGCCTGGTGCAGGGGCTGGCAAAAAGGCCACATCAGTGTTCACCTGAGAGTGGCTCTTCGTGGCTGGCGGGGTGGCTGAGGTTGGGGCGAGTGGCCCAAGCCCTACCTGTGCCACCCTTCTGCCAGAGCTCCCATGCTGCCGCATGAACTGACAGACAAACTTCAGTTCACAAATATCAAGTTGTCACAGCAGGTGGGGTGCTTTGCTGGATGCCTTAAGGAACAAGCCTTCTTTTCAGAAAGCCTACAGACTGGCTGAAGAAAGAAGGTTTGTATGAGCCAGAGCAGAAGGGAGCGCGAGGTGGTGGAAGGTGTCCTGGGAAAGGCAGTTGCAAGCTCTGCTGGGAAGGAGGGTTGAGTCGTAGCAGGAAGGGCAATTTCCAGGCTGGGACTGGAGATTGGCCACAATCATGGTTACTAGGTCCTCATTTTTGAACCAGCAGCCATGGAAAGGCAGTGCCCGTTGTCCCTCCTCTGTACGTATTTATACACGTGTATAAAGCAAACTGGAACAAACTCATCTGAAAGGTTCTTTCCCCCAGGGGTGAAAGTTTCGACCTATAAATTGTACTCCTCATAGCACTTCAAGCAGCAGATCCTTACTCAGCATTCCAGGCTGGTCTATTACTCTGTGCTTGCATGCCTGTGGGAACATCTTGCCTTGTGTACTTAACATTTCTCCCACTCTGGATCCACAAGCCAAACTGACTCATCAGTGTTTAGGCACGACATCTGGAAGTGGCAGGTGTGTCCTCAGCACCCCCCACTCTCTTCCAGCTGCCTTAATTCTCCCCAGTAATCTGCTTAGGGTTCAATCCAAGGCCTGGCACATTCTCCTGACCTACACAGTCCTCTTTCTTCATCCCAGTGGGCTCATCAAAGGCACAGGAGCCCATGGGTTCTCCTGGAAGAAGAGAGGGAGTGGGGACAAAGCCCTGTAGACCACCCACAAAACTGGGAGGGAACAGAAAAAGGGGCAGGAAGAAGGTGGAGGGGTTGCAGAGAAGTAGGGGACCAGTGGGGTGAGTCTGCAGTATCAGATGCGGTCTCTGTAAGTTGGACCAGGACTGAGGGGCCATTGCAGGAGCTGTTGAAAGATGCTTAGGAAGGCTGACAGTAGGGTATAGAAACCAGATTGCAATCAGGCCAGGTGTGAAGAAATTGAAGGAGCAAGCGCTGACATTTCTTTCAGGAAGTCTGGCTGAGAAAGGGCAGGAAGAGATGAAACGAGAACTGCAAGGAAGGTGTTTTTATGATGGGTGAGATTTGGGCATGACAAAAAGCCTACTTTTATCAGGCTCCTTGGTTGTGGCCTGAAAAAGCCAATGTGGTAACTAGTCTGTCTGCAGGTGGGGACACTCACGGAGTTCTGCCTCAGAAAAGACTATGATGACACCCTATCTGTCACCTATATATCACAGTGCCAGTGGCTCTCAGACAAACTTCCACTGAGGACAGTCTGGGCTCAGGGCAGACAGAACCTGGATCGTTTAGAAGCACTACAAGCTGATGGCAAAAAATAAAATGAGGTTTAAAAACTCAAGCATGAGGAAAGAGGAGATCATAACTCAGAAAAATTCTACCAGGATTTGGAAATTATTTGTAAAAATTTAGCAACATCTAACTTTAGTTTTAGTTCTGATAACCCTCTACCATCGGAGCAGCTAAAAACTTAGCAACATCTAAAAGTTAACTGTTGGGTTTTAAAACATCAAACCCCCAGGGCTCAAAGAAGCTTACATAGAGTCTCTATGCACATACTAGGGGAGCAGTGGAGGTGGTGCTCCTGGTCTGAGTAGCCAGCTACCTCCTCAGGTACACTCTAATGAACGGTAATAATGACAAGTATGGAGGTTCATACTAGGACAACGCCAGCAGTTCATAGGTGATACCGTTCACACCAGGTCCCGGGGCAGAGAATCTAGAGTCTGGCACTTGCTGGTTCCAGGCAAAGGAGGTTATCTTAGAAGAAAGCAGCATATTTTATACAATGAAATCTCCCTGGGAAGGATTTCAGGATGGTGAACATTTTGGTTAAAATGTGATTAAATGATACCCTGCTTCAGAAACTAAAATTAAAACTGACTTAATTAAAATGGAACAGAATGACTTAGCTGCTAAACTAAATCACATAAGTTATGTTTTAAAGAAATTCTGCTCCTAGCCAAAGTAGAGTAACAGGCGATCTAGAGAATGAAGATATACACCTCAGACTTTAAAATGATTATGCTTGCTATGTTCATTGAGGGGTAAAAGGTGAAACTGAATATTTTGAAAGAGAAATTTAAAAAAAGGGAAACTCTAGAACGGTCAGTATACCAATCAAAAATAGTAACTTAGTGATGGGTTTAATTGCAGAATAAATAGCTGAAGAGAATATTAATGGATTTTTGATGGATTACAAGACAATATCCAGAATATCATATTGAGAAATGAAAAGGTAAAAAAAGAAAATCAGAAGTGAAGAGAAAAAGAAGTTACAGAAACAAGTCCCACAAGGAGAGGAAGGGATGTGTGGGATAGAAGCAGAACTTTAAGGTTAATAGTTGAGAATTCTCAAGAATTGATGAAAGACTTTGATTCCCAGCTAGGGCACATAACCAGGTTGCAAGCCAGGTCTCCAGCCCATAGCTGGAGGCAGGTGAAAGGCAATCATACAGTGATGTTTCTTCTCTTCCACTCTGTCTTCTTTTCTTTCCCTCTCTCTAAAAATAACAAATAAAAAATTTTTAAAAATTGCTGAAAGACATTAAGCCATAAATTTATAGCTGACTTCTAAGCAGAAACAACAGAATGATACCTCAAAATGCTCTAGCCATTCATACATAAGTGGGGCATTCCCTTGAGATAAGAGAGATGCAATAGGATCACAGCAGATCGGTAAGAACTGAGCCGCTAAAGAGGCATTGGCAAGGGATGTTTCCCAGGCAGGCGAGAGTCAGGAACTATCAAGGTCTGCTAATGAAACAACCAGTCAGTCTGTTTGGATGAAGCTGAGCAACGATTACTAAGGATGGGGTGGAAACTGAGGCTAGAAAGTGTCAGTAGGAACAAGATGGTGAATGACCTCATCCTACAGGTGCTGGGACATAGTGAATGTGTTCTGTAGCATCCCTGACTTGTTTCTTGATAGGATGCTACTACTGAAAGTCTTTATCATTTTTCCCAATGGAGGTATAAATCAGGCTGTCTCCTGGTACTTAACTCTGAGAGACCTGAAATTTAGATAAGTGCCAGCATTAGCTGGCACTGTGCTTTCAGTCCCTTGAGAGGAAATATTATTGTATTACCATTTTTCAAGAATCCAATTGCAGCAATCTCATTTCCTCTTTGATTTATTTCTCTGGAGACTTAGCGAGACAGTAAATCAGAAATGGAAAGGAATATAAAGAAGTTCCCTTTCAAAGCTTTTTCTCCACCGATGACCTTTTAAATGATTTTCTCCCATTCTAAGCACTAACTTCTTAAAGTGTTGTCATTACAACCACGTACATTTATGCAAAGCTTCCTGTATTTCATATTTAACCGCTTTATAGAAATGAAACTGTCATACAGGATGCTGCAAACATTTAAAGTGTACAAGTTGGTAAGCTTTGACATGCAGGTGGAACTATGAAACCATCACCAATATCAAATAGTGAACAAATTTGTCATCCCCTCAAATTTCCTTGTGCCCCTTTGTAAACTTTTTCTCCTGTCCCTCTCTGTACCCTTTTCTTCATGCAATGTGATTACTTCCTGTCACTACAGATTTGTTTGCATTTTCTAAAAATTTTAAGAAATGGAATCACACAGAAATGGAATCATACTTTTTATGGGGGTAAGGAGTTTGGCTTCTTTCACTTAATATACTAGCTTTAAGATTCACTCATCGTGTAGCAGGAATTAACAGTTTATTCCTTTTTACTGCCGAGTAGTATTCCACTATATGGATATACCATATTTGTTTAGCTACTCACCTGTTGGTGACAATTTGGTTGTTTCTGGTTTGAGGATATTATAATTAAAGTTGCCATAAACTGTGTAAAAGTTGTTGCATGCACATATGTTTTTTTTTAACCACTGGGTAAATGCATAGTACTGAAGTGGTTGGGTTATATGGTAGGTAGGTATGTTTAAATTTTTGAGAAACTACCAAACTGTTTTTCAAAATGTTTGTACCATTTTACATTCCCACAAGAGTTCCAGTTTCTCCACATTCTCACCAATAGTTGGTATGGTCAGTCTTTATAAATTTAGCCATCCTAATGGTATCTTGTGATTTTAATTTGCATTTCCCTAATTAATTTGGACATTTTTTCATGTGCTTATTTGCCAGTTTTCAAATATTTGGGGTTTTCCAGAGATCTTCCTGTTGTTAAATTCTAACATAATTCTATTTCTGAAATGCAACATGCAATTGGGTATTGCTTTTGTTTGTTTGTTTGTTTTTTACAGTCTGGCAGTCTGAACATTTACATATAATATGATTATTGGATGGCTATATTTAAAGCTTTCATTTTGATATTTGTTTTCTATTTATCCCATTTGTTATTTGTTCCTTTCACCTCTCCCATTTTCTGCCTCCTTTAGAGTTCAGTATTTGTTATGATTGCATTTTATCTCATTTGTTGCTTTAGTAGCTGTAACTCTTTATTATATTATTTAGTACTTGTTTTAAGGTTTATAGTATACACCTTTAATGTATCAAGGGATATTATGCTACTTCATATATATTCTAAGGACCTTACAGAAGTATAGTTATATCACCCTTTCTCCGTACCCCAGGTCTTTGTGCTACTGTCATTTGTGTTGCTTTCAAACTTCACAGTTTATGGTTATTATTTTTGCTTAAGGAGTTGATTATCTTGTAATAAAATTTAAAGGATTAAAAAGGTCTTTATATTTACCCATAAAATTACTGTTTTTGCTATTATTCATTCTTTGAATAAATCCAGTTTTCCATCTGTTATTATCTTTTTTTGTTGTTATTATCTTTTAATCTTAAATATTTTATTTATTATTTTTAGAGAGAGGGAAAAGAAGAGAGACATCAATGTGTGATTGCCTTTCACCTGCCTCCAGCTACAGACCTGGCTGGAGACCTGGTTTGCAACCTGGATATGTGCCCTGGCTGGGAATCGAACCAGCGACCTTTGGGTTCACAGGCTGGTGCCTTATTCACTGTGCCACCAGCCAGGGCTTCTGTTTGAAGGACTTCCTTAAACATATTTTTAGTATGGGTCATTAGTGATGGATTCTTTCAGCTTTTATTTGTTTGGGAAAGCTTTGTTTTGCTTTCTTTTTTGAAAGGTATTTTTGTTGAGTAAGAATTTTAGGTTGATAGTGGTTTTTCTAATACCTTAAAGATGTAACTATACTGTCTTCTAGCTTGAGTTTGTTTCCAATGAGAAATCTGCTATCATTTTTTTTTTTTTTTGTCTTATGTAATCTTTTTTTCTTCCAGCTGCTCTTAAGATTTGGTCTTAATTATTGGTTTTGAGAAATTTGCTTATGGTGTAGCTTTGTGTAATTCATTTCTTTTGTGCTTGGATTTTATTGTTTCTTAGGTCTGTGGGTCTATAATTTGTATCAAATTCAGAAAAACTTACAGATTTTTTTCTGCCTATCCCCTCTGTCTCCTCTTTTCACAGGCTCCAGTCGTGTGTATATGTGACCATTTGAAGTTATCCCACAGTTTCCTGATGCTCTCTGTTCATTTATTTCAGTATCTTCCATCTTTATATTTTATTTTGGGTAGTTTCTGTTGTTTTGCCTTCAAGTTCATGAATTTTTCTTATTTTTTCTTTATCTAGTCCTGTGGCTGGCAATGTGTTTATTTATGATAGCTATCAATGAAGTAGCTGTTTCATCAATCAAGAGCTTAATTCAGGCACCTGCACTGCAATTTTAAAATATTGTCAGGCCCTTACATTACACTCATGTATTTACCCATGTAGTTAAAATCTGTGGTGGCTTTTATTCCTTTGGGTAGATCCAGATTTACCTCTGACATCATTTTCCTTCTTCCTGAAGGATGTCTTTTAACATTTTTTATAGTACAGTTCTGATGATGCATCTTTATTTTCTCCTCATTTTTTTAAGAGATATTTTCATTAGGTACAGAAATTTTAGTACTTTAAAGATACTCCAACTGAGCCACACCAGTCAGGACTGTGCTGAATTTTTAATTTCTGCTATCACATTTTAAATTTCAAAGAAATTTCTCATATTTTTGAATATTTCTTTATTTTAATAGCCTCCTATTCTTATTTAATGAATGTGATATCTCCTCTATCTAGAGTATTAATTATATATATATATATTTTAATTTTTAATTTAATTTTTTAGAGAGAGAGGAAGGGAGAGAGGCAGAGAGGGAGAGAGACTTCAATGTATGGTTGCCTTTCACCCGCCTCCAGCTATGGACCTGGCTTGAGAGCTGGCTTGCAACCTAGTTACGTGTGCCCTGGCTGGGAATGGAACCAGCAACCTTTGGGTTTGCAGGCTGGCACCTTACCATTGTGCCACCAGCCAGGGCCTAATTATATCTTTAACATATTATTCTGCCCTCTGCATTGTCTTTGTTTCCAAATTTCATTTTTCTATGTTTATTTGATTTTCAGACTTAACGTTAAAGGCTTTCTTTATTGTCAGGCAATTCCTGGTTTCTCATTCATATTTATATATTTTAATGAGTTTATTTATTTTTAGAGAGAGGGAGTGGAAGGGAGAGAAACATTGATGCATAAGAGATACATTGGTGCCTCTCACAAATCCCTAACCAGGACCAGGCGGGCACTCCAGGCCTGTGCCCTGACAGGGAATTGAACTGGTAACCTTCAATTTCACAGGCAACGTCCAATCCACTGAGTCACACAGACCAGGGCATCACATTGAAAAGGAGACACTTAAAACAAAATTGGAAGTTCTTGCCTATTTATACAACAGTAAACATATTTACTCAATAGTAAACTTTACAAATTATGTACTCACCCTTATATTCCTTATTCCAAAGGGTTTTTCCTTATTTGTTTCTCTTTTTGCTAGAATTCTTCCTCTAAGGTTTCCCTCAAAAAGCTTTTTTTGTCTAGTAAAATTCTATGAGACTCTGTGTACCTGAGGATATCTTTATTTGACCTTCACATTTAAATAGTAATATAGCTGTGTATAAATTTTTAGTTTAAAGCACTTTTTCTGCAACATTTTCAAAACAAAATTCCACAATCCCCTCACATTAATAGTTAACTGCTCACAAGCTTGATGTCCATTTGGTTCTAGGATGTCTGCAGGTTCTCTGTCTCACATGAAGTGCCATCATTTTTTCTTTTCCAAATATTCAAAATTGATTAAATTCAGTTGATTAGAATTGATTAAATTCTGTGCCAGCGTAAGGGCCAAACCAAAACCTGAAGAAGGGAGGCAGCGGGGTGCAGGGTGACTATGTTGTGCTAGGCCTTAAGGATGGCCTGTCCACCGGGGCCCAACCCCCTGTAACTACCTTAGACCCACCCTCCCTGCTCTATCAGAACCCCCAGTACCTTTTCACCCAGAGGAGGAAGACAGTAATACTGCATCTATTGTGTGCATTAGATTCAATGACTTCTCTTCTTGCTCTGGAAGGTCAAAATCAAGAGCCTACCGCAGTGGCCAGCCTCCCGAGCACTGGCGAAGTTAATAATAAAAAGAGTCTCATGCAGTAGAATGTAGGTTAAAACTATTGAAAAACCTCCTCTTAGTACTTAGAATAAAATATCTATCTATACAGGTGGACATTTAAAACTGTGTTCCATCTATATATTTTCCAACTTTGTGTTACAGAACTATTCAAACATGCACAAAAAGTAGAGAGAATAACATTATGAGCTTCCCATGTACCTGTCATCCAGCTTCAACAATTATCAACAACAATCTACTTTCATCTCTCTCCTCACCACTACTGGTCTTTATTTTTTACATTATTTTTTACCAAAAAAAAAAAAAAATTATTCCTATGGCACTATCACGCCTAACAAAATCAATGACAATTTGAGGTGGCCCACTAGGCATGAGGCTGCTACAAGGTGGAATTAGAGGAGAAACACTAGCAATACAATGTTCAAGTTGGTACTGCTGCTGTAACAAATCATCACAAATTTAGTGGCCTAAAAACAACACAAATCTATTTCCTTATCTTGCAGTTTTGGAGGTCAAAAGTCCAGAATCAGTGTCATCTGGCTAAAATAAAGATAAGGGTGGAATTTCTTTCCTTTCTGGAAGCTCTAAGCAAGAATTTGTTTCCTTGTCTTTTCTGGTTTTTGGAGTTGGCCCACATTCCTTCGCTGATGGTTCCATCTTAAAAGCCAGAAAATGTTTCATTGTTCTGAACATTTTTTCTTCTTTTTGGGTGGTGGTGGTAATGATTATATCTCCCTTTCTGACTCTTTTTTTGGTTCCTCTTTTCCACTTTTAAGAACCCTTGAAATTATATTGGTCCACCTAGATAGTCAAGGATAATCTCCTTGTTTTAAGGTCAGCTAGTTAGGCAGCCTGAATTTTATCTGCACCCACGTAACACAACATAGTCACAGGTTCCAGGTCTTAGGATCTGGAATCTTTGGGGAGCCAATATTTGATCTGTCAGAGCTAGCTCCCTCCTCACTTACCCATGGGCCTTCAATATTGATACATGTTTGGGGGCAGGAACCAGGAGAAGCAAAATAAGAACAGGATCTGGAAAGCCATAAGAGAAGGGGTTCAAGTTCTTAATAAGAAGTTTCAGGGGGAAAGGCTTCCAGTATCCTTACCATAAAAAAATTAAAATACAAACATCTCAGAAACCAAGAAACTCCTTTGCATAATTTGCCATCCTAGGCTGTATTTAGTGGTTGTTTGGAGAAGAAGGGTGGTTGTAAGATCCTTCTTTTTTCTGTCTAAACAGGGATTTAGTAATGATAGGAAAAGTCATTATGGAACTTGCTGAATTGTATCGTAGTGAACTTGAATAAGGTATTTGAGCACAGGGCAAATTAGAGCAATTGAAGCATGAGGGCACACTCACAACTCTTTTTATCTGAATTTTAGTTTCAAACAAAATCGTGACTACAATATGGATTGTGCTCCTTATAGTTATTTGCTCAACTTTAAGAGAAAGGCGAGTCCTGTCTTGTTCCTGGATAGACTATGTTCAACAAGCCATCAACCATCCAGGACTGGCACAGGGACCTCAGTCACCAGACTTGGGAGTGGAACCCTCTTGGAGGCTGCATGGGCACCTGGTACCCTGTCCTCATCACTTACTTTGAGCTCGGGCTGACCTTCCCAGGGTTCCTTCCAATTCTGCCAAGAATGCCTTTGATGGAAAGAGAATGGGTGGGAAAACAGCTCAAATGAGGGTTAACTTCAGGAGTTTTACAGTGTTTGGTGTGCTCTTTGACTTGATAAGAGCCTGTCTTTGAATTCCGAGCACTTTTCAGGACATTCCTGAACCTGGGACTCCAGAGAGGTTGGAAAAGTGGGAAAACAAAAGGAAGCCCTCTGTTGTCATTCATCACAAAAGCCTTCCTTCTTGCCCTGAGGGGTGTCATCCTGCAAAGAGGAAGGTCACCAGTTTGGTCCCCAGTCAGGTGCACTTATGAGAGGCAACAAATCAATGTTTCTTTCCCTCTCTTTCTCCCTCCCTTATCCTCTCTCTAAAAATAAATAAGTAAAATCTTTTTTTCTAAAGGCTTCCTTCCTTCTCTCTTCTGTGTTGTGTGTATGTGTGTGAGGGTGACAAAAATCTAAAAGATCTCTCTCCTTGCTTCAGAAGGAAAAATTGAAGAAGGAAAAGAAAGAGAAGGGATCAGCTCATCTTCGGGGAAAACTTTACATCTGTAACAACGACAAATATCAATTGTGGTGGGTGGCCTCAGCCTTCCTGAAGGAAATCCAGGCCACATTAAAATCCAGGGAATTTGCAATGGCGGCATTTGTGGTGGCTTGAAGATTTCCACTGGCAACTCCTTTAAAGCCAAAGAATTATAATTAAAATAGAAATGGGTCCAATTATATCTGCTCCTGTCTGAAAGGATGTAGCTGGTAATGAGAATCACATGTCTTAACTGCAGCCCCTTCTATTTCCAAGCGAGTTGTCCCATGAGAGAAATTCTTTCTTTTTAGCAAAGCTCAGTAAACCACAGTTATCCTTCCCCCTTGGCTGCTGTGGTTTTGCACTGATTTTTAATAGTCTCAGCAAGGGAGCTCAGTCATGGTAAATGCTCATTTCTCTTTCCTTACTTCTCTTTATCAGACAGGTCGGGGTGATACAATATGTCCTTTTTGTTTCAAAGGGACAGATCAGAAGAGTAGAAGAGCTCAGCCTTACCCAGCCAAGAGGCACCCAATTGGGTGAGGCTGCTCAGGCCATTACCACCTGGGATATTGTTAGGCTATGAAGAGGTGGGCTAGGTGACCCAGGGAAGAAGAGGAGGTTTCTAGGTGGCTGGGGGAAATGAGTCTTGGGGAGAATTTTACCCACTGGATGAGTAAGGGTCACATAACATGGCAGTCATCAATGTGCCTTGAAAACAGCAGAGGCTGTTACTGGCGTAGAGTGCCATAGCTGCAAGGAATGGATTGCCTAATAGTGTCGTTCTTATCATCGGCACTACAGCTATTCACAATAGCTTTGGTCTGTGCAGAACAGATCCATTCAAGCACAGCTGTGCATCCCAACACCCTTCCTGAAAGTCCTAGAAGCAAGAATAGGTGCAGAGCCAGCCCCCAGTGCCCAGATGTTATAAATGTTTACAGACAAGTCTCTGTGTAGACATATGCTTTTGCACCCTTATTAGTAACTTAAACATCTTCTTGGTGAAATAGCTATTAAAATCTTTTGCCCATTTTTATTAAGTTATTTGATTTATTATTGAATTGTAAGAGTTCTTTATACATTCCAGACGAGATTGGGTGCATTCAGGGTGGTATGGCCCTAAATTATGTATATTCCAGGTACAAACCATTTTTCAGACATAGGTTTACAAATATTTTCTCATAGACTTTGGTTCATCTTTTTATTTTATTTATTTATTTATTTATTTTTAAAATATTTTATTTATTATTTCCAGAAAGACAGGAAGGGAGAGAGACAGAGAGGGGGAGAAACAGAGAAACATCAATGTATGGTTGCCTTTCACCTGCCTCCAGCCACGGACCTGGCTGGAGACCTGGCTTGCAACCTGGTTATGTGCCCTGGCTGGGGAATCGAACCAGAGACCTTTGGGTTCGCAGGCTGGCACCTTATCCACTGTGCTACCAGCCAGGGCTTCTTTTTATTTTTAAATGGTATCTTTTAAAGAACAAAAGTTTTTAACTTTTATGTCCAATATATTCATTATTTCCTTTGGTGTCATACTGTGCTTTATATTACATATCTAAGAACTACCTAACCCAAGGTCACAAAGATTTTCTACAATGTTTACTTCTAGAATTTTTATAGTTTTTGCTCTTACTTTTAAGCCTATGATTCATTTTGGGTTAATTTTTATGTATGTTGGGAAGAAAGAGTCTAAGTTCATTTTTCTGCATATGGATAGCCAACTATACCAACTACATTTGTTGAAGACCATTCTTTTTCAACTGAACTGGTACCTTTGTTAAAAATCAATTTACCATAAATAAAAGAATTTATTTCTGAACTCTCAATTCTGCTCCATTAATATATATTGGCCATGCAAACTATTTTAATTATATTGACATTGGCTCGATACTTTCAGGACAGACCTTGTCAGTTTTTATGCTAGTGCCACATCGTTTTCATTACTGTGGCTTTGTAGTAAGTTTTAAAGTGTAAGTCCTTCAAATTCGTTCTTCTTTAAAAAAATTGTTTGGGCTCTTCTAGCTCTTTCGCATTTTCATGTATATTTTAAGATTGTCTTGTCAATTATCACAAGAAATTCATCTGGGATTTTGATAGAGATTCTGTTGATCAATTTGAGGAGCACTGCCATCTTAATAATATTATTTCTTTTAATCCATGAAGGTAGAATATATCTACATTTATTTAGATCTTTAATTTCTCTCATAACATCTTGTACTTTTTAGGGTATAAGGCTTGCATTCAAGTTAAATTTATTTCTAGGTATGTTATTCTTTTGGATGCTGTCAGGATTTTCTTGAGGTTTTGACCATTCATTGCAATTACAAAAGAAAAATTGGTATTTTGTTTATTGATCTTTTATTTTGAGATTTTCTACATATTGGATTGTGCTTTCTATGAATTAAAAGTTTTACTTTTTATTTTCCAATTTGTATATAACTCACTTTGAACTGAAAATGTGTCTTGTAGACAACATAGTTGGATTTGTGTTTTTATCCAGTCTGATAATATCTGACTTTTGACTGTAATATTTATTCCATTAACATTTAATGTAATGACTAATATGGTTGGATTTTTATGTGTTATTTTGCCATTTGTTTTTTAAATTTGCCTAATGTATTTTTGTTATTTTTATTCCCTTTTTAAATGTTAAACAAATAAATTTAAATAGTACTTTAATTTCTTGGTTTATTTTTAAACTGTATTTTTGAGTTACTTGGTCTAGAAATCTAATATGCATTTTAACATATCACAGCCTACCTTGGGTTAATACTAAATTCCGTAACATGTAGCAACTTTGTTCCAACATTACTTCATTTTCTCCATACCCCACCCTCACTCTTGTGCTGTTAGTATCATATACATTAATACATATATATTTTGTAAACCGCTGAGTATATTTGTTTTATATAAATTTATGCCATTTAAAGAAATACTAGAAGCAAAGATAAAATGCATAGTCATTGTATTTTATAATTATCCACATTTTAACCATTTCTTCTTTATCCCATGGTTAATTTTTATTTATTTTAAACTTATTTTAAAAATCATTTAAAATTGGTATTTATAATTTACTTTTATTTTACATTTATTTTTAATGTATGTACTTACATTTCACCACTAAATACTGCTGACTTGCCCTGGCTGTCAGCAGGTGTGGATCAGCGATTGAATGCCAACCTGCGAACTGAAAGGTCACCATTTCAATTCCCAGACCGGCGCACATGCCTGGGTTGCAGGCTAGGTCCCCAGTTAGGGGCATGTGAGAGGCAACTGACCAATGTATTTCTCACACATCGATGCTTCATCCCTTTCTTTCTCCCTTCATACCCCTCTCCCAAAGTAAATAAATAAAATCTTCAAAAAAAAAAAAATACTGCTGACTATAAGTCTAGAGTTTTGAAGTATAGGGATGGACTAATGACTTTAACGATTTGATATATTAGGCATTGCAGAATTACACAAGAGGATCTGGAGAATGGTAAACTTCATTTCATGGCACAACTAAACGTGGGACAAGACAAATAAAACTTCCAGTTGCAGTTACAGGAAAAACACATTCAGGGCTTAACTGTGGTCCTTGATTGCTGTCAGAATCTCCCTTTGACTTCAGACTTTAAAGTCTTTGTCGGTATACAAAATCATTTAATTGTACAAAGTTCCTATTAATCAGGAGAAACAGGAGCAATTGAGAATAGACTGGACAGCGGGGTCTGGCCACTCTGAAGCAAGCAGGGCTGGGTACAGGGTGCGAATTTGACTTGTGGCTACTGCTCAAGGTCAGGCTCTAAGGGGGAGAACAGTGGATTGCAAAAGTCTAGAGGCAGAATGGTTAGCGCACATCTCAAAAAACTTCTTCCAAAACAGTTACTATGATACTTTCTCAAACAGGGACATTTTAACCATTTTTAGTCTCCATTTCTTCTTGTGGATTCAAGTTACTAATTGGAGTAATTTTCTTTCATCCTGAAGAACTCTGTTTGGTATTTTTGTAAGGCATGTCTGTTAGCATCACATTATCTCGGTCTTTGTTTATCTGAGAATATCTTTATTTCACTTTCATGGTTTGAAGGATAATTTTGCTGGATATAGAATTCTTGGCTGACAATTGTTTCTTTCAGTACTTTGAATATGTCATTCCACAGTTCTCTAGCCTCCATTGTTTCTGAGGAGATTGAGCCATTATTTGTATTATTGTTCTCTATATATGATTAGTTTTCCTCTTGCTGCTTTGAAGGTTTTCTCTTTGTTTTTGCCATCAAGAGTTTGATATGACTGAGTGAAGATCTCTGTGTTTTTTCTACTCAGGATTTGTGAATTTATAGACTGATGCTTTCATTAGATTTGAGAGGTTTTCAGACATTACTTCTTTAAAATTTTTTTCTTGCTTTTTCTCTCTCTTATTCTGGGATTTCCATTATGTGCTTGGTGCTTAATGCTATTCCTCCAGTCTTGGAAAATTTGTTTGTTCTTCTTTAATCTTCTTTCTCTTTATTCTTCAAGTTGGTTAACAATCTATTAATTCATCTTCAAATTCACTGATTCCTTTGTTATCTCAAATCTATTTTATCTTTCAAATCTAGAATTTCCATTTGGTACTTTTTAAAAAAATTTCCATTATTTTTACTAATATTCCTACTTCTTGAGTCATTTTCCTCAAATTCCTTAACCTTGGTTTCCTTTAACTTTTGAAAATACTTATAATAGCAGCTTTGAAGTCTTTGTTAAATACAACACCAAGATTACCCAAAGACAGTTTCCATTAACTTTTTTCTTCCAACTATGGATCACACTTTCTTGGATTTTTCTTTTGCATGACTCATAAATTTTTGTTGAAAATTGGATATCTTAGACACTTACTTCTGTCCCGATAGAACAACCAGGCTGACTAAGTGGGGATGGAGAAGGTGGAGTCAGTTCCAGGCAGGAACATCCCATATCCTCACTGTTTTTCCCTGAATCTCCTCACATATGTTTTTGGTGATTAAACGTTTCTTAATTTGTTGTTTGCCTGTGATCAGTGTCCAGAGTCCTAAAATTATGGATTGTTTTTACAATTATATCCAGTTTTACATTTAAAGGCAGAGAACTTGTTCACCTCTTCATTAATTCATAGCTGGAATTTCCACCTACAAACAGTACATTTCTAAAGAAATGCATTTTGTTATTTTTAAGTATGATATCTTATTATTTTGGCCATGAGTGAATACTAATAAAGTAAAATTTTTTAAAAAGTGAATTGCTTCTTGGCCTTTTGGCTAAGATCAAGGGTAGGAAAACTACAGTGCCTGATAGTGTAACTTTGACATTTTATGACTCGAAACAGAAAATGTTTTCAAAAAGCATTTTGAAACAAATCCTCAGATTTCAAGTCTTTGATTTGAAAAGTCTATTTATCTGAAGAGCAAGAGTCTCACATTTTTACAGCAGATAATTATTTCAAGCTTTTAATTTAGCAGCAAACCTATGAATGAACTAGAGTCTAAATGAAAGAATTTCAAGTTTATTCCTAATCTTGGTTGTTACTGAGGCATAATATAATTATTTCCATGGTTTCCTGTGAGGGGTTGAGGGAATTTTGGGGTCATGATTTATATATTTGCCACCCTCTTTTAAATGGATTCACCTGTGTCATTATAACACTAGAAATACATGGAAGTCTGCCCATGGACCAGGACTGCAGCTATTTCAGGTCAGCCAGGCCACCTATCCAGGGTCCTTTCTAGCCCACTTCTCTTTGTCAGCCTGTTACTTTGCCCCTGGCCCTGGTGAAGATATGGGAAAAGAATCAAGGATATTTAGCTCTAGTCCCAGAGGCCCCATAGTCACCTGGGGAGACTGTGATACCCAGGACTCTAGAAGCCATTCTTGAGGAGGATGAGGGGACATGTAGAGAGGGAGGCCTTCCTACCAGAACCACCATAAACTTTTCTATGAAGATTAAAGCCATTGACTTCCCCTTCTACTTAAAGATTGTCTTCCTCATTTTTCCTGCAAGCTATTATTTTCATCACTGACCAACCTGTTGGTCCTCAGGTCTTATTTTCTCCTAAAGAGAAACTCCAAGGTTCATCTTTGTCTCTCTAGGGCTGAGAGCACCAGATAATCTGGTACTTTTGAGGATTCCTAATTCTTGACCCTCTCACCTCCACTTCAATTCAGAGGCCTTCTAATTTGTCTCTTTTATCCTCTTCTGCCCAGCCTTGGGAGGCTGTTTCCCACATCACTTGCCTGCTCAGGACTGGATGGCTGCATACTGCCTACCCAAGCCAGTCCAGGCCCTGCTGGCTCTCTTGGTCTTTCATGATCTGGCATGGCCTTATCTGTCTTACTTCCCAACTGGAAAGCATGATGGCCTTGGAGTGAGGGGTGGAGAGAATACCAATCACTCAGGCCTGCATAACCATAAATGACTGCACCATTAAAAAAGATGTCCTATAGCCTTAGGAGCATAAACATACTTTTACATGAAATCAAGAGCAGGTAGAAGCACTCAGAATAAAGCTTGCTTTAAAAGGTATGAGCGGGAGTGATTCAGAGTTCGAAGAGCCAGGATATGGGCATGAGGTCAAAAAGGCTTCTCTTGTGTAAGATCTGCAACTCAATTCCACAGCTTTCCAACCACTATTTCTTTCCTGTCATTTGCATTATTGGTTGAATTGTGTTCCCACCAAAAGATATGTTGAAGTCCTAACTCTAAGTACCTCAGAATGTGACCTTTAGAAATAGGGTCACTGCAGATATAGTTAGCATGAGGTCATTAGGGTGTGTCTTAATCCAATTTGACCGATGTCCTTATAAGAAGAGGGAAGACAATGTGAAGAAAGATGTAGGGAGAGCACCATAGGAAGACACAGGGACACACAGAAGGAGAGGGAAGACAGGCAGAGATTGGAGTGATGCTACCACAAGCCAAGGAATGCCTCAGGCTCTCAGGATCTGAGAGAAGCAAGGAAGGAAACAACCTTTAGAGATTTTGAACGGAAGCATGTCCCTGCTGACACCTTGATTCCATATTTCTGGGTTCTAGAACTGTGCTAGAATCCATTTCTGTTGTTTTAGGCCACCTAATTTGTGGTACTTTTTTACAGTAGCCCTAGGAAACTAATAAACATTGTATGCATGTTTTGTTAAAATTGGTTCATTCCATCATCATAATTCCCATGCCCGATTCCAGACTGGGAGACCAGCTGGGCTGCTGTGTCCTCTTCCAGGCTACACAGTCATCCCATGTGTGGGTTAGCAGCTTTGGGAAGCAGGCACATTTTATAGACTTGGATTCAAATAGAGTCTTTTTATATTTCCCACAATTTCTCGTACTTACCAGCATCTGGTATGTTACAGAGAAAATATGTGAAGTCACCACTATTTCTTGAGCAGACTTAAAGAACTAGCCAAGCCTGGCTCTATAACCCTGTGAGTAAGAGAAATGGCAGGAGTGTGAGGCTGGTGCTGTCTTTGGAAGAGCCCAAGTAGGGAGGGCGATGAATGGTGTGACGTGGGCCTGTGCCTGGGTCTCCTCTCCAGTTCAGGGCCTTTGCACAGGTTGTTTCCTCTGTTTGGCCCAACTCGTCCCACTGGCTGTCTCAACCCAAGTGCCACCTGATCGAAGGTAGCACTACTGTCTGCTCCTCATACACAACCTCCCAGCCCATTCTTTGCTTGCTTTTTAACTTTCATTAATAGTTGTCACTATTTTAGTTATTTTTCTGCTCACTTGTTTTTTGCCAGGTGAGCTCATTGAGTCTAAAAACTATGCCAGCTTTATCCCTTATGTACCACTGATACTAGGCACTGGCCCTCAACATGTAGCTAAGTGCCCAAAACCTGCAGAATGCATTGCTGCCTAAAAGCCTCAGTGACATAAATGCAAACACCCTAGACACCATTTTAATTTGTACTGTACTGAACCATTAGGTTTCCAGGCCTGCCTCCCACTGGCCCCTATGCTTAATAAGTAAGTTGCAGCCTGAGGTCCCTGTCTTTGGGCAGCCCTTCATCTTCACCTTCATGATCCTCATTCTCAATTGTGTTATATGTTCTTCGTGGGTCACCAGTGTAGATTCAGGGCTCAGGAACCAATGTCTCTTTGAGCAGCTTCTGCTCATGTTACCAAAGATCCTAGCACACACATACCTAGGAGAGTTACAAACTCTGTTAAAACAGAAGTTGGCCCATGTCACTCTGCTGTTGAAAACTATTCCCTGGTTGCTTGCCTGATCATGAAAAGTGAAAGCCAAGGTCCTTATTGTACCCACCATAGCCTTTGGGTTCTGGCCCCAGCTACCCCTCTGACTCATCTCCCATGCCCTCCTTCTCACTCACAGTCTCTCTTGGTACCCCTTGAGCATGCCATATGCTCTTCTGCAGTAGAACATGTCTACCCAAATAAATTCATGTGTTTCCTCCACCTCTTTCTAGTCTGAGTTCCAATGTCACCTCATTGGGCCCACCTGGGCACCCTATTTTTTATTTAGGCTTGTTATTGTGACACAAATATAGATTCACATGTAGTTACAAGAAATAATACAGAAGATCTGTTTGGCCTTCACCTTATTACCTCAGTGGCAACATCTTGCAAACCTATAGTACAATAGCACAGCCACTACATCGGCATTGATAATGGTCAAGATACTGAATATTTCCATCCCTACAAGGATCCCTCATACTGTCCTTTTATAGCCAAACCCACTTCCCTATGATCCCAGCCTCTCTTTACCCCCAGCAACCATTCATCTGTTGTCTAGTTCTGTAATTTTAATATTTCAATAATGTTAAATAAATGGAATCATATAGTATGTAACCTTTTGGGGATTTTTTCACTCAGAATAATTCTCTGGAGATTTATCCAGGTTGTTAGGCATATTAATAGTTCATTCCTTTTCATTGCTGAGTAGTCCATGGTAACGAAATGCCAATTTGTTTGATCGTATACTCAATAAAGGATTGGTTGTTTCCAACTTGGGGCTATTACAAATAGAGCTGCTGTGGAAATTCAAGTATAGGTTTTTGCAAACAGTTTTTCATTTCTCTAAGATAAATGCCCAAGAGTACAATTGCCAGGTCACATGTTAATTGTATGTTTAATTTTTAAAGAAATGCTGATCATTCTATTTTGAGCTGTAAACACTCCACATACTCAGAAACATCCAACCCTTTTTACCCTGCTACTTTGATCCTATCCATAGCATTTCACCTTCTAATACACTGTATAATGGGCTTATTTGCTTACTAGGTTTGATCTGCCATATGCATCTGGGCCAAGGCAGGCACAATGAGCACCAAAGCAGGCTCCAGACCTGAAGTCAGACCTCTGACCATCATCCTCCATCAGGGAAAGCTTGCTGGGATCATGAGATCACACAAAGGCCAACGTGCCCATGAACTGCGTAATTCCTGAGCCCAAATTCCCCAGCTGAAGTAGTCTGCTGCATTTACAAGCAAACCACACTGAGCTCAAAAGCCAAATGAGTGCTATCCGTAAATAAAACATACAGTACAGGAAAGTTTTAACCAGAAACTCCATTGATTTACGGCCTAACCAAGCAGAGCTGCAGTCCACAAAGACTCCCCTCTAACCTTCTGCTGCCCTGCAGTGCTTCCAGGCACCCACCAGGCCCAGGGGAAGGAGTCTTTGCAAATGAGCTAAAAGGATTCTAGTTGGAAACATTCAGAGAGCCCCAGAGGCAAGAGAGTCAAGACAGGGCTGTATTTCATGATGAAAAGTGAAAACCAAATAAACAAAACTGCCTGTCTTGGCATCTGGCCAGCTCGGCTGTGTAAGTGAACAGCACGACATTCCTCAGCTCTGCAGAAGCCCCTGGAAGGAATCCAGAACCTTGTGTACTTAGCCTGCCTGGGGGGAGGGGTGTTATTATTATCATTACCATAAAGTCATTTATTTCTTAATACATTGGTTTCTTTCATTTTGAACGTTTGTTTGACATTTACACTGATTGGGTGAATGCTGGAAGAAATGATGAAATAATATTGTAAAATAATGTTTGGCCGACTCAACGTGGAAATGTTTATAGTGTTCCCATTAACACCAGATGATGTCAGCCTGACTATTGTGCTGCTTTTTCAAAAACACACGGGGCTGAAAACCCTTCACAAACAATCCAAAATGAGTCAAGGCTCCAAAAGACTTTTTCTCCATAAACACCCTCCTCGTGATTTCATCCCAACAGCAAGACCCATGAGGATGCCGGGAGCATGGCTGCTCTGAATGGTGAAAACTCACGTGTCCCACCATCTGAAGCATCATCCAGAGACATGACTCAGGTGTCACTGTGTACAAGTGCCACCTATGTCCCCTCCCACCTGGGCTCTGTGAGACCTGATGTCTCTGTGCTTTGTTTCCTGCAATTCCTGTTCTCTACTTTTTCTTCCTGATCCTATTTTCTCCCTCTTCATCCCCCACCTTAAGCTAAACTAGCTAAATCAACTAGGCCCCAGCATCCACAATGGAAATATTGCTTCAGTCTTGGTGCCATCAACTGTCTTCCTCAACCAAGAACCGCAACTCCCAGCCCAAAAGCCCCCACTCAGCTCAGGACAGCCAGAAGTGAGGAGGGTGGTGAACTGTGCCAGGGGCCAGTCCTCGATGTTCCTTTCCAGGCAGAGCCCAACCACATACCTCATGCCATACAAGCTCCACCTAGACTTTGTTCTGGCTTTCTCAGTGCGGCAGAGGACCACAGGAACACAGGACACAATCATCATGGTCTCATCACAGTGTCCTAGGGTACAGGGTGGGGACCTGAGGATGTAAGTTTCATTGTAGACTTCGATGCAGTCTCTGGGGAAGATTATCACCCTGTGGGAAAGATGCAGAACCCATTTTCAGAGGATCTTCAAAAACCAAACTATAAATGCCCAGTGAGTACTGCAGGCTGTGAAGGGGAGGAGAGGCAGGAACCTGCCCAGGCCTCCAGTCCTGGATCAAGGAACCAGAGTAGGGACCATTGTCCTCAGAATTGATCCCCCAGAGCCTGAATCCATGGGCCAGGCTATACTGTCCAAGTTCATGGTGACTCCTAACTGCCATAACAGGAGACCATATACTGGATGGCTTAAATAACAAAAATTTATTTTCTCACAGTTCAGGAGGCTGGAAGTCCAAGATCAAGGTTCAGCAGGGTTGGTTTCTGGTAAGGATGCTCTTCCTAGCTTGCAGACAGCTACTTTATCACTATGACCTCACATAGGCTTTCCTCATTGCTTGCAAAGAGAGATAGGTAGAGAGAGAGAGAGCACCTATGCTTTCTAAAGTCTCTTCCTATTAGGACATTAATTGTATGGGATCAGGGCCCCATCCTTATGACTTCATGTAACCTTGATTACCTCCTTATAGGCCCCATCTCAGTCACATGGTGGGGTTAGGTCTTCAACATATAAATTGGAGGGCAGGGGACAGCTCAGTCCATAGCAGTTCCCTAAGAACTGCTATTCCACTTGCCTAATTAGGAAAAATCCGGGGATTCCCAGCATCAGTTTGGTTCTTGACCATAAGCCTACTGCTCTGGGTGGCTCTGGGACCATAAAGGGGTCAGAGCACCATGAGTGCCCCTGCCCTTGCAGGGGCTCAGCTGAGAATGGACAACATTATGATATACAAATTGTTTTCAAATTGAACTGATGTGCCAAAGCAGGAGCTGTGCGTTGGCCCTCTGTCTCAAGAGCTGGACCAGAAGGAAGGGCAGGCCATGCAGCATTATAGACAACCCACTGGCCTTCACAGGAGAAGGCCAGGCATCCTCTCCCCACTTCCTTCACTGGGCACTAGAGATAACACAGTGGGCACTGTGCATGTGGAAGGAAGGTTGTGTGGCACTTGCATGAGCACATGTATATGGAACCCTGAGAAGTAGACGGAGGAGCTCTGAGGAGACAGAGGCAGATTAGGGTCCTCACTTTTTCATGGTGCCACAGGAAGCAGCTGTTGAATTCTTTTCCAAGGTTGGGATAAAGAAAAATGCCAAAGGCCTTCACCTACCATGGTGTCAACAAGATAAGGCTAGATGAACTAAGAATCATACTTTTCTATTTGATGAATGAGTTATAGATGCAAGGAAGCCCTGCTTAACTGAATTTCAGGCAGGGATGAGTCCCTTATGGTTAAATCTAAAGTCCCAGCTGAGGCAGGCAGCTAGTCCAGGGCAGGCAGGCAGAAGAACATGTCTCTATAGAAGAAGACAAGGTGTGTGGGCTGCAGTCAAGCTTTAAATGACAGGTTAGATTAAACCAAGAGCAAATATAAACCCACAAACTCAAGAAGCTGAGTGAGTTACAAATAGAATTAATATAAAGAAAATCACACTCAGGTATTTGTAGTCAAAATGTTGACAACAAAGTTAAAAATTTTTTTAAAAAGGAGCCAGAGGAAAAACATGTTATATACAAAATTAAAGCTGACATCTCATCAGAAACAATGAAAGACACAGGACAATGCAAAAATATCTTTTAAGTTGAAAAAAATAATCTATAAACTAAAAATAATCTAAAACTTAAGGTGAAATAAAGATATTTTTGGATAAACAAAAGCTGGGAGTCATCTCTAGCAAATTCACAATTAGAAGAAATGCTTTAAAAAAACAGTTCTAAAGGCTAATAGAAAATTTACATGAGGTGGGCAGGGGAGAGCAAAGGTAGAAAAATGAAACAATTGTAATGCAACAATAATAAATAAAATTAACTTAAAAGAAGAAAAAAAGAAAATGACGAGATTAAGTTAATAAGAGAGAAAATAAATTTCAAACATAAATAAAGGAGGATCACTAGTACCAATCCTGAAGACATAAAAGATTAATAAAGGTTAATAAGCATTTTTAAACAATTTTATGCTAAAAAATATTGAAAGTTAGATAAAATAGACAAAATCCTCAAAAAACAACAACTTACCAAAACTGACATAGGAAGAAATAGAAAATCTGAAGATCCCCACGTTGATTTTAAAAATTAAATGTGCATATCCTGGCTGGTTTGGCTCAGTGGATTGAGTACCAGCCTGTGAACCAAAGGGTCACTTGTTCAATTCCCAGTCAGGGCAGACGCCTGGGTTGTGGGCCAGGTCCCCAGCTGCCAGCATGTGAGAGGCAACCACACATTAGTGTTTCCCTCTTCTTTTCTCCCTCCCTTCCTTCTCTATAAAAATAATTAAATAAAAACTTAAAAAATAAAAAGTAAATGTGCAATTTAAAACCTTTTGCAAAAAACACTTCAGTCACAGATGGTTTCATTGGTAAATTACACCAAGCTTGCAAATAAAAATTATATCAATTGTACACAAACTGTTTCAAAGAATAGAGGAGCAAACTATTTCCCAATTTAAAAAATTTTTCATCAGTCCTATCCTAATACCAAAACCAGACAAAGACATTATGAGCAAAGAAAACCACAGACCAATATCCCTTATGAACATAGACACAAACATCCTTAACAAAATATTAGCAAATTGAACCCAGTATTTTTTTTTTTTTTTTTAAGTTTAATGCAGCATGACCAGAACCTGGCAATTTTTTTCAGGAATGTAAGGGTGTTTCATTATTTTTTAAAATATGATTAATATAATTCATCATATTACCAGAAGAAAACAGAGAAAAAACACTTAACAAAATTCAACATTTCATGATAAAACTTTTAGCATACTAGAAGTAAAAGGAAACTTTCTCAACCCGATAGAGAGCATTTCACAAAAACAAACAAACAAAACCCAAACCTACAACTAACATCATACATAACGATGCAGTAGTAGAAATTTTACCTTAAGATGGAGATCAAGGCAGTTCCAGCCAAGATGGAGGTGTAGGTAGACACACTGCATCTCCCTCACAACTAAGAAGAAATTTACATCTATGTCAAAACTAAATAAAAACAATGCAGAAGTTTCAGAAAATTGAACTACATGGAAGTGCAACAAAAAAGAAATAAAAGGAATACTCAGCTAGACAATGGGGGCAGGGGTATCTGGGGTGAAGAACAACAGCAATGGAGTTGAAGCCATAGAGAAAAGTGCAGTCATACATTTAAACCTGGGGAGTGATCCCAGCCCCAGACCAGACCAAGCAGCCTACAAGTTCCAGTGCTGGGAAAAATAGTGCCACATTGCTGCTGACTATGAAAACCAGTGGGGATTGGGGTGGAGGAAGAAAATAACGGACTCAAAGAGCAAGCAGCATTGTTCCCTCTAAGACCCCTCCTCCATGTACACAGCCACAATGTGGTGAAATGGGTCACCTGGCACTGATGAATACCTAAGGCTCTGACCCTTACAATGTAGCAGATGCAGCAGCTCTATCTAAGAAACAGACGCAAACACAGAAAGCTGTCAGGCTGAGAAGACAGAGAAGTATGGCCCAAAAGAGGGAGAAGATCAAGGTTCCAGTGGGAGAACTGAGTGATGAAGGGATAGCCAACCTAACAGATGCAGAGTTCAGAACACTGGTGATTAAGAGGCTCACAGACTTCACAGATATGCTTAAAAACAGTAAATGCAGAAAGGAAGAAGTGGAGGCTAGGCTAAGTATAACAAAGGAAAATCCACACAATACCAATGGTGAAGGGAAGGAAACCAGGGCTCAAATCAATGCTCTGGGACATAGGAAGAAATAAACAACCAGTACAGAATGAGAAAACAAGAATTGAGAACAATGAGGAGAGGCTTAGGAACTTCTGGGACAACTTTAAATGTGCCAACTTCTGAATCATAGGAGTGCCAAAAGGAGAAGAGGAAGAGCAAAAACTTGAAAACTTACATGAAAAAAACAATGAAAGAAAACTTCCCTAATTTGATGAAGGAAATAGACATACAAGTCCAGGAAGCACAGAGAGTCTGAAACAAGCTAGATCCAAATTGAACCACACCAAGACACATCATAATTAAAATGCCAAAGATTAAAGATAAAGAGAGAATCTTAAAAGAAGCAAGGGAAAAGAAGAGAGCTACTACAAAGGAGTTCCTATAAGACTATCAGCTGATTTCTCAAAAGAAACTTTATAGGCAAGAAGGGACTGGCAAAAAGTATTCAAAGTGATAAAAAGCAAAGACCTACAACCAAGCCTACTCTATCCAGCAAAGCTATCATTTAGAATGGAAGGGCAGATAAAGCGCTTCCCAGACAAGCTAAAACTAAAGGATTACATTATTGCCAAGATATTATTATATGAAATATTAAAGGAACTTATTTAAGAAAAAGAAGATCAAACCTATGAACATTAAAATGACAACAAACTCACAACTATCTGCAGCAGAATCTAAAAAATAAAAACAGAAACAAAACAGACACTCAGAGAGGGAACAGAATCATAGATATGGGGAATATTTGATGGGGTGCTAGCTTTGGGGCAGAAGTGGGAAAGGCACAGGGATTAAGAAGCAAATCTGTTGGGTGCAGAACAGACAGGGGGATGTTAATAATAGTATAGGAAAGGGTAAAGCCAAAGGGCTTACGTGCATGATCTATGGACATGAAGGATGGGATTGCTGGGGGAGAGGGGATGCTGGGTGGAGGGGAGCAAAGGGAAAAGAATTTGGGACAACTGCAACAGCATAATCAATAAAGAATAAAACAAAAACAAATAAACAAAAAGATGGGAAACCAAGGCAAGGCTGCCCATTCTCACCAATTTTGTTCAATATGTGCTTGAGATTACTATTTACTTGAACTATAGGGCAAAAAAGAACTAATAGGCCTAAAGACTGGAAAGAAAGAATTAAAACAGTTTAGAGTTAATAAGTAAATTTGGTAAGTTCTCACAATACAAAGTCAAAGTAAATTATAAATTGTATTTTTATACATTTGCAGGAAACAATAAAAAAATTAAATTAAAAAACTACTATTTGACCAAAAGGATCAGATTGGTATAACAGTTTGGGATGTAAGAATCATGGTTATTATAGTGGTAATGGACAATTCAAAAATAAAATTAAGAAAGCAATTCCACTGCAATAGCATAAAAAAGTAACATACTTATGAATAAATTTAACCAAGGAGGTAGAAGACTTGTACACTGAAAACTACAAAATATTGCTGAAAAAAATTAAAGGAGAACTAAATCATTGGAGAGATATGCCATTTTCATGGATTAGAAGACTTAATATTGTTATGGTAACAATACTACCCATAAGCAATATGCAGATTTAATGCAATCCTTATCAAATTCCCAACAGAATTTCTTTTACAGAAGTGGAAAAACACATACCAAAATTTAGATGGAATCTTAAGCGATTCTAAATCACCAAAATAATCTTGAAAAGAACAAAGTTGAGCCCTGGCTGGTGGCACAGTGGATAAGAAGCCAGCCTGCAAACCCAAAGGTTGCTGGTTCAATTCCCAGTCAGGGCACATAACCAGGTTGCAAGCCAGGTCTCCAGACAGGTCTGTAGCTGGAGGCAGGTGAAAAGCAACCATACATTGATGTTTCTCTCCCTCTCTGCCTCCCTCCCTTCCCCTCTCTCTAAAAGTAATAAATAAAATCTTTATTTAAAAAAAAGAACAAAGTTGAAGGACTCACACTTCCTGATTTCAAAACTTACTAAAAAGTTACTCTATTCAAAACAGTGTGGTACTGGCATGAGAACGGATATAGAGACCAATGGAATAGAATAAAGAGCACAGAAATAAACTCTCACCAATAGGTGAATGGATGAATAAATTATGGTACATCAGACAATGGAATATTGTGCAGCATTAAAAAGAAATGAACTACTAACCCATGAAAAGGCATGGAGGAACTAAGTGCATGTTACTAAGTGAAAGAAGCCAACCTTAAAAACGCTATATAATGTGTATGAATCTAAATATATAACATTCTAGAAAAGTCAAAACTATGGAGACAGTAAAAAGACCAGGGTTGGGAGGAAAAGAGGGATAAATAGACAGGACACAGAGGATTTTTAGGGCATTGAAAATATTTTGTATGATACCATAATGATGGATACAGGTCATTCTACACTTACCCAAACCCTGACATCATACTCAAAATCATTCAAAATGCACAACAAACCTAAATAGGAAAAGGAAACTATAATGCTTCTAGGGGAGAGAGTATTTTCATGACCTTAACGTAGGCAAAGATTTCTTTGAACAAAAAAAAAACAACACACTAACTGTATAATAGTGATAAAAAGGGCATCAAAATTCTTTCCTCTCACTTAGGATGGTAGATTGACAGGTTGCAAAGCATGTGTCAGGCCCTGACCAGTTGAAGACCTTTCCTGTCTATCAACAAAGCTTACACCACTAAGAACATTTCTGCAAATACCAGTTGGCCACAGTTTTTCTCAAGCTTCTTTTTAATATTCAATTGGTAACCAAGTTCCAGGTATAAAAGGCCTTAAGGATCGCATGGTGAATGTGGCCATGAAATGGACAGTCCTGAAACTGCCTGCATAATACCTCAGCTTGCTCAAGAAGCATCTTCTGTGATATTTTATAATCTGGTATTAAGGCACTTCAAGTCTGTATCATTTCACAAAGCACATTTGCATGAAATTTCACATAAACTCCACACCACATGGTTATTATTACCTTCATTTTCAGATGAGCATATTAAAATTTCTGGACATTCTTGTAACCTACCCTCTACCTGTTTGATGAGTAAAGGACTGGAGCTCAAACCCAGATCCTCGGACTCCAGATCCAGCATTTCCTACTCCGCCATCAGGCCTGGCTGTGAGATGATGATGGAAGTAGTGTCAGCCGCTAACTTTGCTGCATCAGCATGGTGGTGAGCCCAACACAAACAGTATTTAGTAGAATTTACAGAATGGCAATGAGACCAATCAGACCTATTTCCCATCCCAGCGTGACTTTTTGTAGTGAGAACAGCCAACACAGGGCCTCTGGGAAACCTATGGTTTTGCTTCATGGGAGTGAGCAGCATCAGGGCCTCCAGGTAAGAGCAGAGCCAGGTTTTGTCCACACTGGGGACCCTTTGATTACCACTGGAGGGGAGTGAGCAAACTGCCCCCAAGAGATGAACCTCATCAGGCCATTGCTCTGAAGTGATCTTTCCGTTGTAGAAGCCACCCAGGTGTTCTGCAGCCATTTGGTTGGCTGACTGTTTTCTAAGCCTTCTAATCCTTGTTTGATTTCGAGATGCCAAAGCCATTGCTAACTAAGTGAGACATAATGTGAGGAGCACAATGTGCCAGTCTCCTGTCCTGGCCCTTTTTCTGTCCTGATTCATGCAGGGGTGGGACCAGGAAGAGGATGGCAGAGGGTGGATACCAGGGTTGGGACGATGTGAAGACGCACAAGAGACAGGACAGCCAGACAGATGGCAGGTGAAACGAACAGTGAGATGTTAGGATTTCTGCAGGTGGGCAGCGTTCGGTGGAGAGGTCTATGTGACAGGGTTCATGGTGCATATTTCAGTTTGTCAAAGGCACTGAAAAGCTTTCCTTTTTTTTAAAGAAAAATCTTATTTATTGATTTTAGAGAGAGAGGAATGGAGACAGAGAAACATCAATTTTTTTTGTTCCACTATTTATGCATTCTTTGGTTGACTCTTCTATGTGTCCTGACTGGGGATCAAAGCCACAACCTTGGCATCTGGGGGTGATGCTCTAACCAACTGAGCTACCCAGCCAGGGCCCAGGCCACTTATTTTCCATGCAATGGAAAGTCTTTCATAACTTAACTCCATGAGGGTACCATCATGTGTTATGTGCCACAAATAGGCAAATCAAGGTACTGACATTACATTTGAGATATTCCTTCCGTGAACAAGGAAAGCTTCTTCCGAATTTCCCCTTGATAATATCTCTCCCTTCTCAAATCTTCCCATTCCCCCTAACACAACAGCAAAAGGAACATGTGACAGATGGAATCAGAGTAAACTATATGTATAGCCTCACAAATTACACCAAGAAAAAACTGGCCAGATTTTGCACACGCACAATAAGATATGGAATCTATTGGGTTTTGATTTGTTGCACATAGGTATTATGGGAAATGACTGCTTTGTTATCATGATTTCTACAAGGTAGAATGTGGTGGAGTCAGTGAGCATTCTGAGTCATTTCCAAAAATGCTTTTAAGGGGAGTTCTGCAAATACTATTATTTCCTAATGGAGAAACAATTTTAACAACCATTTCTTCAAGTCATACCAAGTAACATACTACTTTTTGAATCAGAAATAAGTCAAATCATCATGTTTAAAGTACATGTTAATGTAGTTCTTGTGGATTGTGTAATAGATATTTAAAGTAGCAGTAAAAAAAAGCTGAAGTTAGTGAGTTTTCACTTAGTAGCTAGTTGATATTTAATCATGCCTAAAATTTGAAAGGCAGTATTTAGGATCTGCGAGTAAGATTTTCTTCAATCTTGTGTGAGCCATCAGCCACAGCTCCATTGGCGGTTGTAGGGTGACTTTAAAAAAAATGCTTTTATTATTTATTTATTTATTTATTTTTAATTTAAAAAAGATTTTATTTATTATTTCCAGAAAGAGAGGACAGGAGAGAGGCAGAGAGGGAGAGAAACAGAGAAACATCAACATATGGTTGCCTTTCACCTGCCTCCAGCCACGGACCTGGCTGGAGACCTGGCTTGCAACCTGGTTATGTGCCCTGGCTGGGGAATCAAACCTGCGACCTTTGGTTTCGCAGGCTGGCATCTTATCCACTGTGCTACCAGCCAGGGCTGAAAAGCTTTTATATTTTTAATAAACCTTTTATCTTAGGATAGTTTTAGGTTGTAGGAAGTGGGACCTGAGCCCCAGACTCCATTACAGAATTTTAAAAAAGGTTAGACAAGACGGGGCCCTGTGCATCTTGGAAACTCCAGTGACTCACACTGCTAAGTGACTAGATTGCTTCCGAGAGGGAAGAAGGTACTCGGTGCCCAGTCCCACTGGTGAGTGGATGCCCAAGAAGGGTTTTGAATGCCCTGCAAGGGAGCCCAGGAGTCCTGAGGGGGTGTTGGTATCTGCCTAGTGGCCGAGGCTGTTTAAAATGTGAGCCTGTTTAAGGGAGCCTCCCAGGTAAATTAAGGTGCAAGCATTACACAGATACAGCACAATCCAGGCTGGCAGGAAAAATGTGCCTGACATTTGAATCCATGAGTTAGAAGCTACAGAGCATGAGGACACCGAAGGATAGTCCAGAGAGGGTTCAGTACAGCTCATGGGTCTATGCAAGGGAGGGTCCAGCCAGGCCTGTAGTGAAGCTTTCTGCACAGGGCACTGGTTCTCAGCTACGTTTCCTTCCCAATCTCCACTGTGCCTTGATAGTGCGGGGTTAGCAATTCCACCTTCTCTCCTTGCTCACACTCAAGGCCTCTATCTGGCACCCAGGCCATGGTCCTCTTGGTTTATGGCTTTCCACATATGTTCCTGCATGGAAAGTCCCCAGCTGATCCAGGATGTCCTCAGCAGTGCCCCATCCTGTCCTTGTCACAGCTGCAGGCAGCCTGAGCCACATTCCTCCCTCCTGAGTCACTGCTCCAGACCTCTGCTGCCTTTCTTCTAGTTTTGTCCAAGGGACCGGCCATGTCCATTCCATCTTGTTGCTTGCCCCTTGTCCCTTTACTTCTCAAAAATGCTACAGACTCATTTTATTGCCTATTTGGGATGGCTATTTATTATCCAAAGAAAATTTTCCATACTTAAGTTAGCCCCTTTCCTTTTCTGACTTCTCAAGGTCTAGCTGGTCCCACCCCCACTGGGCCCCCTCCTAATTACATTATTTGATTACTTACTTTTACCTCATTTTCCTTGACTATTACAACACTATTTTGATACAAGTCAACTGTCCTTTTGGATTTGGTCCCTATACTCCCTGTCCACCAATCTATGCACTACTGATCTGCTTTTTCTTGCTTATTGATGACTTCCTTTACCACCTTACTAATTGTCCTATGGTGGGAGGCTTCCATTTCCCACATGAATGGATGAATTAATGAAAAGTGAGCAAACAGGATAATACTAAATGTCTAAACCCAGCAATTTTGCATTTGTTGAATTAACCAGAAATTTTGAGACCAACCAGGTGGATCTCATTTATCTTAAATAACTGGCAGATTCCTGGAACCAGGTCATAGGTAAATTTCAAGTTTAAAACACCTATAAACCATAATTTGGAACTAAATTTTGTACTAATTATTAAGAGCCTAGATAAGCAACCAGTAATGCCAATGCTTTTAGAAAATTTGTGGGAGGAAAAACTTAAAAGTTACAAATATTTTCTTCATGGCCATTAACCTTTTTACCCAGAAATAACCGTGACACTGAGTCACAGCTCCAAATCATCCCTCAGGTAAGAGGGTATTTGTTTTAAAAAAAACCCTCTCACTTTTAAAAATTATTTGATAAACATTGACTATTCATTATGTAGCAGACACGATGATTAGAAATTTCTGGTCATTTTCCTTCATACAAAGAATATCCCGTAGTTTCCTCACTTCTACTTTTTCCATGGGACCAGCCGTGCCAGACACTGATCAGGGTCAGACTCCCTGTTGGGAAGAACCTCAGCCTTCGGGCCATGGACCATGCGAGGAAACAGGTCTGGAGCCTGCAGGCTGCCAGCACTCCATGGGAGTGAGACAGAGAAGCTTTCCAGAGGAGGTAACTGCTATAAGCAAAGTGCTGAAGAATAAGGGACAGAAAAGGAGCTTGCTGCCTTGTGGGGAATGAAATGTTGTGTTAGACACAAGTTATCTGAAAGGACATATTAGGCCAGGAATTTAAACGGGATTTAAGAAGCAGACTTTCATATCCAGGATGTAGCTCTGAGGACAGGCTTCTGGGGAAGCCACGGTGCAAAGTCTCACTCTCTTCATCAGCATCTGCTTTTTAGGAAGTGATGAGGCTTAGGGAGTGAGGGTTCCAGAGAAACCTGGGCGCATCTTCCTGGACACCTTTCTCTTTCCCAGCAACCTCCTGACCAGCTCAGACCATGAGCCCTGGGCAGCCCTGGGCAGAATGTCCAACGTCCCTGAGCCTCAGTTTCCTTTATAGTGAAAATGGAAGCAACGATGCTCCCTGTTGGAAGCCGTTTCTCTGGGTTCTTCTCCCACTGCAGACTATTAGGAAAAGCACCTGACACATCCATGCTGATGGTCTCAGCATCAGGTCTGTGGTAACAGACTGGGCTATTTGTTCATGGTGAGGAGGTGTGTGGACAGGATGAGACTGGGCCCTTCTGTACAGAAACGACCTGCACAGTGAGAGGTCGAGGGTGTCTGGGCTGGATGCGACAGGCAACGATGCCTGCCTTAGAGCTCTTATTCTGGCTTGGCCAGTCCCCGTTTACTCTGATTTAAAAGACAAAAAACCCCTCCAGTTTCAAGAGTGATGATAGGTAACAGAATCTTCAGAAATGGAAGGTACTTCACCATTCATTGCTCCTACCCTCCTTCCCCTGATTTAATCAAGACAATTTCTGTTCTTTCCCATTAGAGTCAATGACTCATCTGGGAACAAAACAATAGCTTCAATAAATACCACATTTGGCAAAACTATCACGCATTTTAACCTAGTTATTGCTTTCACTCAAATATTTATGAAGCATGTAAGATGCGCAAGCCTCACTGCTTGGTGTAGGAATGTCAGGGAAGGGCCTGACAAATAAATGTGTCAAATAAATGTGTTCGCCAATCTTCTCCTTTAGAGAAAGCATATGCATCAAGGTTCTCCGGAGACATAGAACCAATAGATGCATAGACAGATGGTAGATAGATAGATAGATAGATAGATAGAGAGATAGAGAGAGAGATAGGCAGATAGATTTATCTTAAGGAATTGGCTCACATGATTGTGGGGCTGGCAAGTCTGAAACCTGAGAGGCCCGCCAAGAGGCTGGCGATCAGGGAAAGGGCTGCTGTTGCAACTTGAGTCCAAAAGCAGCCTGGAGGCAGAATTCCCTCTTCTTTGTGGACCTCAGTCTTTTTTCTCCTAAAGTCTTCAACTGATTCGATGAGGCTCACTCATGCCATGATAATCTGCTTTATTCAGAGTTTACTAGTGTAAGTATTAATCTCATATCAGCAACATCAGGCTGGTATTTGACTAAAAATCTGGGTATGAGGCCCAGCCAAGTTGTATAGAGAGTTCACTATTGCAGAGTGCTCCGGGAATATATAATTGCAAGGTAATTTCGGCGTTCTCACATTACCTCCAGCCAGGGTCCCTGTGCTCCTTCTCACCCTCCTCAGGTAGCGGCCAGGCAGCTTTCTCTTGCCAAAGGAAGCAAGGACTGAAAGGAAGCCTGTGTGTGGATGCAGGGGGACCTGGCTCACTGCTCTCCCTGCATCCTAGTAGGTATGCAGTTTTACCCCTTGTACTTCAGGTTCCTCAGATGTGAAGTGGACACATTACCTCTCTCCTAGGACTGTAGTGAGCATTAAATAGAAGGAATGTGTGGAGGGGCTGGAGCGGTGCTCACATGACATGAGGTGCAGGCATTGTGCCGTCAGGAAGGGCCAGCATGCCTGACAGAGTGGGGCAGAGAAGGCCCCACATCATGATGGGTGGGGCAGGGTTGTAGGGCTTCCCTTACAGACTGAGGCAGCCCCAGAACAAGGCTCGGGCCTCAAGGGCAAGCCTGAGTTCCAAAGGGAAGTCAAGGCTCCCAAACCAGAGCTCCTGAATTGAGGTTTTTACTCTTTTAAAATTTCCATGTGCTCTTTCCCAGAATTCCGGATTTCAGTATAAAACACATTAAGTTCTTTTCTTCATCACTTCTACCCCAAATCCACTCACTCCCTTACCCAAAGGAGACAACTATTAACTCCTCTGTGTCAGGGCAGCCTTGCTGGGAGGGATCACCTGGAGCCTGAGGTGGGAGCAGGTGATGGGTTCACTGGGGGTTGAGGGTGGAGGGCTCCTCCAGGACCAGATTGAGGGCCCTCGGAGCAGGGGAGACTCCCGGCCCTCTCAGGCCTGCAGGAGTCCCCCTGAGGACTTCGGTTGGCGGGATTTTAAGCTTTCAGGCTGCAGCAGGTGTGGCATCAGATGCCTGAAGATGGCATTGTCCCTTGGTCACAATCCACACAGATCAGCAAGTGCGACAAGTGTGTATCTCCAGTGGATTCCTGCGCACCCTGTAGTTTTGATCAGGTTCATGAGCCCATTCCACCCTGGCTGCCTCTACCCTCTGACACTTGGCAGGAACCATTCACGTCTTTCTGATTTTTTTTTTGTTATTGTGACTACAAAAAATGGTGTTCACCTATGGTTTTGTGGGGTTTTTCCACTTTAGCAAATGCATTTTTCACTTAAGCATACATGTTTTTTCATGTATAAGTTTAACTTTTCTGTTTAGTGGGGCTTTTTTTTTTTTTTTTTTTTGCTACTTATAGAGAAGATAAACAAGGCAAACAAATAAAAAGTTTCCCACCAATAAAAGATGAAGCTCACTGTAGGCCTAGGAAACCAGCTTTCTGAGAGAGTGTTTACAAGGGTCAGCCCCCGTTCCTCTGGGAGGAAGCTGCCATGAGGCTCCCAGACCTAACCTGCACCCGGAAGTCCCCACCTCCACACTCCATTCCTAGAATGTTCCGTCTGGCCTTTCTCCCACTCTCCTGTAGCCATGTTTGCCTCTGAGGCTGACACAAAAGCTATTGGCCCTCTGCCACTCCATAAGCAAAGAAAAGGCGGCATCAACTTTCAGACAAAATGGTAATGAGTGGGCATATGTACTTAGGATATTGTTTCTTTACGAAACCTTCCAGACAGGCAAGCGAGTCTGGGGGAATTGCACTGGTGTATACTTTTGAAACATCTCATTGTCAAGGTCTTCCATGATCTCCAAAGGGACTTTTTCTTTGAAAAGACCAGAAACTCTCATCTTTATCTCTAGTTAGCAGTTTCCTCTCCAGCTGTTGTGAGAGGAGATATCAGTCACCAAGGCCTCGGATCCCTGAAAAGAGCCCTTGCGATATGCCACATTGCAAAACACCAGGCCATGCCCTTTCACATTTGCGCTGGAAAGATCCGAGTCACTCAGGCTGGTGGAGGTGACTCATCTTCCTGACCCTGAGTAGAGGACAGTCGGGTGTTAGGTGCATACTGCGCCCTTCTCAGCAGTCAGCATCCTGTTGGCCAGAAAAACACTGCCTCTTCCCAGGAAGGCTCTGTCTGCAGTGGGGACAGAAGCACCAGTGGACAGTGGCCACTGAGTCATGGAAGAAAACCAGGATGAACCTAGCAGTTCTGTGTTTGCAGTGAGAAGAAAGTGCCCCGTTTTCACACCCAACCCTGTCACTGAAACAAATCAACAACTTGCCCCTTTTTGTTTTTAAGAGTTTTGTGGCCCATTCTTATAGGGAAACAAACAATGATAGCAGACAGGATAAATACTAAGGAAGGCATAAAGCGATAATGATTTTGAAGAGGTCCAGTGGATGGTTTTTATCCGCTCTCCCCCTTATTCTGAAGTTTACTCATTCATCAGACTCCTCTACTCTCCACCCCCTGGCTTTTTCCTTCTCTTGGCCTTAGTCAAGATCATTTATTTACTTAACTAGTTATTTACTCCTCCTCTTGCTCTAAAAAGACATTGAGCCAGCTTATAAAAATACACAGAATAAAAATGGAAAAATGACCAAGATAGGCAATGAAGATGACAAGGGGAAGCTGACAGAGCCAGACATGAGAGGAACACGCAGAAATGTTGATTACATCTCATTTCATTTCTACAAGCGGGCTGCAAATTTGGAGCCACAAGAAAAAAACTAATCAGGCAGAAAGTGCACATTTACTGGTAAGTCAGGAAAAGAGACCAAAGGGAAAAGGTGAGTGAGTGATCACAGTCCCCACTTGCTGGGCATGTGGGCCAGGGAAAGCATTAAATGCTTTTTGGTCATCTTCTCATTTGATCCTGATGGTCACGTGGGGTGGATACTATTATGATGTTCATTTTACAGACAAGGAATCTGAGAATTTGAGAGAAGGTGAGTAATTTTCCTAAAACCAAACAGTCAACTGTAGAAGGGGGATTCAAATTCAGTCTATCAGGCTCCATGTCTCGGTGCCAAACCAGGAAACTCATCCTGGTGAGCAGTGGGGGAGTTCTATGCAGGTATTTCTGCAACAACTGCAATTAGAATTGTAGGGCTGTGCCGCCTCCCCGCTTTCAGTGTAATTCCTTAATGCAGGCACAAAAGCATAAGCACCCCTGAAATTCAATGAAAGCAATTCCTTGAGCTAAAAGTTTGTCCATGTGCTAAGTTCTTTGATGATCCAAGTTCTTTCTCTGTGTAGATACATAAATACTGGAAATTCTACTAGGAAGTAGAGCAACAGGTATTTTCTCAAACCATAGTGAGTCATTTTAATGCATTCCAAACCCACTCTAATACGATTTATTTATACCTAAGAAGAAATTCAAAGCTGATGTCTTTGTTCTCTCCTCTCCCATGCCAACGTCTACACAGGAAATACAGCCAACAGAATATGCAATGAAAACCTCCACTAAAAACATCTAAAGGACAAGCTCACCTCCTTCATGGTCCTTTTCTTCCAACCTAGTCTTTGTAAAATGCTTTAGGAATGAGGCATTCCCTCTGTTTAAGACCTCTCACCACTCAGGCAACATTTCTCAGATTTTCGGCATCCATAAGCCACTGTAAGCTAATGCAGGCCACCAATGTTAGGTAAAAATTCATCACAACTTTAAGTTATAAAAACATTATATGCTTTTTAAAACTTTCATTATGGAGAAATTCAAACATATGAAAGTAGAAAGTATACTGAACCTCTATGGACCTACCCATCACTCAGTTTCAATAATTATTGACTCATGGGCAATCTGTATTTTTTTCTTTTTTTTTTTTTTAAAAACAGTTTATTCATTATTTTTAGAGAGTGGTAGGGAGAGAGGCAGAGAGGAAGAGAGACATCAATGTTATGTTGCCTTTCATCTGCCTCCAGCTATGGATGTGGCTGGAGACTGGGCTTGCAACCTAGTTATGTGCCCTGGTTGGGGAATCGAACCAGCAACTTTGGGTTTGCAGGCTGGCACCAAGCAATCTGTTTTAATTCTACTTCCATCCACTTCCTCTCCCTCAATCATCCTGGTAAAAATCCCACATCTTATATCATTTCATCCATAATCATTTCAGTATATGCCTCTAAAAGACATGAATCTTTTTTTTTTTTTTAAGATTTTATTTCATTATTTTTAGAAAGAGGGGAAGGGAGAGAGGCAGAGAGGGAAAGAGGCATCAATGTATGGTTGTGTTTCACCTGCCTCCAGCCACAGACCTGACTGGAGACCTGGTTTGCAACCTGGTTATGTGCCCTGGCTGGGGAATCGAACCTGCGACCTTTGGGTTCGCAGGCCAGCACCTTATCCACTGTGCTACCAGCCAGGGAAAAAGACATGAATCTTTTAACATTACAAGACCATCATCACAACTAAAAGTATTCATAAGAGTTCTTAAGTATCATCAAATATCAAACTTTCAGTCATCTCAAAAATGTTTTTTTAAGCGTTTTTATTTTTTGAATCAGAATCCATATAGGGCCCACACATTCCTATCAGATAGAATATTATTTTAAATAATAATCAATTCAAGCTTTTGTAAGAGGATATCATTTTCAATCTCTTCCCGAGGCATCTGTCCTATTTATTCAGGTTTCTTTTTCTGTTTTTAATTTTTTTAAATTAACTTTTAGAGAGAGGGGAAGGGAAGGAAAAAGGGAGAGAGAGAAAGACATCAGTGTGCAAGTGATACATCAATTGGTTCCCTTGCCCCCATCTGGGGACCTGGCCTGCAACCTGGGCATGTGTCCTGACCAGGAACTGAACCAGCGACCCTCCCGTTCCCAGGCTGGGGCACAATCCACTGGGCCACACCAGCCAGGGCTCTTCAGGTTTCTTTCCTTACCCTTTATTTCTACTAAGTTAAGCACTCCTAACTTATTGCTCCAGGTCACCGGAAAGAGCATCAACTATCTAATGTCTCTTTCCAATGACTAAGGATTCAGAAATGAGAGATTTATCATTGAAAACCCTTTTGGCCCAGTTATATAATATATGCAAAATCCAGGCGGATGCATGCTTTACCTCGGGAGAAGGGGGCCAAATGGTCCCCTTCATCCACCTGGACTACTCCCAGCTCTGGAGAGCACTTGGCCAGCCCTACAGGTAGTCCTAAACGATGCCCAATAATACACGGCTCTCCTCCTGTTAAAGTGACAAGTATCAGAACTGGAAAAGATTTCAGCTCCATTCAAAGGAGACAGGACCTCAGTTTGGTCTTAAAAAAGAAACAATCTCATTTCTCAGCTGTTTTCTCTTTTAAGAGGTTAAGTTTGTATCCTACGGACCAATGCCAGAATTTACAAGGTCTCTGAGACAAATCTCCAGTGGGCATGCCATGATGGGCAAAGTCAAATTCTCATCCAAAATTGTGGAAAGGCTCTCTGATGGCAGAAGGGAGAATGGAGGGGTGGGGATCAGACTGTCAGAGCAGTTAGAAGGACATGGAAATTCCAGGCAGGAACTGATGTGCTCCTGATGTGCTGTAGGGAGAGGGCAAACAGAAGCAAGGAAAGAAGAAATCTGGGGACTAATTGAATGTGTGTGGAGGGAGGGGCAGGGTGGAAAAGATGGATGGGGGAGGAGTCTTTAGTGACATTCATGTTTCTAACTCCAGTTCCGGAACGCTATGTGAAAAGGAATCCTAAATACACACACACATGCACACACAGAGAACCCTTTTCCAAATTGCTCATGGCCTGGGATGGCAACAGCCAGCTGGTATGTGGAGAAGGTACACCCCATGTGAAAATTCTCTTTGTAGTTACAGCAAGGGTTGTCAACATGGGATGCACATGAGAATCATCCGGGGAGTTTAGAAAATACTATGCCCAGGCCCCAGCTCAGGTGAGCTGAGTCGCAATCCCCAGGTATTTTTGTGTCTCCCTTCGCCTTCCCCACAACACAGGTGACGCTGTGGAGTCAGGGCTGAGAACCCCTGGGCCAGGCGTGGACAGCAAGGGCTATTGGCACAAAACTACAGGCCCGGTCCAAAACCTGTAGGAGGGCGCATTGTTGGAACTGTTCACGGCCTGAAGCTTAGTTTGGCTCAGCTTGGCCCCCTATTGCTTGGGATGAGAGCAAGGACCTGACCTTTGGAACTCAGCTCTCCGGCAAAAAGAGGCTGGCAAGGATACCCTGGCAGGGGAACAGGAAAGGAGGGAGGGAGCCAGGTGTCCAGCACACGAGTTTCCCCTCTGCCTGCAGAAGGCAGCATTCTCACAACTTCCGTGCGGTCACATTCACGCTGGGGTATTTGTTAAATGCAACTGCCTGCAGCGGTCAGGTCCAGGGGGTATAGCCCAGGAATCTGCCTCTCAATGGGTCCCAGGTGACTGTGGGAGGGTTCATGGCCCAAACCCTGAGAGGCCTGCGGGGGCAACTGTCTGTGGCCCCCACCGTAAACACCCACAGGGCAGATTCTCTCCATCCTGGACCCTGCCTGGCCCAGCAGACTCTAAATAAGAGGTTGAAACAGTGGTACTGGGGTGCTACCCAATTGTGGGGGGTTTGTGGAAAAGTGCACCTGCCCAAATTTTCATTGTGTAATAGGAAGTGGAAGCAAAGAAGGAAGCGCCCTTGGCTCGCTTACTCTACTCCGTTTCTCCAAAGGGAAACGGGTATCTGGGGGTGGGGGGATTCCTAGCCTGAAGCGGTGAGCCTGGAAATGCAGGAGCCATGGGAACCCAGGCAGCAGCCCTGGCCTTCCGGAGAACTTCAGTTTCTGCAGTGGGTTTCCAGGTGAGGTCCCCGACAAGCATCAGCAAATGTTAAAATGCAAATTCCTGGCCCCACACCTTACCTTCCGCACCAGATCAGGCTGTCTGCGGGTGGGGCCCTCAACCTGTGTCACAACAAGGCCTCGGGTGATCCTGCTACCACTCAGGTTTGAGGATCCTGCACCGGAGGCTTAAATGCTCCAGGGCTCTTGGGCGTAGGGTAGGGAAGGTTCTCCACCTTTCATTTCCTTCCCATGGGGGAAGGGAGTCGCCACACAGCACGCCTCCCGCTCTCAAGGTGCTGAAAGACAGGGGTTGCTTGGGCCAAAGGAGAAAGGAAGCCAGGTTCCGGGCAGCTGCCACCTGCTCTTCCAGCTGACTCTCAGCTTTGTTTTTCTTTTCTGTGAGCCTGGCAGGGGCAGGGTGGGGCTTTTCGTCATAAATAAAAGGTACTTGGTGCCTATACCCAGCTCCCAAGTTGTGGCAACTCTGGCCCAGGAGCCCCAAGGTCTGGTTCCACTGTCTTCACTGGGGAAATATCAGAGGAAGACTCACAGGTCTCAGGGCACATCTTTCTCTTCTCCTCCTGGCCCAGGGCTGGGAAGCACACACCGCCGCTGCTCAGGCTTCAGTCAAAGGGGCTGCATCCCACAAAAGCCCTTCTTAGGAGGGTTGTGAACGTCTGTACCGCACCTCCAGGAATGGGTTTCAGTCAGCTGGGGCTGCTACAACAAAACGCTGTGAAGTGGCTTAAATAACAGGCATTCAAGGGGGACCCCCCCCAAAAAAAAAAAACCCGAGAATTTATCTATAAAAAATTGTGTATTTATTCTTACATGTTCAAACTTCAGTCACCTTTAAAGAACTCTCTACTGGATGCAATACACCAGTGGAAATGTTTTCTCCTCTTCTCAGAACCGTTTTTGAACTCATGGATTTTGATGCCTTTTTAGTGCCTCCGCTGTTTTTCATTCCACCTTTTTCACATCAGCGTGGATTTTTTTCATCTGGGAAACAGAGTCGCTCAGGCAAGATCAGGTGAATAGGGAGGGTGGGGCATGGAGGTCGTGTTACTTTTGGTCAAAAACTGCTGAACAGTCACTGTGCTGTGGGCAGGTGCGCTCATAAATCACCCATCATGAAGTGAGCAAGCGTGTTGAAAGAGTCTTCAAAAACAATTCACTGAAGCTAAACACAGCCTCTCACAATGGCAGCTGATAACTGATATAGACGGGTTCCTAGAGGAGGAAGGCTGTACTCCAAGGGGCTGGCCCTCCAGAAGATAAGTCTGGGGTGTGTTTGGGTTTTGTTTTTGTCCCCCCACCCCTAGTATGTCTCTGAGTTGTGTGTGGCTGGGAGGAGAGGCTGCTTCGGAGGCTAAGGCACAGGGCAAGGACTGGCCCACTGTGACAGGGCGAGTTACTCAGCCTTTCTTTACCAGTCCCAGGTTGGGACCTTGTCCAACTATTCTGAACAAAGAGAAAGACGCTCTGAAGAGGGAGTCACTGGGATCGGGAATAATCCAGTGCTGTTGTCAAGATTTATCAATAGAGTCTTTACATGTGTTATAAGAGAGTTTACAACTTTGAAACAAAAATTTGGGGATGCACTTGGGTTAAGTTAAAAGCACAATTTCATATTTTCTTGTCAAATGACTTTACTTGAAAGGACAAATGAAATATAATTTAACAGGAAATATCACACTTGGAGGAAAAACATAGAAAAAAAAAACAAACCCTTAAAGCCAAACATTCTTTCCAAGGCACAGCACTGACATTTCCAGATTGACAGCAGCATGAGTATGTTTCCATGAAACAGAATTATGAGTCCAAAGTCTGCCTTTGAAATCGTTTTCCACTTCATCTCCACTTCCCCAGGCTCAGGGAACGATGCTCGTGGCCTTTCTCAGGGCCAGGTAGCCAGTGACAACATCGGACGGCAGCCTCCGAATGTAGGAAAACTCCTCGATGGTGCTGAACCGAAGCTTGCTCTGCGGGTCAGTGTAGCTGGCCTGGGTGGGAAGCGGGCACAAGGAACGGCAGAGTTGGTGCTGGTGGTAGTGAGTATTTTAAGTTCAAGTTTAACTTTTCTTCTATGTTACTGAAAGTGAAATATATCTTCATCATGTCTTATTCTGTCACCAAGAGCCTTAATTGCTCCCTCTGGCGAAGAGGTGTTAATCCTCCCAGATTTAGCAATACTTCAGGCGGAGGATGAGGAATAACCACATTGGGCACTAGGATCCTTCTGGTTGGTGCTCAAGCACTAGAAGCAACAGATGCAAAACTGAATTCTCGAAGAAATCCCTGCCTTCAAACTCCCACCTGCTTCCCACAAGTGTTCCAGATCTGACCCCAAAGCGGGGAGCGGCACCCCGGGCGCATTGGCACACCTGCTCTTCCCTGCTACCCTCTACCCAGTCCCAGGGCACTTCTCGCCCAGTCTCCCACCCCTCCCCGTGCCACTTCCACGGCTCCCTGGGCCACCCACACCCACGCTTCCACCGGCAGGGACAGGATCCTACTATCGCAGCCAGAGTCAAATTGGCAACTTGCAATTCTGGTCATGTCCTTCTTCATGAAACCTCTCAATGGCTCTTCTCTGTTCTCAGAACAAAGGCCCAAGTCCTCAGCATGGTTCTTCCTCAGCCACTGTCCTCACTCGCTAGTTCCAACTTCCACAGCTCTAAGTCCCTCCTTCCTGTCATGTTCCATTTGCCCCCCTTTCCTTGGAAGGGCTCCCACCCTGGCCCACTAAGTTCAGTAATCACCTGTTTATCCTACAGGACTCTGTCCCCAAAGTCTTGTCATCAGGGAAGCCTTCTTATCTGCTCTCCACAGGAGGTCAGGGCCCCACTCTCACCTCACCACATTTGTCTCCTTTTAATTTTATTATCTCTATAACTCTTTGACTAAGATCTAGGCTCTGAGACTCCCTGAAGCAGAAGCCCTGTGGTGTGCTTAATCACTGAATTCTGGCTCCTAGTGCAATGCAGAGCACACAGTAGGCTTCCAGTCAGCATTTGTACAGCAAATAATAGATGAATGAACCAACAAATGGATGATTAGGACCATCCGAAAAAAGAGAACTTGCTTTCCACTAACATACCAAAATTCTGTTTTGCTCTGTTTTTCCTATGTGCGGAGTGCAGAATCTAATTCACTTACTATATACCTCAAGGCACATGGCTTCTACTGATTTTTGAAACAGAAGACATGAGGGTGAGTCATTTGGAACTCCTTTAAAAAATTATAAGAGGTGCCATTAAAGTCTAGACAGATAACATCCCATTGCTCCAGCATGGATTGCTGGCTTCAGTGTTGTTCATCTCTGTGGACCTAGCAGCTGCAATGCTGTGATTCAATCAGGGAGGGAAGCAAAGAAGCTACAGGCTAAAGGGAACTGAGTCATGGGTTTCTCATAAGCTAAAATGTCTCCAATTCTGCCACTGGGGATCTCTTTAGTGTAATGGCTTCCCATCAGGAAAATGAGATTATTTCTAAAAAATTAAGATGAATTAAAGCTCTAAAACTTTGATCCTTTGGTTTGATCTAGATATTGCCTTTCTGTAACACATGAAAGTACTGTAACATATGACAGTAACATGAGGCCCGCTTAAATAGAAAAACAGCAAAAGTGCCTTCTGACTGGCCATGCAGCAGTTAGATGAACTGACTGGCAAGGAGGCTGCCCCACAGTTCCGAGCAGGGGCGCAGGCATGTGCATCTGGCCTTGATCATCCACCCTCCGTATATGAACCAGCCTGGCCTGGCTCCATTCCTGTGGCTGCCTCACTCCTACCGCCAAACTGAGCTGAGCAGGCCCGCCCAAGTTCAGACCTCACTGCCAAGAAGGCTGCTGAATAAATAATGCGAAATACACGGATACTGTGGCACCCTCAAAGAACTTGCACACGCTAGCCGTGACCTACTATTCTAAACAGAGGGGAGGATCCCAAGCGACACTGCACAGCTGAACCCAGTCAAGAACGGCACTCCTACTGTCGGACCCTCCCCCGGGTTCCAGCCCTGGGGCCTGAAGGAAACAAAGGCCACCTTCCCAGAAGGCAGGCTCTCAGCCTTCCTCACTGGAGGGTGACACGCAGTGTGCCAGGCTCCCCCATTTGTCCCAGAGCCACACACTTTCCCTAACTTTGTAGCAGGGCTAAACACAGAAGTGACTACTCGCTGCCACACCCATGCACGGGACAGTCGGTCACTTGGCTGGGTGGGAAAAGGTGGGTCAGTGTAAACATGGTCTGAGCTTCAGTTTTTAATTATGAAACTTCAACTAATAAAAGTAACAGATGAACATATTTCCCTCTAAAAAAGAAAAAAAACATTACGAATATGACTGAAGTCCCTTTCTATTGCCATCTACCATCGGACGCCCTATGCCTTCCCCTAAGGAAACCACTGCTGGGTGGGCACCCTTTCAGACCTTGTGTATCTGTATCCTTACACACATATATAAACACAGCAGGGAAATTATCCTATATTTTTTCATGAGTATGTGCTGATTTTTCCTTAGGTGGTACTATGCTGCCTGCACTGCTTTGCACCTTTCAGTAAATAATATATCTTAGAAATCAATCCATGTTGTTACGTATTCATCAAACTCATAGATTAGTATGAAAACACCCTGCTCCCCTGACTGACTGACCTTCATGTTGTTCCCAATACTTTGCTAATACGTTTTCTCATAAGCACTTCTGCATGAAGCTCCTTGAGCAGTTTCAGGGAGCTGTCTAGAAAGCAAATGCTGAATCAAAACAGCAACGTACGAGGATATCCATTTCTCTATGTTGGTGATGATGTATATGACCAAATGTATTCATTTCTTCCCTACCTGATGAGTGTTTTTCCTAATTACCAGTGAACCTGAATATCTACTTATTGATCACGTATACCTCCTCCTTGTAATTGTCCATTTACATCCTTCCAGCCAGTTCTTCTATGGGTTTATCTTTAAATGATTTGGAGTTCTTTGTACATTCAGAATTTCTTGCATCTTACATGCAGTGGGAAAAGAAGTTTTAGGTTTTCTATAACATGACACGTCCTTTGCCAATGGCATAATAGGGCCTGAAACAATACTGCTCACAATGATTTTCATGCCTCCTCCTGTGTGAAAAACCACTGTGTAAGCAGATAAGCTACATTCTAAGGAAGCACCCTCCAAGTCTGGCCATAAACCGTGGCTTCTATAAGCCTGGCACAAAATGGTACAGGGAGGACTTTCCACTTGGGGCCATAACAGAATAACTGGTCCCCACCTAGCTCTTCTGCCACAAAAAAACTATTAAAAAGTATGAAGTATATGAGGCAACTATTTGCAGGCAGTAGACAAGAGACAGGAGAAGGCTGCAACATTTCTCTCAAGGTGAATCCCTTCAGAGGACCTTTAGGAGAAACATGCCACGAACAGATGCAAAAAGAACGCACCACACGTGCACAGACGTGCGCGCACGCACACGCACACACATCGTTCTTCTCCATCGTTTTTTGGGATCATTGTATTTAAGGACCTATGTTTAAAAGTTTGTAGCTCACTGAGGAGTGCGTGGCTCTCTGGAGGAAAAGCTAAAATATGTAACTAATTCAGGGTATAACTAACCTGATTTCCAAAATTACAATAAAAACTTAAATCCTTCCCAAAGTAAAATGTGTGTCAGTTAGTTTGCTACAGGAGTTGGAGGCATACATTTTCATAAAAATGTAAAGCATTTAGATGATGTGGATGAGTTTTTAAAAGGAACGTGACTTGTTTGTGCTACAGTTATGAAGAAAGCACATATTCCAGACTGAATAGTGATGAAAGGATGAAGAAGTGAACTGAAAGTTCCAGCCTCCACCCACATTCTGAAAAGAAGGAAGCGAGCCTCCCTCAGGTTCCCGAGGTTCAGCAACTTGCCTGAGACTCGCTCATCCAACTGCGCTGCTGGTTTTCAAACTGTCCCCAGGAGCACTTTAGCAGTGACTGTGGTGGGGGCAGTGAGGACCAGAGGACCAGATCCACACAGGACCACAGTGGTGCTTAAAAACATGTTTAAAAAACCACTGCCTTTAACCACGGTGCCTCTTCAGAGAAGTGTGAATCTTTTTTAAAAAGTACAATCATCTCTAAAATGTTAAAGCCTGGTAAGTAAAAAATAAAATTTGGTTTTTTTCATGTAGTTTACAAGATATATATGAAATGGCTTTCACACAAGCACAGGAAGGGGAAGTGATACTTGGGCTTCCTTCTTTCTGGAGCCATCCTCTCTCCAGGATGCACGCATGCTACCCCAGGTCACAGCCACTCTGACATAAATCTGTGAACACTTTACTACAAGCCCATGACCTCTTCAAAGTCCATACATGGGCCCCAGGCAGCACAGGTGGTGGTCAATACTCAACCCTGTCTAAGGAGACAACACTGTGAAATCTTCCTTTCAATTCCATGTTGAAAGAAACGGAGATATAATTATACTCACAAGAAGACCTGAAACATCAGAATACTTCTTAGCTGGTTTGAAGGATGGCGGGGCATCAATACTAAAGTCTGGAAAAAGAAAAAAAGAAAAAGAAGATAATTAAACTGTCTTGAAAACATCCCTTCCCCTTTTATCTAAAATAGTTTGATAATATTTCTGAGATTTTTACTTTGTGATGAAGTACTCACAGAATTCCTGGGGGAAATAAGGTAGTATGTCATCAGCCAAGGGCAGGCTCTGATCTAGCTTCACCCTGTCCCCAGCAACCCTCTCTCCTCCTGCACAACCACCGGAAAGCTTGTCTGCCCACAGGCCATTTTCACTGTCTCGGGCTACATGGGCTGATGTGACGAGATGCCAAACAACCCACTGCTTGGATCTCAGCATCCGGATACTGGAATGTCCACACCCAGACAACTGACTAGCTCACTTGTCTCCATCTGAGTCACCCCCATGAAAGATGTGCAGTGGGGCAACAGCTGGAGGAAGCTTACCTATACTTTCCAGTGAAGCTTCACAGAACATATAACAGTGCTTCACATAGATTTGGAAATACGTACTGTATAGCATAAAGCATTTACGCTGAAAAACACTGGCTCAGAGAGTAAAACAGAGCTGGCCTTCAGGCCTATTGTTAGGAAACCTCCTAAATCTGGGGCAACCACGTTCTTGGAAATAAGTTTCAAGAGTAGACATCTGAATAAGAAGTATGTCAAACAGAAACACCAATATTATTATATCAGGACTCATTTCCCCAGACTGATATTAGCAATGACATTAAAAACCACACAGCCATGACAACACAAACAAACAGATTCAATACAGATATAGTTATGAGGAAATACACACATAAGCTCCCTATATTGATGCCACTATAAAATTCCTAAGCTAAAAATTATTTCCTACATTAATGCAAACATAATAATCTGGGTTTGTGGTAAGAAAGCTCCCAGACTAAACATGATAAACTCACAGAAGGGTCTAAACAACTCACAGTTTGGATCGTTCAGTTGCCACGGCAATGCCCTTTCAGAAGCAAGGATTTGTTTCAGGTTCTTCCAGGTTCTATTCTTCTTGCCAGCTACTGCACCGCCATGGCCAGAGTGCTTGAATTAGAAGCATGGATAGGAAGAAACAAAAATCAATGGAAAGTACCATTCCAGAATCTGACATTTATGCTTGTTCATAACTGTAACGTAGCCTTCATTCTGTCAGCAATCATTTGTACCCCTAAGCCTATTTTAAAAAATGTGTTACACTGTACACTTTAATCTTACTTATAAAAAATGCTTTTGGATTGTCAAAATTCTTGAGTTAGTTGGTGGTGGAGTAGAAATAAAAGGTTTTTTGTTTTTTACATGCACACAGAAAATCACATCCTTTATTGGGTCTAACTTTATAGAATTCATTCATGAATTTCCCACTACTTTAAAATAAATGGACTACCAAATTAGATTTAAACTCATTTAGACCACATCTCTAAACTCCCTTCTAAAGGCAAGTCTCTCTGCCTTGCAAATTACTTAATATCCTAAAAACCCAAGTCTGCCTCAATCACAGCATGGCAAGCCTTCTGGAAATACATTTTTCTTTTTATCCCACGAAGATGACAGAATAAAATGGGAAAGAATAGCAAAATCCGTTGCAGGCACCAGCAATACAGTATTTCAAAACTAATTAATGAAAAATAAACTTTCAATAGTATAATCTGAATCACTGTGATTTATCACGTCCCTCAAGAATGAAAGGATAGTAGGTAGCCTGTTCCTACTTAACAGTGCAGGAGCTCACATTTACTTGTGGGAAGGGCTCATCTTCTCCCGCGCCCACCCCTCCCACAAAGCCCATGACAGAGAAGGTGGCAACTGGATGATGGAGCAGGGGACGCCACCTGGGCTGCAGGCCTTGCGTGACCAGAAGCCAAGGTTTGGCTGTTCGGTTTTTAATCTATCAAAAAGCTGAGATGCTTACCACAAAGTTGGGATCCTTAAATGGCAGTGGTTTGACAGTTTTTTCCATAGGTCCTGTGCTAAAATCAGAGGGCACCATTTTATTCTCACTCATGGCTTCCATGCTGATACCCTTAAACACAGTAAGAATAGTAGGAGGTCAGTATTTTTTAGCTGTGTTCCCCACTGCAGCTCTAAGCAACACATAAGATGATACCACAGGACTTGTGAGGGACGGAAGCCAGTGTGCCAGGAGGCCCAGCAGGCGGCCTGCACCAGAGGAAGAAGGAATGAATGTTAGACTGGCTGCAGCCCCTGCTGTGCAGAAGCCCAGGAGAAGCAACCAGGGCCACGCACAGGGATGGGTGTCCTACTTGAGCTGGCTCATTGAACTCTGACCACCGCTACAGATAGTGCTATTATCCCCAGTATACAGAAAAAACTGAGGCTCCCCATGGCACCACATGGCTCCTACTCCTGCTGATCTTGTCAAACTGTGTCTTGCAACATCAAGACAAAAGAGGTCCAGCCCTTTAAGTGTGTCATCAGCCAGATCCCAGGCTAGAGCTGGTATGCTTAAGGGGCACAAAGGATGTGGACCTTCTGAGGAAGGAGAATAGAGGAGCAGAGGCTAAACTCCGGCTGTGGCCAGAGTACCCTGACAAGCAAGCTAATATGCTTTAAAACAAACAAACAAAAACATTGAAGCTAAGAGTCACAAAGAAAAAAAAATACAAAACAAAGGAAGAAATCGCTTCTGATTTGTAATTTCCAATCTTCCCACAGTGAAAAAAAACTGGTTTTTGATGCATAATTTACACAGAGCAAAATGCACAGATCTTAAGGGCAGGTTTCATGAGTTTGGCCTGATGTTTACACTTGTGTAACCCATGCCTCATCGGGATAGAGAGCATTCTCATCATTCCAGAAAGTTCCCTCACCCTCTTCCTAGTCAATGCCTTCCCCCCTCAGGGGCAACCACATTATTTCTGCCTGTTCTAAAACTTCATGAGTAGAATCTGATGGCGTGTACTATTGTATTTGGCTCCTTTAGCTCAGCATAATGTTTCTGAGATGTAGCCCTGCTTCTGCATGGATCAGTAGTTAGTTTCACTGAATCTGTACACTACTCAGCAGAGTAGTATTCTATTATATGGATGTACCACAATTTGTTAGTCCATTATCCTGTTGATAAAATTGGGTCATTTTCAGTCTTCAGCTATTATAAATCAAGCTGCTGTGCAGTATCTTCATAAGCCTTTGTGTGGGCATGTGCTTTTAACTTCTTCTGGTTAAATACCTAGGGGTGGAATAGTTGGGTTAGAGGGTAAGTATATATTTAACTTTATAAGAAACCGCCAAGTCATTGTCCTAGATGGTCGCACTCACATTCCCAGAAGCAATGTAAAAGAGTTCTAGTTGCATAAATAAGATATTCCACCCTATCACCCGCAGCACCCTACTCCCTGCAGTGGCATCCAGGTGGGAGAGGGGGGGTCGGGGAGACAGGGGCCACTCGCTCTGCTGCCACAGTTCTCCACAGCCTCTTCTAAAACACCTGCCCACACTCTGCTCCGAAGTCTCTCCGCATGGGCCTGTGCTCCTCTGTTCACACCACCTCTCCGACCTGGACTGCCCCTCACCTCATCCCACCCCTACCTGCTGTCCTTCCTAACTCTGCCCCCCACCCAGGGCCCAACTCAAATGTCAACTCACTAAGAACCAGGAGGTCTCCAGTTTCTCATCCTTTTCCTACTACCTGCAGCCACAAACGCTGTCTCTCTCTCCTCCTCTCCCTTCCTCCCCACACCCTTCCACAGTCCTTTGACCTCATCTGGCCCCTTCCTCAGCTGTAAGCTGCAGAGGAGTGACCCCGAAGCGCACAGCTTGACCACTCCGTTCTCCACGGCACAGTCGGGGACACACAGTCAGGGACACACAGATGCAAGCTCGATGTGGCTCCCTCGCTGCCGACTGCCCAGTGGCTCCCATCCTCCTTCGGACTGAGAACAAATTCTCCTCCCCAGCCTTGCTTCTTGTTCCCCCTCCTTCCTGTATTATTTTGGTGCAAAATTTATTGTCATTTTCTATACAGCACAAATAGTTTCCAATTATTCTATTTTTATTTATGCTTCACTAAAATTATTCTCATAAGGATTAGTCCGTGTCAGATTTACCACAAAGGTTAGATTTTGCATTTTTGTACATAACTTACTTTACTGCACTTACGATTTTTCCCTCATAGTCACAGCTAGGTACATTTCTGCAAGGTACATGTGTTCTGGGAGATAAGATACAATTTAATGAGGAAGATTTAATTTTCCCATCACATTTAAGCATTAGCCAACCATTACCTGGGTAGCCAGTTGGCAAGGTTATTTTGTGTTGACTATTTCTTAGAGTAACATCCATAAATTAGATATATGATTGATAGTTTGTACTTCCGTCTTAGTCAATGAAAAATCAGCCACTTTTGAAACAGACAGGGAACAAGAGGTCAGAAGGAGAGACAAAGGAGAGAGAAAACAAGGGTGGAAGGGGTGGAGTCACAGTGCGAACGCACAGAGGCGTCAAAACCTTGTGCTTCACTCTTGGGCTCACCCTTCTGTCCCCTCCCGCCACAACCCAGTGCCTGGGACAGTCAACGCCCAATCGTCACTGACTGGTTCACTGATTAGTCATGGAACAAGACAGAAGCATGATTACGTGCCAGCATCAGTGTTTAAGATGTATATGCTCAGGACTTCACCGTAAGGAACAGTCTCCTGGTGGGATGCAGTGGCCAAACACCAACACGGAAAGGGTAACTCAGAAACAATTGGACTTGGCTCCTATGAGGCACAAGGAACATGGTGGGAAGGACAGGAAGACGGAAGGGAAGAGAAAGGAGTAAACTTCTCTGAGTATAGCTTTTTGTCAAGTTTTGGCCTTCTGAATCATACTAAGGTCTCACATGCAAAATAATAATAATAATAATAATAATAATAAAATGAACAAGGATGGAGCAGCAGATAAGAGAAAATAGAATACAAACAAAACCAAATCAACTTAACAGTATTTGGAATGAATAGCAACCACTCTGAAGGGGAGAAAGGGAGAAATAGCTTTAGTGACTTTGAACCCAGTGTTCTGACAATATAACCTGAGGTTAAAGGCAGTGAGAGCCATAAACAATTGCTAGGTTTGTTTCTCACAAGGGTATACTACTTTATACGTACTCTAAGATGAAGCCAATAAAGGATGAGGGGAGGCTAGTGGATTAAAATCAGAGGTTACCAGTATGAACCCATTTTTTGCCTTACTTCTGAGAGGGTTGGAAACAATGAACAATAGGCACACTATGGTCTATATCCTGGTTTGTCAGTATTATTTTTCAAGAACTGGTAATCCTTGAAAAGGTGGCTGATTTTAGGGCTGGGTCAGAAAGTTTAGGATGATCCTTGAGGTGCCAGAAAGTAAGAAAGCTATTATACCAGCTTGCCAGGGCTGCTATAACAAAATATCACCGATTAAGTGGTTTGATTTATCTTCTCACAGTTCTGGAGACTAAAAGTCCAAGATCAGGGTGCCAGCAGGGTTGATTTCACCTCTCCCCTTAACTTGTAGATGGCATCTTCTCACTGTCCTGCATGACTTTTCCTCTGTACACATGCCTCCCTGGTGTCTCTCCCTCTTGTTTTAAGGACACCAGTCATATTGGGTTAGGGACCCACCCTTATGACTTCATTGAGCCTTAATTACCTCTTTAATGGCCCCATCTTTAATAGAGAGACATTCTGAGGTGCACTAAGAGTTAGGACCATGATGTATGACTCTTGGGAGTACACAATTTAGTACATAACAATTCAGTGAGCATCCCATCAGGACAGAATAACCACAACAGCTAAGGACAACTCAAGAAAACAGGCAGAATGTAAAAGAGGTTTCCTAGGGCCAGGTACACTTTAAGTTTCAACTTAACTGCATTTTTCATAAAGAAAACGACAGCTTATGTAATGTCGTTTCCAGCTGGGAGAAAATAAGCAAATGGAACTACTAAACAAGCAGAGGAGATACTAAAGGGAAATGAAGCACCAGGCCCCCAGGCCTCCAACTAATTACAGAACCATCCACAGAACATGCCCAGCTGACAGTGCTGCCATCTTCAAGCGGTGGCATTTGTGCTCTCTCCCTCCCCAGAACGGCTGAAAGACAGCACTTTCCCCTCTGTGTTCACACCTCTTCCCTGAAGCCTAGAAGGTAAGGTCAGAGACACAGTGAAATCCTGGGAAGATCCAGACAGAAAGTGCTGCCCCAGAGGCCACTAAGAAAAGTAGGGACCACAGCAAGTCCAGGTGGGTTGGAAGGTCCGGGGGATCTGCTAGCAGAGGGGATGCACCAATGGGCACGCGCATCTACTGAGAGGAAGGGGCAGATGGAAGGACAAGACGGCTAGAAGTCGGCATCACCATTCCAAGTGGCACGCTTGAGATGAGTCAGAAAGGGAACGAAGGTGATGCGCTCACTCCCTGATTTTCAAAACCGACCCCTCCTGCTCCTTTGAGCACTCCAGCCTCTTCTTGTCCCTTGTCAGCTGAGAAGCATAGAAAGGAAGCCATTGTGAGATGGACTAAGCTGCGACTACCACACTGCATCCTGCCTCTGAAATAGTGAGGGCCCTCTTCCCTCTCTCAGCAGGCTCCAGAAGAAGACCCCAGTTGGGCCCAGAACTGAGTTTCCTGCGTTTCTTCCCTCTTTAACTCTGCCCTCACATTTCTACAGCCCTCACTCTTCTCTTCCCCTGGGATTCCTTCCACTGAGCTTTAATAGACTTTGTGACTATTAGTGACAGGATGAGAGGGAGAGACCTTCAGTCAAAGGGAGGATCGAGTCTGTGAGGCGGAGATGCAATAAAAATAAATTTTAATATGATGTACAGTTTCCTATTACCAAACCACTATAACACTAAGAGACTTTACGAGATGAGCTATCCTTCCCCGAGACATGAACACCCTACAAAGAGGAAGAAAGTAACATCCAGCACTAAAAGAGCTGATGTAAGTCCCAGGGGAGAGAAACCTGGCCTGCTATCAAAGAAGGGTGCAAGCCTGCCCTGAACTGAGACAGCGAGACCTCGGTGGTGCCCAACTGCAGAGCCCAAATAAATGGCTTCATCTCTCCAGACTGCATGACTACATGACTGACTCAGACTTAAGGATAATTTGGGTATTCTGTGTTTACAAAGAGAAACAAGTGTCCCTTGTCTTATCACTGGAAAAAAATCAAATGTCCACTTACATCTCTCTAATAGTATTCTAGATTCAAAGAGCCTACCCTAGTCTAAAACTGCAAGGTTAGTGTACAGTTACTGAAAACAGCAAAACTGGGAAATGCAGCCTACATATTCAATAACATCAATTAAATAAGAGACAGGTTCATGAAATAACGCTAAGCAGGATACACAGTGTTATATATATACCAAATACAATGATGAAAAACATTTATACATAGAAAACAGAAATTATTATAGTTGCTGGGGAAGAAAATTAGGTGACTTTTCATGACCACTTTAAAAATAGAAAAAGAATTCCAGCCGACGTGGCTTAGCTGGTTGGGTATGGTCCCGAGAACTGCAAGGTTCCTGGTTGGATTCCTGGTCATAGTGCAGGCCTGGGATACAATTCAGGCCCCTGGGGTGTGCATGGAAGTTGACCAATCACATGTTTCTGTCTCACATTGATGTTTCTCCCCTTCTCTCTCCCTCTCTCTAAAATCAGAAATAAAAATAGAAACAAAAAGTGAACTTCTAAAGCTTAACATTATCGTGATTTTTCTTAAAAGTTGGGGTAGAATGATTATTTTTTATGAATAAATCAAATCAGTCCAGCATTCTCTGGCTGCCTCCAATTACAGAGTAACCTATATCATCTGCATTCTACATTAACCTTCTAAACCATGGCTGCCTCTCACCTTATTTAGATGTTTTGTTAACTGCTTAATCATGACAAATCAGTCTATTATGTTCACATTCAATATGTAAATCAATTGGGTGACTCAGCAGATTTTACCAACTTGAACAGGCATTTGGAAAGTTTACAAGGACCTATGCTGAACTCACAAAATTTCCCCCCAAATCATTTCTCTGCTCATAGACTTGTATCAGAAATCTAATTATATCTTCTAAGGTAGAGAGTGATGAGTGATATCAAGAGAGGCAGAAAGAAAAAAGAATGTGGACTTTAGACACCTGCGTGGGTTCCAATCCTGACTCTACCCCTTGGTAACTGTGTGACCTTTACAAAGTTACTTAACCTATTTATGCTCCAGTCTTTTAACCGTAGGATAACAATTCACAGGGGGCTGTTTTGAGGATTAAATGAGGTGGTACTTAGAATGTGCTTGAAACATTGCCTGGTATATAGTAAATGCCTAATAAATATTAATTATTATTATTTATCATCATTTTTTACGTTAGCATTGTGCACCATGCACACACTGGGAGAAGATATTTACAATGTATATATCGGGCAAAGGACTCCAATCAAGTGTAAAGAAGTCCTGAATAATTTTTTTAGATTTATTTATTATTAGAGAGAGGGGAAGAGAGGGAAAGAGGAAGGGAAACATCAATGTGAGAGAGAAACATCAATAGATTGCCTCCTGTATGTGCCTTGGCCAGGGACCGCACACACAACACAGGCATGTGCCCGGACTGCAGATTGAACCAGTGACCTTTTGCTTTACAGGATGACACCCAAGCAACTGAGCCATACTAGTCAGGATGAACTCTTGAGTATTAATAATATTAGAAAACAACCCAAATAGAAAAAATAAGGCACTTCATAAAAGATATTGGAATGGTCAATAAGCATATGAAAAGGTGACTGATATCACCAGTCATTAGTAATCAGAGAAACAAAATATAAAACAAAAATGAGATGGCAATCAGAATGGCTAAAATGAGAGGTGGACTATGCCAAGGGTTGAGGACGTAGAGCAACTGGAACTCTCATACTTTGCAGGTGAGAATGCACAACAGCACAAGTACTTTGGGAAATAATGTTGAACAATTTCTAACTATGTTAAATATATGTCTACTTTATAATCCGGAGATTCAACTTCTACTCATTTACCCAAGACAGATGAAAGCCTATATCCGCACTGACTTGTCCAGGAATGTTCCAAGGGGCTTATAAACAAAACGGCCAACAACTCAAATGTCCATCAGTTGTCGTATATTTACACAATGATACAGGCAGCGTAACATGAATGGATGACTCTCAAAAACACTGTTTCACAGCGAAACCCAAACAAACACAAATGAATGTATGATTACATTTCTATTCTGTTCAAAAAGGCAAAGTCAGTCTATGGTGAGAAATGTCAGAATAGGAAGGCAGTAATGCCTGGAAAGGATCACCAGGTTATTTTGGGGGGTGCTCTTAATAATGCTATCTTGACCTGGGTGGCCAAATGTAAAAAGTCATTGATCTATACTCCAGATTTGTAAAAATCATACCTTAATAAAGGTACGATTAAGTACCAATGCAAGTAACAACAAACAGTTAACATCTCTAGGACATCAGTCTGGATGAACGATGCCACACCATGTGCTGGAGTGAACACAGTAACACACTAGTCTCCGCTCTCTTATTGCTTTAAATAGAATGCAGAAGCCAAGACATTCAGCTAACCCTGCCACTCCTCTGCTGAAAGTTCTTTGCGGGAAATTTGTCCAGGAGCACTGTGCTCAGCGCTTTCCGACCTTGAGCTCATCGAACCCTTAAAACCACCCCCTATGGTAACTCCAAACACACTTTGGGTCAGGGAAAACTAAGGATCAAAAAGGCACTTTCCTGAGGATGAGGGAAACCATCTGTATCAATACATTTTAGTATTCTTCCATGTAGGGCTTTGGGGCGCTCTGCACCTCACTGCCACTCGATAAATGTCTATCGAATGGACGGAGGTGAGACTGAATAACGTCTGCTTGATGAAACTCACAGAAATAAAAAGTTCCGAACCTTGTTCTACATGCTACTCCGAAGGAGAGACGGACCTTACACTAAGCAACAATCTCCCCACCTTTCCAGCTCTTCTCGAGAGAGTGCGACGCAGGAGGTTCTTTATCAAACTCCCACGTGCCCAAAGTACGGGGGGCGGGGGGGGGGGGAAATGTTGCAGGGGGACCGGAGGCTAACCCACCAAAGGGGTACAGGCACACACCGGCGCATGCGCCCTGACCCGCTCGCCCAGCAAACACCTCCCCACTCCCGGCCGCCGGGCTCCACGCAGCGCGCTCCTCCGCCCTGGTGCAGCGGCTTTCGCCCCGCCCCCTGCCCCCCCACGGCCGCCGCGCACGCGCACGCGCAGGCTAGCCGACCTACGGTGTACCTGCGCAAAGCTAGAGGCAGCTACTTTCTTCTTCTTACTGGCGCTGTAACCCCCGGTGCTGCTGACGTGGGAAGGACTGGCTGGCCTCTTCTTGCTGTTCCGGGCTATCCCCGGAATGGCAGTGGTGGCCACAATGGGAATTTGAGCCGCCATTCCTACCTTGAGCTCTCCCCCCCTCCCCCCTAAAGCTTTTCCAGTGCAGGCCCTGGGACTTCCGGCTTGCTGTTACTTCCGTCTTACGGCTTGAAAACCCGGCCTGGATTTGCGACGCGTTCGCTGACTTCTCGCGGCTGAATCGAAAAGACGGAGCTCGGTGCAGTGCGTTCCGTCCGGGCTGGTAGGGGTCTGCAGGGCTGCGTGCCTCCTGCAACTCGGCGCTCCCAAGCCTGCGCGCGTGCTTGGCAATCCCTAGCAAGCGAGGACTAGAACATTGCTCTTTTTATTTCTTAAATAACCGTGGTTTTAAAAATAAGCATGTTGTCTTCTCGAACATGAGGTTAGAAGATGGATCACTTTTGATGCCTGTAAGAATCAAGATTGGGTTGTTCTCGGTGCATGAGCCAACTGCTAGTTTTCCCCTTGGTCGCTGCCTTTTCGCAGGGAAGAAGTTTGTGTATCGGTAGAACCCAAATGGACTTGCTGAAAGTTACAGTGGTTCTTAACCTTTCAGGGGTCACAGACCTCTTTGAGCATGTAAGCGAGGCTACCCTTCCTCTCCCACCCCCACCACTTGTATAGACAAAATATTAGAAATAAGGGAATTTATGAACTTTGGTGGAACACACCTTCCCCCTTGTTATTTGCCACATACTACTCAATACTTCTTCAGAGCCTTTATGACAAACTGCATGGTTCACAATTGGTTGGTTAATGTCTTTGGCTTGTGCTAGAATGTAAGCTCTCTGAGGGCTGGGCCAGTTATGTATTTTTTGTTTTGTTTTACTTTTCTCTTTCCCAGGTCACAGTACCTTGCAGGTCATTGGTACATTAAAAATATTTCTAATGAAATAATAAACAGATGAACCCCCTGCAGTAATTAGTTGAAGCTTCTGTGTGTTCTAACACAGAAAAGTGTCGTTACGTGAACCTGAATATTTGATAGCAATAGGCTGCAGCATAACTCAGAGGTGAGAAAGTCAATAATGAGGGAAACTAGCAGTAACATTACTGACACCTTCTTTTCCTTTGTAGAAAGGAATAACCTCCATAGTGAAAATGGTTTTTCCCATACCCTGTCTCCACCCATATCCTCACCTAAATCTTGGCTTCCCTATTCCTTATCCCAGTGGCTGCACCAACCAGCCAGTCACCTAGCAGGAATGTAGGTGTTGACCCTGGCTTCCTGGGCCAACCCTCTCTGTTATCTACCATTCGCCCATTCTAGTCACCTTCTCAGCTCACTCCTCTTCCTTCAACACTCCTGTCCTGGTGAATCCACCTCTTCTCATCTGGGTCCCTGCAATAGGCTCCTGATGGAAGTTTGGATGGCCATCTTTTCCTAATCCTCCCTTACCCCCCAGGCCATTCTTCACACCATCTGCCAAAATGTACTATCTAGAGCACAAATCTACTCATACCACTTATATTTTCCAGGGCTTTTTACCTTGACGTATGAAGTCCTTAATAACTGGGCTCTGCCCCCTTGTCTCGCTTCATTCTCAAACTTCATTTCCTCGGCTCCAGCCAGGGACTGTTTCCAAGAGTGTATATTGTTCTCTTAACTCATAGTACTTCTGTTTCCATCATTTCCTCTCCTAGGATTGTTTATCTCCCTTGCCTCAGTTTAGATGCTGCTTCCAATGAAAAGCTTTCTGCCATCCGATATATCCTCCTTCCCCTCCTTTCCTATTCCACCCCCGTGCCTGCCTCTGAGGGCATTAAGTAATACAGGATGCTCTGCAGGGCACCTTCCTGTGATGCCCTAATAAATGTTTATTGAGCTCAAATACCAATTTCAACTTTTAAGGAATGAAATGTCCTATGGCTTCCCATTGCTGAATTTAGGCCTGATCCTGTCTGATTCCTTTCTTCCTGAAATCCTTCCCTTGGGCTATGGAACACTTCTATCCTTTAATTTTTATTTTTCCTAACCATTTGTCCTCTCTGTGACCCTCTTCTTCCTATACCAAGTGGTTTCTAATTGTACTATAGGTTTTTAAATATATAGATTATGTAGTCACAGTCTCCCAGCAGATACACACTCTTAAAGTTTTCCTGATGATTCTAATGGTCAGCCAGGAACCAGGCTCTTCACACTCAGTCCTTACACATTGAGAATTCTTTGGTACTTGGTGAAAGGCCCTCTGTCCTTTCCAGTCTACATTCTTTCCAATCATTTCACCAACTCTGGGGCTTCAGGTACCCCTTAAATGCAGACCACCTGCAGATTGCTTTTCTTCTCTGGGTCTTTCTCAGAAGTTGCATACCCAAATGTAAAAGTCCCCCACCCAGATACAAGTTACATGTTTATCGGCATCTCACACAGCATGGCAATAACAGAATTAATTCTTCATCCTCCCTGCTCCTCTAAAACATGTTCCTCCTTCAGTGTTTCTCATCTCAGTCAGTGTCACTATTACCTACCAGTTTATTCAAACCAAAAACCTGGGAGTCATCCTTGACTCCTCCCCTTCCTCCACCTCCATGCCGTAACCCTATTCCAGCCACTACCATCTCTCTCTCTTGGACTCTGACATCAATTTTTTTGTCTCCATGTTGCTCTCTTTGGTCCCTCCAAATCAGTCACCATGTGCAATCTCAGATGAACTCTTTAACAACCCATACAAGCATATCCAGATCATGCCGTCTACTTGAAACCCTGCAGTGGCTTCCTGTGGTTCCTAGAATGCAGTCCAATGACCATAACATGGTTTCACAGGCCATCAGGGGCCTGTCCATCTCTCTAAACTTGCCTCTTATCCAGTTCTCAGCACTTCAGTCCAGTTTTCACTTTTGTCAGTTCAGTTCTGCTAACTAGCTTTGACCCTTCTTTCCTCAGGACCTTGACACATACTGCTTCTCATAAAAGCTGCGTTTCTCTCAACACCACCCACCCCGGTCTCATTTTCTTCTATTCACGCTTCCTGTCTTGGCTGACATGCTATATATATATACATACATACATATATATATATATATATTTAAGCTTTCCTTAACCCTCTGGTTTTGTTAAAATCCCTTGTTTCATGTTTCCATTCATCTCAGTCATCCGGTACCTACTGATTGCCAGTTACATGGCAAGCCCTGAGGATGGAGATGAGGACAAACAAAACAGAATAGTTCCTACTCTCAGGGAACCCCCAGTATAGCAGAAAGGAGAGATGTTAGATTTGTCTTCTCAGCTGAACACAAACTCTTTGTGGGCAGTTGCTAGAGTCATCCAGGTCTGAGTGGCAGAGCACCAACAGGTGATAGCAATATGGAGAGTGAGACAAATGCAGGGTGTCCACTCAAGGGAGCAAAAGCTTTATTTGGGCTTGGGAGAAACCCATTCCACATCCGCCTTGGCAGCACTAGGCAGCCACTGCGCAGTGTTGGCACTGCACGTGAAGGGACATGTTTCCATATCTATTGGTGAAACACTGATGACCCCATAGTATGCTGGCTTACATGTAGAGGCAGGGCCTAAGGCTTCCCTTCGTGCCCTCCCCGTTTATTCCTGAGAATTTATCTCAGGCACATCTCACTTCAGCTATAGTGTCCCTTCCTCTCTGGCCTCCTCGCTAGTACCTGCTGCTTCTGGGTCCCTCATCAAGGCCACACTTCCTCTGGCAAAGCTGCTGATGCCCACACTGGGGCCTGCCAGTTAAGCAGCCTCATCCAGTCTTGATCCCAGATTAAATAAGGATGAGTAATATGCTTGTTAGGCTATCCCATGTATTTGAAATATAAAGTACCTATTTTATTATCTCTCAAAAGTATGAGGAAACACACTGGATATTTGAGATATGAAAAAACCTAGAAGCTGCAGTCAAGACCCTCAAAATTCTCCAGTCAAGCCACTGCAAGAAGCAACAGGGTATGTATAATTTGAACTATGGAGATGTGCAGCCTAAAACAAACCCACTGCAATGAGAAACTCACTGTTTCTTCCATCACACACCTTCCTATATCATGTGAAAAGTACCTGTGGGTAGTGGGCTCATTTGGGCAGAGACAGTTCTTATTTTGTCACTGTTTTGGGGGGCATTTCAGGCACTTGTTGATGACTGCTGAGTGCCCAATTATTTAAATGATCCTTGTCTGGAAGGAGAGAGCTTGGGCCAGTGGGGACCGGAGAGGCCTTTGTTCACAAAGTTATTTGCTTGCTTTTCACCTGACAGATGCCTGGAAATAGAAAAGAATGAGTGAGCAAAATAGACCTGACCCTAACATTTACAGGGGCCAGGGCAAGAATACTAATGGAGGCCTATAAACCACCTGTCTTCATATTTAAACGTGCAAATCAAGCTAATAAACTGTAAAATAAAATACCATCTACCTTTCTATCTTGGCGAACATACCTTTATCACACGGAAGGCCAGAGTTGTATTAAGAATCATCAGAATCCCTGAAGTTCTGTTCTAGATGTGGTAGCAGGGAGAGCCGTTCCAGTGGCTGGCCCCTTTCCGTTCACCCCTTGCTCCACTGGGTATTGCGAAGGGACATGTTGTACATGTGTGGAAACCCCAACTCAAACATCCAACTTCATCCATCTTCTACTCAACCGTCACAAACAGCCTCCTCTTTACCACACACGGGCCTGGTAGTACACGCATTAAACCGGGGACAAGACCCACACAGGCTCTGGGGATAGACACAGAGCCATTTGGGCAGGAGATTCTGGAGGATCCAGGACCCAGAGCATGTTCTAGAAGGGGGAAGTTGAGACCCCAGGTGGGCATGTGTCCTGGTCTCCACAAACCCCTTGCTTGGTGCAGAAGGGCATGACCAGAAGAGGGCCCTTTACTGCGGGCCAGGGACCCACCTATTCCTGCGGCCAAGTCCTGAGAAGGCGTCAGATGAAGAGCATGAGTGAGGGGCAAGGAGATCCTGCTCTCCTTGAAGCTGGGGTGGGGCAGGGAAAGGTGGGTGCCGATGTGAACCCATTTTTGGATGAGGTGGCAAGAAGTTTATGTGAGCCTGGGTTTTCTCAGTAAAGGTAGGTGGAGGAAGTGGGGTGGAGGCTTGGGGAGGATGATAAGTAAATTTGGAAAAGCTGATGCTTAATAGTATCATGGGAGAGAACTGAGAAGGAACTTGTGGAAAACTTACCAGGTTGGGCCCAGCTCAGTCCGGGAAGCCACGCTCACGTCAGCCACAGGGTGATGGCGGTCCCTCGAGTTGGGCATTGCACAGCCACACTTGGTGGACCCAGGGTTGCGCAATCTTGGCTCTGAATTTTGACCTCAACAGTTAGTATGCTTTGCAAAGTCTGAACAAGAGAAACTAGTTTAAAGGATCCTCTTGTTTATGGAATTGCGTCTTACAGCCATGCCTGTTATGTAAGCACTAAATTAATATGACAGATATGGTCCCAAAATGCTGACAAAGGCCTTCCCAAATAATGACATACCCTTAATTCTGAGAGCCAGGATTTTGCTCCCAGGATGGTATTTTCTTCATCCTTCTTACCTGCTTCGTGAATCCCCTCCCAACACTTGCTTTCCCTCCTCCCTTACCCAACCCTTTACTTAACATGAATTATTATTTTAACACTTACTCACTGGGCATACCGCAGAAGAAAGAAAACTATTGTAATTACTATAATTCTCCCTTTTCAGAGATTCCCTCCCTAGTTTACTCTCCCCAGACCTCAAATTTACTAATCCGAAGGCTGTGACAACACCTGCCTCCTTAAATTAGCAGCCTGCTTCAAGTTTTCCTTCCCTGTGTCATGGTTCCTAACTTAGCTGCTGTGTTGTTCATTTGTGTCTGTTTCTCTTCGGTTGTGACCTTTTGTTTATGGAGAAGCTGTACTTGTCCTCTGAGATGGTTACCAGAGATGTCCGTCTAACAGCCTTGGGGTCAGTTGGTTGTGGCATACACAGAAGTGATAGGGAGGCTTCATTTTCTGAGCTCGCAGAGGAAACCTCCAAAGCCTCTGGGAAGCTGAGGCCTCCTCCAGAGTGCCCTTCACTACTCCACCTCACAGGACATTGCTGCTCCTGCCCACAGCCAGGTGCACCAACCAGTCCAGCCCAGGGTGTGCCCCAGCCCTGGGATGGGGGCAGGGCGACAGAGGGCCTGGCAGGCAGAGGGCGTGTGACCCATTTTGAGCAAAGGGATAGTGGATAGTATCGGCCACCTTCTTTCCTTGGTAGGATGGATGCAGGAGAGGCTCAGAGGCCCATGGGACACAGACACCCCGCCACCACCACCACTGCCTTGTCTAAGGAAGCCCCACTTCGTGATGGGGCTTCTGCCTTGCATTGTTGGAAAAGGCAGAAAACCCAACATGTGATTGTGCTCACAGAATTTTTAGAAACATTTATTCCATGAAGTCTCAAACTACTTATGATGCTCTATGACTGATCTCTTTATCTTTTCTTTTAACTCCCCTTGGGGCCCTTGAATGTTGAATGGGTTCTGGCTGAGTCCAGCCTCGGGCTTCCACCCTGCTTCTCTGGGGGCTTCCTTCCCGGCTCGGCTCCTGCCAGAGCCCCTTTGAGCCCAGTCCCTGGATGTGTGCAGCATGCCTTCTGGCCTCTTGCCTTAGCTTGGGCTCACTTTTGCAACTCCTACCCTGTTGTGCAGCCCTTTTGAAATGACTTACTGGTTCTCTGCCTACCTACAGAAAAGAGCTGAACTTTTTGTAAGCACTGGGACTCATCCTGTGAACTGAACATCTGAACATTTGTACTCTGCTCTAATACAAGCGGTTTCTCATGATTTATAGCTGAGGCATTTTTCCTACTAAACGAGTTCTTGCCTTTTGATTTGTATTTTTGTCATTAAAGGCTTGGCTTTAGATATCTCTCCCAGCCCATCCATATACATGTACTTAGCAGATTTTGTCTTTTTAGTATGCTGTGGACAAAAGTGACAGATCTCCAAAGGTATTAGAAATATGTCTAAAATCCTCACAGATACCTGTGACTGAGGCCCTGGTGGGGGCAGGGTGGGCATTGAGGATCCAAGGCATGTCTTTAGACTTTGGGGAGATTTAGTTGAATGACCAAGGACTTATTTTTATTTGTAACTTTTTGTCCTTGGTTTCCTTATCTCTAAAATGAGCTAACCAAATTGACAGACAGCTGTTAGAGGGGAAGGGGTGGGGAGAGGCTGGTCTAAAAGGGTGAAGGGATTAATCAGAAAACAAATGAAACACCTCCTAGATACAGACAGCAGCATGGTGTTTACCAGAAGGAAAGGGGTTGAAAGGAAGTCAAAGAGGATAAAGGAGGGATAATTGGTGATGGGAGGAGACTTGTCTTTGAGTGATGAACACTCAGTACAATGTACAGATGATGTATTATATACACTTGTACACCCGAAACCTATGTAATTTTATTAACTGGTGACACCCCAATAAATTTATTAAAAATTAAATCTGTGGCTTCTCATCTCAGAGTGGAAATAAAGACCTTAACAAAGCCTCATTAGGGGCCAGTTTCTTTTCTAATCTTTATCTTCAGTTCACAGACCTTGAATTTTATGCAATCTTTGCTCACTCTCCCAAGAGAGTCCACATGGCTACCACCAAATTCTCAAAGGACTCAAAAATCTCCCCAAAGCTTAAGAATCTCTGCTTGGGGGAAGCTTCAAACTTGAAAAAAAATTTTAAGAAAGGACTTGTTCAAGTTATAAAATGACTTGGAAAGGATTCTGATCAATGTTTCTCACATCGGTTTCTCTCCTCTCTTTCTCCCTTCTCCTCTCTCTAAAAATAAATAAAATATTTTTTTAAAGAAAAGAAACAGAACACTGTGTCTTAAAAGCTCATTTTAATCCCATTGCCAAGCCTTCTACTCTCCAAAGTTTACCACAATCTTGGCTTCTAACACTAGAGATTCGTTGTGAAGTTTTGAAAATGCGGTCATGCACACTCTTGTTTCTTTTGTGTCTCTCTTCTTTGGTGAGATTCAGCTTTGTGTCATGTAGTATTGCCGTATTTTTGTTGCAGTATGATCTTTCATTGTGACAGTATACCATAACGTATCCATTCTTTTGCTGGGCATTTAGGTTGTTCCCCTGTTTTCTTGGCTCTGTTAAATTAAGCTTCATTGAAAATTTTACATATCTGTCGGGGCAGATATGCACACATTTGTTGGGTAATACCAAGAATGGAATTGTTGGATCACAGACTATGACTTACTAGATGTTGCTTTTGCCAAAATTTTGATAAGTGATTGTGTCCATTTATCTTCCCACCAGCAGCAAATGAAAGTTCCAGGTTTTCTAAATGAGCAAGGACATGGTTATTGAACAATATAATGAAAAACTGTGTTTGCCAAATAAATGCCTCTCGCAAGAGGAGAGGCCGTGGAATATGGCAGACATCAGACCCAAGCAAAACCGTTAGTGAAGCGCACAATTTTCCAGACCATGACGTCTTCACCACAGAAGCAGTGCTGACCTCTAAGACCACTTTCGTCTATGAAAGTCTTGGCTCATTTTGTGATTTTTGTGAAAAGTGCTCCATTCGTCACATGCTTTCCAGTGTCCCCTGTGCCAGGCGCAGGACCAGCTGTGGATGGTTGCGGAACACTGGGTGTATGCATGTGTGCCGTAGCTGCCTGCTTCAAGTGCAAAGACGGGCTGGAGCAAGGACTCTGACCCGTGGAGGACCTAGGAAGAGGGCGTGGGAAAGGAGTGAGAGAAATTTGTAAGAAGTGTTCTTGGCCCCAGAGTGGTGTTATTTCCTTCCAGGCAGCACAGCTGAGCTGGCAGAACAGTCCTGATCCAAAAGGAGCCAAGGGCCAGGCAGTGCTGGGGCCACTGTGGGCAAGCCACCTCGCCACTTGTCAACACACACCTACCTCCTCTGCCTGCCCGCTGCCTGCACACTCCGCAGCATCAAAGCCTTGGTTGGGGCCTGGGGCCTGGGGCCTGGGGCCTGGGGCCTGTGCTCAGGCCGAAGCTGCAAGAGACACTTGGAGGATGCAGATCTGACATTTTTTTAAGCTTCTGTAGAGGAAAGGAGACCCCAAAACCCAGGAAGGAATTTAGATAGTAGACCACTAGAGCTGTGGTTACTGAAGGGAACAAGAGCTATGGCAATTACGATTTGTTCACCTGTCCTGGATTTTCTTTTTGAAAGCACAACTGAAAAGCATCAAAACACTTTTATTCCCTATTGTTTTCTATCGTTAAAGCTCTGGAGAATTCATACCTTTGATCCACCCCACCCCTAAAGGGCACAGCTGTCACAAGTTCAGAAGTGACTCACCTTCTCAAAACCATGCAAGGTATGCAGGAGAACTGGCTAGAGTGAGTGGTGGCGGGAACCAGCCACTGCAGGTCTCCATCAGTTGAAGCAGCTGACAGGGCAAGTGTTTGTTTCAGGTCTGGCATATAATGGTTTGTGATTTCTCAATTGAAGATTTGTCTCCTTCACACAAAGCCCTGGTTAGGTGCTCGTTCTGAGAACAATGGGCGTTTCTTACTCCCACCTGCCCAGGTGCACAGCTGCACACTAACTCATGAATACATGCCATAAACAAGCCCAGTGTCATCATCCTTAGCCCTCAGCCCCCCTGACCACTGCCCTGTGGCTGGCCAGACCAGTTTTCTTTCTTAGGGCCGAGTCCTCCTCACCAGCCAGGTGCAGGCAGGCTGTGAAACAGCCATACATCCCTGTCCTCTCCCATCCTCTTTTCCCCCTGCCTTGCTTCCTCTGGCAAAGTTGCCTCATTCTTTCATGAGGTTTCCCACCCCACCCCCACCCCCCAGCTACAGCACATGCAGTCAACGCAGTCCAAGAGGAGGGGACTTGGTGCAGAAGAATATGACCTAAAATAATTGGAGCCCCAGCATCTCCCTAAACTGTTAGAGAGCCACTGTAGGTACTGCCTACCTTCTGGCCACCCCCTTTTTTAAATGCTCACCTGAGGATATGCTTTTAGAGAGAGCGGAAGGGAGAGGGAGACAGAGGAAGGAGGGAGAGAGAAACATGGATCGTCACTTCCTATACACACCCTAACTGGGGATTGAACTTGAAGCCTAGGTATATGCCTTGACCATAGAGCGAACCCACAACCTGTTGGTGTATGGGGGTGACACTCCAACCAGCTGAGCCACTGGCCAGGGCGTCCCTGGGCTTCTTTTAAAAGGAAGGTATTTCCAGAAGAAGTTAAGTATTGAGTCACCCCTGTGTCTTACTGTGGGTTATTTTTGTCAGATCACTTTCCTCTGAACAAGGAGGAGTCTTTAGATATGAGAGAGCTTCTAAAGGTCAAAGAAAGCAGAAAGGAGGAGACTCGATAACAGATCTGACACAAGGCTGTTGAGTCCCTTGTGTAGCCACCATGCGCCTCCCTTGTCCACCACTGCACCCTGCCCCCAGGAGAAGAAGAGATATGGCCCAAGCTGGCTGGCCACAGAACATGCCCCTGGCTGGGCTCTGTTCCACTACACTGTAGCAGGTACTAGTCCACATGCCTACTTCTATCCGTAGCTCCCCACACTCAAGTGAAGGACCTGGCTTCTCACGAGGAAGCCTCCTCTATCAGGCTTTCTCCTTCCAGGTTCCTGTCACAGTTCTGGGAAGCTGTGGTTCCCTGCTACCCAGCCACAGCTCTCTAAACTGTTTCTTCATTTAGCCCTCCCTGAATTTTCCTAACTTGAAGGAACTGTTGATTTCCTGCTAGACTTTGGGAAAATGTTCAAAATCCTCACTCAGAAGTCATGGGGGGTGGACCGTGTCACACTACATTTAGGTATGGAAACCTTGTTGTACTCTCTTAACAAAGGGGAGCAACCAACTGGAATGGAGGGGTGGGTGAAAAATCTTCTGATTTCACTCAAGGCAGGTGCACCTCAAATGGTTTCTTCTCTAAGGCAATATATAGTCTTACAATGACCATAACTCAACTTCTTATCTGCAAATCTCGTATCAGCGTTAGGATCGTAAAATTACTAGGAAAAAAAGTAAATACTGTCAAACTTGTTTGGAAACATGTTTTAAATCACATCTGAAATTTAGGATTTAAGAATTTAAATCTTTCCCTTCTTCCATGAAGGGTAGGAGGAAATTATGGTGTGATTTTCGGCTATCAGTATAAACAACATATTTCTACTGTGCTCAGCCAGTTGGTGAAATGTAGGTGAGACTAAGGTTTAGCCTGAGGGTTAAGCCTGTAAAAGTCCCCAGACATTCTATGTCCTGAGTACATCCCACATGCTAGGCCCTGTGTCCAACATATCATGTGCTCAGTCCCGTCTATCCTCAGCTCAGTTCTATGGTAGGACCTTACAGTCCCATGTAATCACAGGGTCTCTCCCCTCTCCTGCCTTCAGACCCGACCTGCCTTGCTTTGGCTCCTCAGTTCCATGCTATCCCGGCCAGCTATGAAGTTAAGCAGACAGCCCTCACACTGAAGGAGACATAAAGGACTTACATGGCCATCCCACAAGTCGCCTCACCTGACCAAAGTCACCAAGCTATGACCAGGACTGCCCCATGACACTGGAGGTGACAAACTTTCTATATTGTAATATACCTCCCAGACACTAGAATGTACCTTCTGTTGAGTCACATGAAAGGTAAACGGTCTCTGTAAAGATACGTATTTCTTTTTCCCACCTCTCACAGGATGTTTTGATAGTAAAGGGAGCAAACAGGAAGTAGAATCTTATTGTCTCTCATACACGGAGGCTTTGAGGTGGCCCTGGGGCTCCCACTATCATAGGTGATCCCATAGAAACTCTTGTGAGGAACTGAACTCTCTGTATGTCCTGGACCACTATGCCCACCCTGCCTGCCAAGGCCCTGGCTGCCTAGAGTGTTGGAAACGTTAACCCCTTCCTGACCCAGGAACACTCCCCATGTAAATCTGAGCCGTGTTCAACATGGTTGTCTGTTGGCTGTGTGGGCCACCCTGACCGCCCAGTTATTTCCTCATAACTTGAACCTGTATTTTACATGGCTGAATTCTGGAGAATGCCTCCCCCATCCCAGCATTATAAGGGGTTATCACGTGAGTGTTATTTACTATGAGTTGGCTAGTTACAGGCTATCTCATTGTAGAAGGAGCAAAGTTGGAGGGTCCAGCAGCCTCAACCCTCCTTTGCCAGTTGGGTGGCAGCCTTTTAAGACCTGCAGTGCTTTCTGATCCCACTCTTCCTGCCCTTAGTTCACAGCCCTGCACGTAAGAGTTCCTCTCCCAATGCTCTTGAAAAGACAATCCCCTCAGCCAGGATCTCCCACCCAGGTTCCCGGTGGTGCAATGCAGAATGCAGAACGCAGAGAGCCCTCGGGCTTAGCAAAGCCCAGGATCCTCGGGAGAGCTGTGAGCTGGACTTCGGCCCATCAGGGACACTCACTCACTGCATAGAGAGAAGCAATCATGCTCTCAGAGGCCATTGGGTCTAATCTCACAGAAAAAGAGAAATTGGCACGGCTCCAACGTTTACTATTGCCCATAATGCACACCCCCAGCCCCACCACAGGCTGTATTTTTGTGCTGTGGGACTGAGAAGCATTTAGTTCTCCACAACCCACTTATCCTAAGGCTTACACGCATACACATACATAAACAAAATCCATACCCACACACCTATACACATGTAACACATTCATATACATGCATGTACACAATTATACATAACGCATACTCTCACATATATGTATGCACATATACATACAAACAGCCATTAGCAGTGGCTCTCCTTTTCTTTTGAGAGAGAAGGGGAAGGAAGGGAAAAAGAAAGGAAGAGAAATATCAGTCAGTTGCCTCCTGTCTGTACCCTATCCTGGGATTCAACCTGCAACCCAGGAATGTACCCTGACCGGGGATCCAACCAATGACCTTTTGCTGTGTAGGATGACACCCAACCACCTGAGCCACACCTGTCAGGGAAGCAGGGGCTTGTTCTGTTGCCCAGGCAGAATGGTGTCACTTTCAAGTCAATCCTTCCCATCCCTCACCTCCCTTTGATGGGAAGGTATAGAGGATAGTGGCCATCGGGCCAGTCCAACCCCCTGCCACATTGGGGTGCTATTAAATCAATAACCTCTCATTTAAGAAGCAGAATCACCATGATTTAGGATGTGTCTGCTGGTGGCTGAGGTGAGTGTGATTCTGAGGATCATATCTATGGACGAATTCAGGGCAGAGATGCTTTCTGACATTTTCCATTTTTATTTTTTGATGATTAGTTTGTTTTTGTCATAAGCCCCTATCACAGGCATGTGGTGAAACCCTGATTTCAGTGAATGAGTGAAAGGATTGAAAAGAATGAATGGATAAACAAATCCACTAATTAAAGGTGATGGCTATAACCCCTGGCTGGCGGCACAGTGGACAAGGCGCTGGCCTGCAAACCCGAAGGTTGCTGTGAAGGTTGCTGGTTTGATTCCAAGCCAGGGCACGTGGCCAGGTTGCAAGCCAGGTCCCCAGCCAGGTCCATGGCTGGAGGCAGGTGAAAGGCAACCATACAGTGAGTTTCTGACCCTTTCTGCTTCTCTCCCTTCCCCTCTCTCTAAAAATGATAAATAAAATCTTTAAAAAGGCGGGGGGTGGTGGTGATGGCTATAGATAACAATGAAGGTGACCGCAAAAATAGATACTTGAAAGGATGAATGAGAGATGGCATGAGGATAAGATACCTTGACAAATTGCTAATTTTAATTTCTCATTTTTTTTTTCTCTTACCAACTCAAGTGGGCAAAGAAAAGTCACTTGATTTTTCAAAAGAATAGGTTAATTGCTGGCCCCACACCCTTCTGGCTGGTGGAGAACATGAACTTTCCTTTTGGAACATCTTCCTCCTTCCTGGTTACTCAGCACCAGGTTTTGTGTGTATGACAGAGGAGAGCCAGGTCTTGTCCTCTGCCCATCAATTGGCCTCTTCAAGTCCTGGGTACCTTTGTAGCATCTATTCCAGGGAGTGCCTCAGGCAGTGGGAATCTGGACCAAGGCAGCCTATGGTCTGAGTTCCCAAGCAGGGTCGCAGGCTCCAGGCTTCCAGGGTCCAGGCTCTGTGTGCATATGAGGAGAGCTTCCTTGGGTCAGGCCTTAAGGAGCATTGGGTCTAGATGACAAACTTTAATGACATTCAAATTGTTTCTAGCACCATGCTAAACAAGACATCTGTCTCTACAACCAAGTCCGGCTTGTGGCCTTTGGTTGCCAGCCTTTCCTCTTAGGGACAGGTTTGACCCCTATGAAGATTGGGCACCTCTGTAATTCTCCTAAGGATATAGTTTAGGCATAACCTCATCTCCAGAGGATGCCAGGCAGCTTGGCACAGGACTCTGTGGTTTCAGGACCCCACAGGATCCTCTCTGTCTCTGTCTCTCTCAGTCTGGGTGAACATGTGTGCGCCTGTGTATCTCCATCTCTCCTGCCTTCCCTTCCACACACACATCCTCAAAGGCATCCTCAAAGAACTGACTAAGATAAGGCTAAACTGACCCTAACCCTCCATGTCCAGATGGTAAAGGAGGACAGACATTGAAATGAGAGAGTAACTTGAAAGAGGAGGGTAGCCAATAACTACGAGGTGGCCTTTCCTTGCTGCTGGAGCAGACTGAGAGGTGGAAGAGGAGGGAGAGAGGGGCCTGCCACACCCCTTCTTCCCTGGAATGCTGAGATGCTGCGTGGAGCAGAGAGAAGGGGAGAGAGTGAGGATTAGATTGGGAGGAGGGTAGTTTTTTCAAATTAAATGGCACTGGATATTTACAACAAAACATAAGGCTGAGATGTCAAAGAGTCAGGAATGGACAATTCAACTACAATAAAATAAAACCATCTCCTGTTCGCATCCCAGCAGGCCAGTCTACTCAATTGACCTACCCAAATTTCTCCAGCCCCAGGAGACTCTGTCTACCCTGGGAAAAATCCTTCTTGCTTTGTATTTATTCCAGACTATTTGTATCTGACCCAAGAGCATAGACTTTTGGGAGATAAAGTCAGCCTGACTTAGTGGCTACTCTACTCAACGGCTTGTTACATCCTTCCCAAGGGGAAATGAGGACAGGGCCAACCCCAGCTCAGACAAAAAGCTCAAAAAAGGGAAAATGCAGGAAGGAAAACATATGCAGAGATTATTCTTGCAAAGCCTTAGCTCGGATCAAAAGCAAAAATGTCAGCGACAGAATGGGGAAGAGGACGGCTGCCTGAGCAAGGAGGCATCCTTAGCTTCCTCAGATCCGCAGGTGAACAGGGGCCAGACAACTCCTTCCGCTCACAAGTGCACTTGGCCTGTAGACCAGCCAGGAAATCTCTATCCGAGGCTTCAGTTTTCTATACTGTCTGTCAATATAGGCACCGACAGCTGGTTCCAGGAACCTCATCCAAGTGGCATGGAGTCAAATATGATTGCACAGACTGAAATGGAACAGAAACTCTGAAAACTGCATAAAGCCACTATACCCCAAATTTTCCCAGTCGTCATCATTGCTAATTACTGAGGCCCCTTTGGAAACTGGTTACCTCTATAATTCTCCTCAGGATATATTTAGGCCATTCTTGTTTTGTAACTCTCTTTGGGACTTTGCAGAAACAGTTTTCTGCTCATTTTAAACATGCAGAATTTAACAACAAGTTGTGTTCCAAAAGCAGATTTGCAGGTTGGTTAGTTGGCTCTTAGAATTCAGTTTCACATAAAAACCATGCTAAAATGAATCCGTTATATGTATGCAAACCAGTAGAGAACAATACTGTTGCAAAGTATGAAACCACACAAGGGGAGCAATGTCAATTAAGAGTTACCAAGGAGTAGTACATTCACTAACTTTAATCCAGGTACTTTTAAATTCTCTACTAATGACTGAATGCTGCTATTTCCTGCATATCAAAGATTTAACTGGGCATAAAGCAAGTATAATAAGCGGGTATGTGGAAAATCATGGTGGAATTCCTGGCAAGTAAGAACAACCTACAGTTTTTCCTCTAGGACTTTCCGGAGGCAGTTTCCTTTGCCGCCTCTGTCCAATGACCACTTGCTGGCTCCATGCCACCTTTTCTTAATACACCCCCAGTATTTCTCTCCTAACTCTAGCGTGGATGAGAGCCACACACAAGGTATTAATGTTTAGGGGAGGGAGGGGCTGACATTTCTATTGGGTTGGCCTTAAAAGTTTGTTTAGTTTTTTCTGGATGATGGCTCTAAAAGTGCTTAGTTGTCTTTAACGTCATTCAAAACAATTTTGTCAGATTATATTGTGACAGCTGTCATATAAGCATCCATTAAAAAAAAAACACATCAGAATTGGTGAATTTTTGTGCAGCCATTTTAATATTGAAGATGGAAGAAAGCATGCAACATTTTTGGCATCTTATGCTTTGTCATTTTGAGAAAGCTAAAACCACACTGGAAACACACACGAAAAGAGATCCGTGCAGTATATGGAAAAGGTACTGTGACTGATCAAATGTGTCAAAAGTAGTTTGCAATGTTTCTCGGTACTATTGACAGTTTTGGTCAAATAATTACTTGCTGTAGGGCTGTCTTATGCATTGGAAGATGTTTTAGCAGCACCCCTGGCCTCTACCCACTAGGAGCCAATATTAGAAGAAAGCCAATGTACTACAAAACATCCAGATTAATCAAGTTATTGGTGAGAGTGAAAAGCATGTCTTTTGTTTTATGAAAAAAACCTAAATGGACTTTTTGGCCAACCCAATATTTTTAGATTTACTATGCTAATTCACTTGTAGAAAAGAAAATAAAAAATGAAGGCCCTTAGTTGTCAGGTTATAAGCCAGCCTGACCTGAAGTGGCCAGGTGTGCTGTGCTGGATCAAGGGGACTCTGGGGTCCATTCTAAATCAGCCTGTTTCTATAACTTTGGCATGAGTTTCCCCATGTAGGGCTGCAGACCACCTGGCCAGAATAGGCTACACAATTTGTGGGGCCCAGCACAAAATGAAAATGCCAAGCCCCCTTGTTCTAAACTACGATGAATTTCAAGACAGCAACAGCAGAGTATAAAATTGAGCATGGGGAGCTTATACATGGCCCCCATGTTCCTGCACAGGCCATAGACCACTGAAACCAGATTGAATGTTGGCACTAAGCTGGTTGGGTGACCTTGACTCTCCTGGGCCATGTCCCAATTCTTGTGCAGATTTCCCAAGTGACTTCCTTTAAAGCCTCCTGCCATTGTGTGGACTGGGCAAAGAGCCCTTAAGAAAGGAACCTCAAAGAATCCCTTTTGTTCTGAGGCTCCCACATATATCTAGCCAGGCAGAGAGTGCTTTAAACCAGCACTTAGGTTCTCACTGTGATCCTGTACAAAACTTCCCTTGTTAAGACCTTTCAAAACTAAGAACACAGTGCTCCAGGTCAAAGGCAACAGACATGGGGGTTCAGTGGTTATACTGGGTCCCTCCTATTTCGACATCTAGTTTTTCACTGGTCTACACCTTCAACATGCAGGATGCATGAGGCTTTTCTTTAGGTATTTAGCCAACATTAAACCTCAGTGTGATGATTAATTTTTTTGTGTTAATTTGACTGGGCCATGTCATGGCCAAATATTTGATTAAACTTTATTCTTGGTGTATCTGTGATGGTATTTTTAAAAAAAGATTTTATTTATCATTTTTAGAGAGGGGAAGGGAGAGAGGCAGAGAGGGAGAGAGACATCAATGTATGGTTGTTTTTCACCTGCCTCCAGCCATGGACCTGGCTGGAGACCTGGCTTGCAACCTGGTTATGTGCCCTGGCTGGGAATCGAACCAGCAACCTTTAGGTTTTTCAGGCCAGCCCCTATCCACTGTGCCACTAGCCAAGGCCTTTGAATGAGATTAACATTTGGGTCAGCAGACTGAGTAAAGCAGAGAGCTTCTCCTCACCCCCATTCCCTGTCCCCTGGAATGGGGTAGGCATTATCAAATCAGTTGAGGACCTGCATAGAACAAAAAGGCTGCCCCTCCAATAAGTAAGGGGGAAGAAAACATGTGGGACATTGGTCTTTTCCTGTGTTGGGACTCCACCGGAAACACTAGCTTTTTGCTGGTCTCAGCCTGTGAGCTTTCAGACTGGAACTTCCACCATCAGTTCTTCTGAGTCTCCAACTTGCTGACTGCAGATCTTGAGACTTCTCAGCTCTGTAATTTCATGAGCCAATTCCTTATAATAATCTTTACCTATCTATCAATACCTAAAATAAATGTTTGCGTTTATATGTCAATAATGTCAACCCATGGCCAATTCAATGCCAACAGGAATTTCCAATTTGGGATGCAGTGAAGAAAATTTTATTTCCTGTCGACAGCTCAACACTGTACAGCATAGCTGTGAAAGCAGCAGCGCTGTGGAACAGCTGCAGTGCGGCTACAGTGCTCTAGCGTGGCTGTGAAAACACGGAACTGTAAGTCTGCCCCAGGGCCAGGTATCCTTGGGGCCGGCTCCTCTGCAGCTAGGCTGCTCAGCTCCACCATGGTCTGTTCCTGCTCTGCACAGGTCTGCTCCCAGGAGTCATCTTTGGTCTTCCCGCTCCAGCCAGGACAAAGAGCCTCCAACCTTCCTTGGAAAGTGCAGCCCCCAAGCCCGAGAGGAGCTTGTTTAAATAGTGTAGTTCCCACCCCTGGTCTCTGATTGGTCATGAAAGAGCAGCTCCAATTGGGCGCGGAAAGCCTCAGTCCTATTGGTTGAAATAGGACTCCAGAAAGTCCTTTATGAGGCCTGGCTCAGATGGCAGAAACACCGTGCAGGTGGGCAGTTTAGTGCCACAAAGTGCCGCTTGTGTGACAGGCTCCTGTGCGGAAATTGCTGCTAAGCACGGTTCCTTGTTGCTTATTTAATTTGAGCCCAGTTAGCCACCAGGAGCCCTCTGAGTAGGTGTTCCCCTCCCCCCACCCTGGTTTCACAATAGGATATACATACATATATTGTGATATATACATATAGGATATACATATATCTTGCTCTGTTTTTCTGGACTTTCTACCATGAAATTCCTGTCCCTTAAGAACAACTTAGCTCTTCACTAACTGAGCTAACACATGCTAGATTCAGCTGAAGGAGTGGCAGAAAGGGGTTACCCTTGGGAAGAAATGAGACAATACAGGGACTTGGCCCAGGAATGGGAAATATTGGGTGGCCAGGAAGCCGAGCCAAGACAGGTGGCCAGAAGATGTCGAAACCACTGTTCTGCATGTGCAGTTGATCAAGGTTTGGCTGCTCTAAGGCCTGGGGTGACAGTAATGAACAATGTCACCGTCTTGTCTGCAGGTGTGGAGATAGTTGCCAAGCAACCTGAGAGAGGAAGCAACAACCACCCTGATGTGGGAAATTCCTCTCCGGGAACCCTTCCAACAACCACCTTTTCAAAAAAAAAAAAAAAAAAAAAAAGAACAACAACACCTTTTCTCACAAGCCTGCTCTGTTCCCAGCTTGTAAAAGCAGCTGCACAGACCCAGACCCAGAGCCAGTTCTAGGACCTTCCTTTCCTCTGTGTTGCCTCCCTTGTACTGGATCGTAAGCTTAACAAGAATGGAAATCCCTCTGGGGTTGCCTATTGATTTCTATCTTGGGGAACCTCGGAGCCCTCATGCCAATAATAGATGCACCCTATATGGAGGTGAGCTCTTGCACGTTTGATCAATCCTTTATCCATTTATTGAATGTTTATTGAACACCTAACACGTGCCTGGTGGTGGTATGCTGGGGACTAGGAATAAGGAAATGTACTTTGATGACCTAGTCCTCAAAGGGCTCTAGGTCTGGAGTGGTGACAAGTGTCAGAATATATCTGACTATATCCTGGCTTAAGTTAAAAAAGAAGAGAGCTTAGTCAGAGGGGCATCTTGTGCTGAGATGTGTGTCTTAGAGCTCATTTTCCTGAACAAGTTCACTGAGTTATTATTTGGTCTCTTTCACTTGCAGGAATTTATAGATAATTTTCCAAGGCTATAAGTTAATACATTCTTAACCAGATTGAACTTCTGTTAAGGCAACAAGTAAAAACAAATAGTCCTTGCCCTGACTGGTGTGACTCAGTGGTTTGGGTGTCACCTGGCAAACTGAAAAGTTACCTGTTCAATTCCTGGTCAGGGCACGTGCCTGGGTTGTGGGCCAGGTCCCTGGCTGAGGGCAGGGAGAGGCAGCTGATTAATGTTTTACTTACCGATATTTCTCTCCCTCTTTCTCCCTCCCTTTCCCTATCTCCAACACAATGAATTAATCAAAGCTTGTATAGTTGAAGAACAAAAGGTAATGATGCCTGGAGTCCTCTACAGGCTCAGTGACACTGCCCAATGGCCAAGGCTGTATTTGTGGCTCTGCCGATAGATTATGGCAATAACTTACCTGATTATGGATCATTGGTTTTGAGTGCTTATTTGTGCTAGTACTTTTAAAGACTTTACCCTTTTTAGTCCTCTTGACAACTCTGTAAGATAGGAACAACTACTATTTCTTTTATACAGATGAGAAAACTGAAGCACTGAGATGTTAAATAACTTGCCCAAGGTCCCACATTGCTAGCAAGTAGCAGATCTGGGGCTTGAACTCAAATGATGTGGTTTTTGTCTTTCCCTTTAGACCTGGCCTGTCAATGGCATTCTTAAGAGACTGGTTTTTGTCTCCTTTTCTTTCGTCTTTCTCCATAATTTCGATGTGCCCCGCACCCAGGGGTTAGTTATTTGGGTGGTAACTGGTCTTATCCTATTTTTGATCTTAGAAGATTGGAAATACTTTTACACATCTTTTTACTTCTTGTTTGGTTTATCTTTTCTAAAGCGCAAAACAAACAACAGAGAACCTGACCAGCTCCCTCAAGGCAATTTATGAACGAGAACCTTCCAGAACTGTGGGCCAACAATTAGCTGACACCAGCCTGCAAAAAACCTGGGGAAGAATCTGAGAGGCTGTCTGGTGCTTCTGTCCCGGCACCTGGTAGCAGCCCCAACATGCCACTGCAGTCAGTGCTGGCAGAGTGAGTGACTGAATCCAAGACACAGCCAGTTCAGTACCAGACTTTGCTTTTAGTTATGGAATTAAAAAAGAAGAAGAGAAAAACCTGGAAGGAGCTCTCCCTTCCTACCCTTCTCCCTTTCATGAGGACCCCCTCCCCCCATCCTTCCTCTTTTTCCTCCTCCTCTCCTTCCCATCCCCCACACCCCTCTTTTCCCTTCACATACACAGCTCCTTTCCCTCTGGTAAGGTCCAACCTATATGACTTCCTGCTGCTTCAGATCAGTTTTCCTGTGTTACCATGGCAACCCACTGCTACTAAGGCTTTTCAGCAGTCACTTTTCGCCTGAATTTTTAATAGGAAAGCTGCATTCTACATCTTGTCCTTTCCCAACTGCCACTGACAGTTTGAGCAAAACTCCAGCTCCAGGTTCTCTCATATCTCTAAATGTTTTTAAACAGCTGTACCTCTTCGAAACTATTTTGATGTATTTTGAATAATTTTAGATATAATATCATCAATTTAATAAATTCCAAATATATCGGTAGCACAGTTTTCTCCACGGAGTGTTCCTAGACTTCTTAGTGAGGGGTGGACAAGTTGAATTTACACTTCTACATAGATGTATTGGCAGCAGTTGAACTATAAATACTGAGCAGGGAAATGTTTCTGGTGGGACCATTAGTGCCTCAGAGGGAAGGCAGGAGCAGACCAGAAACCTGCCCCGAGGACACTGTCCAGCCCACATGAGTCAGGCACGAGCTTGACTCCAGCCAAGGCTGGAGTGAAAACTACAGCCATCATGATGCCCAGAACTCAGCATCCCCTCCAGGCTGTTGCTGAGCTGAAGGTCACGACTCTCATGTGTCATCTTAGGGTCAGTGTCTGATGATTGTCCTTGGGAGTTGTCAAGACTTTTCAGATTTTTCATTTGGGATGTTTTAAACATTGTTTTGAGACTCTGGGTCCTGTTTGATTCCTAGGGAAAGTACTGATTTTTGTTGGCTTGTTTCAGCAGGCAACGAATGGACTCGGTTAGTTGATAAGTTCTGACCTGCCCTCAGTGAGTCGTGCTTTTCATGTCAGTTAGGTTTTCCAGTTTTTGTAGCACTTTTCAGATATATTTTATATACCTACCTGCCAGTGGCTAACCTGGAATCTGGACTATCATTTGGTTCTCAAAGCTTTTGCTATGCTGTCCTGGGTCAGATCTATGAATTTGCAGCTCAGGAATGAGCTGAAGTGTTCATATACACATTTATTGTATTGCTCTTTGAGTTTCTTTTTCACCATGATCACTGTGATACTTTCTGGGACCTAGGAACTTCTTCTTGACTTCTAGCTAGAAAGATAAAGTTGGAGTTTCCCTACTCTGTGACATATTGCTTTGTCTATCTCCAAAGCCAAGCAGTGAGAGAACAGACAGGGATAAAAAGCAAATGAAATTCTCTCTAAGCTCTTGGGACCAAAGTCCCTTTGGTCAAAGAAAAGGGTTCCCTTCCCTCAGAGTTTTGAATGCCTGCTCAGCTTCCGTTGACACTGTCACTACCACCATCACAGCGCGGCCTGGAAGGTTAGGTAGAGCTAATGGAAATAACTAAAAATAGAGGGGAATTCTCTCTGATGTGTAGGGTTCCCCTTTCCATTCTCAGACCAGAGAGAGAGAGAACGTCTCTTGGAGTTCTTTCTCTCCACCCCTGGCACACAATTCTGAGTTTCAGTCTACTTTTAATTATAGATTAGGCGATACTGGTGGAAGAAAAATAATGTGGGTAACTTGCCCATGAACCTGTTTTGTATGGATTTTTAATTTTTCTTTTCAATCTTCCTGCTACAAAAATTTTCCTCCGAAGTCCTTAATAGTGCCTTCATATGTTTTGGCTATCATTATCAGTTGCAATCTACGGGATTAGCAAGGTAGACAGTACCTATTCCATTTTAATTGAAACCAAACTGGGTATCAGCTTCTGATATATAGTAATTTATGTACAAAGGTATTATGCTAAGTGAAAAAAAGCTAATCTCAAAAATTTATATACTACCCTGACTGGTGTGGCTCAGAGGATTGGGTGTCATCCTGCAAACTGAAAAGTCACTAGTTTGATTCCTGGTCAGGGTACATGTTTGAGTTGTGGGCCAGGTCCTGGGTTGGGGCAATTGATTGACATTTCTCTCCCTCTTTTTCTCTCTTCTTTTCCCTCTCTCTAAAAATAAATAAATAAAATCTTTAAAGCTTTTACATACTGCATGATTTCCATTTATATGGCATCTGGAAAAAGGCAACACTGTAAGCAGGCGTTTTAGTTTTCAATTGCTTCATAACAAATTCCCACAAGCTTAGTGGCTTCAAACAATGTATATTTATCATCTCCCATTCTCTGCGGGTCAGGAGTCAGAGCTCAGCTTGACTAGGTTCTTTATCCTCACAAGGCTACAATCAATGTGTCAACCAGGTTGTGTTCTCATCTAAAGGCTCAGTTGGGGCAGAAACCATCGGCAGCTCTGATTGAGTGTCCTGGCTTCTTACTGGCTGTTGGCTGGAGGCCAGCCCCAGGCCCTAGAGACTGCCTACAGTGTCCTGACACATGGCCTTTTCGTCATCAGCTACACACAATTGTTTGCTTCTTTAAAGCCAGCAGTAGAGTATCTCTTGCTCCAGTCTGCTAGGACAGAGTCTTATATAATATAGTCTAATCAAGTGAGTGACCTTTGCCATGGAATAAGTCTAACCAAGAAAGGGATCTGGCCATATTCTTCTATTGGCTAGAAGTAATGCCCACACCCAAGATAGGGGAGATTATGTAGGGTGTGACACCAGGGGATGAAGGTCATAGGGACCGTGCTAAAATAATACCTACCAGGAAAAGAAAGCAGTGGATGCAAAAAGTTAGGGGTAAGGAAAAGTTTGACTACAAAGGAGTAGCAGAGCAAATTTTCATATTTTTTTGAAAATATGATTGTTGCAGGGCTTCCATGAATCTTTACATGTGCTAAAACTCATAGAACTGTTTACACATGCACACAACAATTTTACTGGATGTAAATTTAATAAATAAAGAATGAGTGTTTATTTGCTTATAGTTATGGAGTCTGAAAGTCCAAGGTCAACAGTATTGGTTCTTTTTATTAATGGGAATACCAGTTTTTTAAAAGATTTCATTTTTAGAGAGAGGGGGAAGGGAGGGAAAAAGAGAAAGAGAGGAAGAGAAACATCAATGTGTGGTTGACTGTCACGTGCCCCCAACTAGAGACCTGGCCTGCAACCCAGGCATGTTCCCTGAATGGGAATTGAACCTGTGACCATTTGCAGGCTGATACTCAATCTACTGAGCCACACTAGTTAGGGCAAGGATTGGTTCCTCCTAAGGGCCATAAAGAAGAATCTTTTCCAGACTGCTTCTCGACTGGTATATATGGTTGTTTTCTTCCAGTGTTTTCACACCTTCTTCCCTCTGTTGATGTTTACATCCAAATTGTCCTTTTCTTATCAGGACACCAATTATATTGGATTAGGCTCACCCTAAGATCTCTTTTAACTTAGTACTCCCATAAAACAATTTTTACTTGAAACACAGTCACATTCTAAGGTACTGGAAGTTAGACCTTCAGTATGTGATTTTTGGCAGGAAGTGATTCAGTCCATGACACTGATCTGATCCAGTTCAGTGCCTAGAAAATTGAGGGGCTGGATAACTGTTCACTGGGTGTATCAAAGACTATATCAGAAGACAACAGCTGGACAGCAAGACTACTGTATGAACTGCCACTCTCCTTAATGTCTTCTCCCTGTAGTTTTAATGATGGGGTTCCTTCTTCTCTAGGCCATGAGGCCTGAGTTTGTGGCTATGGGGAATTAGTTAGCAGAAAAACAATGCAGAGCAGACCAGCATGATGTTGGGTTTTATGGCTACCACTGATCTGGCCGTCTCTGTCAGATGCTGCAATTTACTGGGAACATGGCTTTAATAAGAAGAAAGACAATCAAATAAGACTGACGGCATTGCCCCAGAAAGAATCTACTGGGAGCTGGCAGGCTCCTGCACTCCCCAGATGGGGTGCTTTCTCCAACCACATCTCCCACTTAACCTCAATTAATGAGTGCTCAGAACTCAGCCCCTCAAAAGTGAGGGGGAGGCACAAATTTTCACTAATGGATGGGTTTCATTGAAATGTTTAAAAGCCAAGAAGGCCTCTTTAATTCAGTTTTACACATTAATAATAACCCAAATGGAAAAAAGCACATCTGTAGTAAAAAAAAAAAAAAAAAAAAAAAAAAAAAAAAAAAAAAAAAAAAAAAAAAAAAAAAAAAAAAAAAAAAAAAAAAAAAAAAAAAAAAAAAGCAAAAGAAAATCCTTTCAGTCTCAAATGCATTTAACTAGTTAACTATAGATACATTTATTCCTATGATTTTTGCCCATGATGTAAAAGAATAAGAGAAAATGAACCCATTCAAAGTTACTGAATATATGGCCTATTTTAAAATTATATTTAAAGCCTCGAAATGAGGCAATTACAGAAATAGTAAACATTTAGGATAAATGCTGTTTGCCAGACTAGTTCTTGTTTTTTTCCTTTTAATTTCTGGCTTGCAAATTTTAAAAAGACATTTTAATATTTTTACATAACTTCTCCTAATTATAAAGGTAATAGATGTTCATTGAAGAAAGGTTTAAAGACACAGAAAAGCATAAAGAAAACATGTAACCCCACCCTCAAGAGACCCATTGTTAACCTTTTAGTGTATTTTCTTCCAGTCTTCCATTTACATATTTAAGGTAATGTTGTAATGATTTATTCTCTGTATAGTAGTATTTTGATTCTGACTTGGCATCATACCAGTCTTTTCCCTGTGGCATTAGAATTCCTTGTAAACATCATTTTTTTCTTTTTATTTACTTCTTTAAATTTTTTTTTACTTCAGCCCTGGCTGGTGGCTCAGTGGATAAGGCACCAGCCTACAAACCCAAAGGTCACTGATTTGATTTTCCAGCTAGGGCACATAATGAGGTTGCAAGCCAGGTCGTTAGCTGGAGGCAGGTGAAAGGCAACCACACATTGATGTCTCTCTCCCTCTCTGCCTCTCTCCCTTCCCTCTCTCTAAAAGTAATAAAATCTTTAAAAAACTTTTTTTTTTTTTTTACTTCATTGGGGTATTTCATATATTCAGTGAGGACAGAAATCTTAAGTGTACAGATTGATGAACTTGGCACATGGATACACCCATATAACCATGACCCAGATGTATGTATAAAATACTCTGACAGTTCAGCAGGCTTCCTTTGCCCCCCCAATTTTGCCCATTCTTGAGCTTAATTTAAGGGGATCCACATCTCAAGTGCTTTTTCAGAGCTGACTTCTTCCACTGCTTCTATGCAATTTATCCACTTTTTTGTGGTCCAGTATCTTATTGTATAACACTTATTTTATATTTTCTTATGTATTGACATTTGTTTGTTTTTTTTTTAATTTGAGGCTATTATGAGTAAAGCTACTATGAACATTTTTGCACCTGTCTCTTTTCTGACATAAGCACACGTATCTCTTGGGTAAATATCCAGGAGAATTGCTGTATTATATGATAAATGTTTATCTGTGGTAGGTATTGCCAAGTCATTATGTAAAGTAGTATATACTGATTTATCCTCCCACCAACGTCATAAGCAAGTTCTAGTTATTCCTGTTCTCACCAACATTTGGTATTGTCAGTCCTTTTCATTTGAATCAGTCTCCTGAGTGTTTCTCGTGGTGATTTTAATTTGCATTTTCCTGGTCACTAAAGATGTTGAGCACTTTTTCAACCTGGATATCTTTTCTATGAAGTATGTATTTGAATCTTCTGACTATTTTTCTATGGGTCATCTGCCTTCTTATTTATTTGCAGTTCTTGATGTTATATCCTGGACACAAGTCCCCCACTGTACTGTTCCTTTCTCACTCTCTTAATGGTGTCTTTTGATGAACACAAGTTCTTCATTTTAATTAAGTTCAATATATTCATCTTTTCTGGTTTGAGCTTTTTATGTCCTATTATTAAAAAAATCTTTGTCTACAACAAGATCATGAAGATAGTCTCCAAAAACATCGTTTTTAATGACTGCATACTATTTCATTTAATAAATTCACCATTTTCCTATTTTCAGATATCTAGGTAGTACCCTATTACCACTACCATAAATTAAAGTACTGATACTTACTGTTATATACTCATGTGGGTAAGTGTTAAGTTTTTATGTACATTTTATTAAGAACATCCAGCAGGTACTATTTTCATGCCTATTTCATAGAAGGATAAAGGGATGCTGAGGTTGGGTTACATCCCAAAGTCATATGAATATTTAGTGACAGATGGAATTTCAGTCTGGATCTCTCTGCCTGCAGAACCAAGGTTATACACCACCTCATTACTTACTTTTCAAATGATTATTTCCTCCAGATAAATTCCTAGCAGTGAAAGTCACTGGGTTGAAAGGTAAGGCCATGTAAATATGCCTAATAAATGGTCCAAGTAGCTCTCCCATTTTAACCCCACCATTCATTCACATTGTAGCCTACCCATTTCTCTGCTACTCCCATAGGGAGAGATGAATATTTTCATGCACTAACAGTTATACTCAGAGTAATGATTACTGTAATATTTTTGAAGTTCCCAGTTATTAGAGGCTAACTGTGGGCCAGATCCTATACACACTTATTTCGTCTCATTGAAAACCTATAACCATCCTACAAGGAAGGCAAGAACTCTTAGCATTTATAAAGGCTCAAATAGGATCAGAAAGAAAAATGAATTTACCCAAAGGCATACGGTTAATAAGAAGCAGACTCAAGCCTGGCCAGATAGCTCAGTTGGTTTGAGCATTGTCCCCAAGATGCCAAAGTGGCAGATTTGATCCCCAGTCAGAAAACCACCAATGAATGCATAAATAAGTGGGGCAATAAATCAATAAATCAAAGATTCTCTACCTCCCCTTCTCTCTCTCCCTCTCTCTCTTTCTCCCAAAAAACCAACTAAAACATTTTTTTTTAAAGAAAGAAACAGACTTAAAACAATACCTAAGTCCTATGTTTTTTGGCTATTCCCCACCTGCCCCTCGCTGTCCCCAAGCTGTGTGCCCCAAGAGACAGCCTAAATCAACCGGCTCCCTGCCTAAGTCCAGTCAGTGGGGAGGGGCCAGTAGGGGATTAGAGGGAGGAAGGATGAGAGTGAACTCCAGGTATTTTTTTCCTTCCCTATGGGGTCTTCTCAGCTGGCTGAGTCTCAATTCCTGTCAGCTCTTGCCTCTCAGCCAGGTTCTGATGACAGAGCCTTCCTATTGTCCCCTTAGTGGAGCTGTAACCAAAAGAAAGCAGGGCCAGCAGCCTGTTGCTTTGAAAGCCAATACTTGAGAGGCAGGTGCTGTTGTAAAGGAAAGTGGTTTGTTTTTAAGTGCCAGCCACCTGAAAAATGAGGGACTTGTACCCTAAGGCCCATCTCCCTGGGAGGATGGGGACTCTATCACAAAGCCCATCTCTGCTTCTCAGTGCAGGCAGAGGTTTTTTACAAGGAGAGAGAGGGGAACAGAAAAAAAAGATCAAGGAAAGAGGTTGAAAAGTTTTCTACATGCAAATGAGCACAGTCCTTTCCAATAAGGCAAGTGATGGTCTGGTGTAGGTCATCCTGGTTTTGTCAACTGGGTTTCACATCATCCTGGTTTCATGATTGATGGTCATCATCTCTCCCAGAATTGGGATGCTTAAAGGTCAGAGTCTGTATGTTTTGAAGTTAGTTCCTAGAATTCTTGTACACATATGCTGTTTATCTACAACTACATATTAGTCAGAGTCAGCACTAACAGAAACAATGTCAAAATAATGGTGGGGTAGGTTACAATTCCCCACCATTATAATTTTCCACTGTTACAGAGTGTGCCTGCTATTTCTAGCCTGAGTTCAAGACCACTCTTTGTAGTTTAATTGGGACCTTGACTGAAAGAACCACCAGAATGACAGAAAGTTTCAACACTGTCCTATCAAATGCACACTTGGTCCTTCAGCAATACATGAACTACTCCAGCCGAACTCTTCTAAACAGGTGTCTACTAGTTACAACCACCCCAGGAAGGGAGGGGCCGAATCTCCCCTTTCCCTGCCAAGGCTTGTCTCTCTTACTCGGTTATCATGCAATTGGCTTCAAGAAAGCTTTGAATTTGGAGTTAGTCTGACTCTTCTTTTTTTAATCCTTGTGGTACACTGAAGGTAACTATAGCCACAGTTAATGACAAACCCAGGCCAATGCTTATGTATATTACTTCAAACCCCCACAGTAAAGATGGAAAAAGGAAAGACATGCCAATTGACAGGCATAAAATAATGACCTCAGTCTTTTTGTCCTACGCAAGCTGTCCAGCTTCCAACAGAAGTTATAAGGCACAACAACAATAAAATTAAAAGAAAAAAAAAAAAAGAAGTTATAAGGCATATAAAAAAGTATGAAAAAGCACACTTCTAAGAGAGCAATGAACAGAATCAGACTCAGATGGGACACAGAGATTGGAACTGATGGGACATTTTAAATAACTCTGATTAATGGAGAAGATTGACAGCATGCAAGGTTTGATAAGTAATTTCAGTAAAGAGATTTAATCTATAAGAATCAGGTGGAAGTGCTTGAGAGGTAAAGCACAGGACCAACTGGTTCAACAGGTGACTCAACACCAGGGAGGGCACACTCCAAGAAAGGGCAATAGGAATGCCCCGAAATTAAAGTTCCACAAGCAAAAAAGGGTGTGTGTGCATGTGAGTAACCAGACATTGAAGGAGCCATGGGCCAATATCAAACACTCTACCACATGCGTAATTGGATTCCTGAATGAAAAGAGAGAAAGGATGGGGCAGAAGAAAGATATGAAAAACTATTGCCTGAGAATTTTCCAAATTGAATGACTAATACTAGATCACAGATCTAAAAAACTCAGAGAACACAAACTAGATAAATCCAAAACAAGCAAACAACACACACAGAGGCATATTATATTCAAATTATTGGAAAAAAAAAAGGGAGAGAGAAAGAGAAAATCTTAAAGTCAGCCAGAAAGAAAAGCAACATTTCATACAAAGGAACAAAAATAAGATTTAAAGCATATTTCTCATAAGAAAATTAGATAATGGAGTGACATCTTTAAAGTGATGGACAAAAAAAGCTTTCAACCCCAAATCCTATATTCAGCAAGAATATTTTTTAAAGAAAAGAAAGAAGAAATAAATACTTTCTCAGACAACACATATTGCAAAAACTCATTGCAAGCAGATCTACTCTACAAGAAACATTAAAGGAAATTCTTCGAGTCAAAAAAATCATACTGAAACCTGGATCTACACAAATAAGGAGAAACGGAAATGGAGTAAACTAAACTAAAATAAAAGCCTTTTTTTCTCTTATATTTACTTACTCTAAGATAAAACTTACTGCTAAAGCAAAAGAATTCTTAGGGCACTCACTAAATTTTTAATTTTTATTTTTATTATTTATTTATTTATTTTAAAAATATTTTATTTATTATTTCCAGAGAGAGGAAAGGAGAGAGGCAGAGAGGAAGAGAAACATCAATGTATGGTTGCCTTTCACCTGCCTCCAGCCATGGACCTGGCTGGAGATCTGGCTTGCAACCTGGTTATGTGCCTTGGCTGGGGAATCAAACCAGCGACCTTTGGGTTTGAAGGCTGGTATCTTATCCACTGTGCTACCAGCCAGGGCCTATTCACTAAATTTTTTAAAGGAGACATACATAATAATTCTATAGAGGAGCTAAAATGATATTACACACAAAAAAGTGTTCAAATTATCCAAGAGAAGGAAGGGGAAAAATAAGGAAACAAGGAATAGGTAAAAATGTCAAATTTAACCCAATCATAGTATATCAATAATCACATAACATATGCTTGAATGAAGAAAGATATAATATGTAAACACTAACAAAAAGGAAATTAAAGTGGCTATATTATATTTGATAAAATAGACTTTAGAACAGTAATATTATTAGGAATAAAGAGAGGTGTTACAGAATGATAAAAAGGTAAATTTTCTGAGAATATGTTACAATTCCAAATGGGTATGCACTTAACAAAAGTACAAACACTAAGAGACCAAAAAAAAACAAAAACAAAACTGTTAGATAAGGAGCCAGCCTATGAACACAAAGGTTGCTGGTTCAATTCTCAGCCAGGGCAGATAACCAGGTTGCAAGCCAGGTCAGTAGCTGGAAGCAGGTGAACGGCAACTATACATTGATGTCTCTCCCTATCTCTGCCTCTCTCCCTTCCCCTCTCTCTAAAAATAATTTTTTAATTAAAAAAAAAACAAAACTGTTAGAGCAGAAAGGAGAAATGGTCAAATTCAGAATTGTAGTGCAGATTTCAACACTCCTTCCTCAGTAATTTATAGAATATGTAAATAGAAGATCATAAAGATAAAAAGACCCAAACAACACAATCAACCAAATCATTTTTCCTTAGCTCCTAGTGGTAAAATCCAGTTCTATTTCCTCGCCCTTTCTGTGTGATTTGCCCCTTATCTGGAAGCACTTAGGATCTTTGTCTGTGCTGTTCTGCGATGTCATGGCAGTGTGAGTCTTTCTGACTTGTTGCACTGGGTATTTATTTGGTTGGCCCATATAATCTGGAGATTCTGTATTCTTTAGTAGGGCTTTATTATTTTTGTTTGTTTGTTTCCTGTTCTGTTTTTGTGGAATTTTTAGTAGAAGACCTTGGATTCTTATAATAAACCTCTAATTTTCTCATATTATTTCTACCTCTCTGATTTCCATTATTTTTTGCTTTTTAATTTACCTTCTTTGAGATTTTAAAAATTTCATCTATGTAGTCTATTAAATTTCTCTATTATAGTTATACCATATTTTGACTTTCTAAATGTTCTTTCTTGTTCCTTGCTTATTTCTCATTTTTTATAGACTTATTTTTATTTCAGAGTGAAATGTCCTCTTTTAAGTTTTTGAGAATGTTATTTTTGTTTAAGCTTTCTATTTCCTTCTTTGTCTCTGTTTTCTCTGGGGTTTTTGGCTTGCTTGTTTTTTGTTTTGTTTTGGGGGGTTTTTGCCTCCAATTGGTTTTGCAATCTGAACTTCCTGTTGAGGCCTTCCTTAACTGTCTAATGACCTTGACTGAACAGGACTATATTTAAGAGCTAACTAAAACTTCAGGGGACATGAAAATGAGCTTTATTATAGAGTGATGGAGGCCTTTCATGGGCACTTTTGAAGGTTTCCAGAAATTTTAAGAAGCTTTTTCTTTGAACCATTCAGTCTGTCCAGAAGTGACTCCATCAATAAACATGAAGGAGGAGTTGTGACCAACCTAACCAACAAATACATGAAAATAATGGGGAAAGGCAAGCAACACTAGGATCAGTGGAATCAAAGAACATCGTGGAGTAAACGGTAGAGGGTTGGCAATTCCTTCAACCCAACTAAGGTAATAAAAGTTGGGAAAAGTATAAAAACTGGAGTATGGAGGGATATTAAACATGTGGTTACTTGTGGAGACAGGGCAGGGGGGAGCGGTCAGGTCTACAGTCTAGCCTTTGAGTTCACTTAAATTTCCCTGCGGCCAGGCCTGCACCTCACCTCCAGCCACCACTGCATCCCAGCTTGCTACCTCTGAGCCTTCGCAAGCCCAATGATACCATTTGTGGACCCCAGTGTGAGATGAATATGCAGAGCCCCTTTGTTAAAAAATTACTAAGAATTTCATGGAGAGAACAGAAAGTGTTGGTCAAATGGTACAAACTTTTAGTTATAAGATAAATACATTTTTCTTATTGTGCTTGTCACCACAACTTCTCTTTCATGTAGGGATCTGCTTAAAGCTCAAGAACTGCTTTTCCTTTTGCTTTTTATAGCTGCTGATTGCTTTGTTTACCAGGTTGACCTTGGCCCAGAGTCTGGAGAAACAAGCCACTACGTCTATGTTCAAACTCCTTGGTGAGCTGCCTCCTCTTCTCCCCTCCGTTTGGTTTGGGCTTCCAAGTTCAGGCCTGCATGTTTGCAGTATCCAGGTCTGACCCTCCCCTCCCAGAAGTCCAGCTCCTGACAGCAGCTGCCAGTCGGTGACTGGAATCCCACTGGCAGGAGGGCACACATGCTGCCCAAGGCTTTGTTGGATGCTCGTGACAGAAATTCAGATAACATAAAGTTAAGCAAGCCAGTTTCGGCTAAAGAACCCCTGACATGGCAAGTAGAGCAGGTCTCGGAGACAATAACAATGCATTCTTTTCATTCATCTCTGGGTTTCTAAACACAGCTCTTGTTCTCTCACACCAGTGCCTATACCAGGGGTCATGACCACTCAAGCCTCAGGATTCAAGCAGAGTAGCCATTCCACTGTCTTCTACATTAGCATATTCATGGCTTTATGGAGTCTTATCTGAGATATTGTTCACAAACCTATGGGTATATGCCTGTATGAGGGTTGGTGTTTCACTTTAAAAGATGAAGGCCAGCTCTGTAATACTTGTGAGAGTTCTTATCTACTTGGACCTTAAGTAATAATAAGCAAGACGTGAATGACATCAGGAAGGAAACCCAGAGCACAGCAGAATTCTGTCAGCATGGACCTTTGATCTTAGTCCACCTGGGATGGCTTTGAAATGAGCTGTGTAACTCACGAGCACTGAAAATATATTCTGGAACAGAGGCAATTTACTCTACTGCACCTGAGTAAACAAAGACTCATGACATGGCTTCCTCATTTCCTCTTCATCAGGAGCTTATTCCCCTCTTAATAGGGATACTCATGTTTCTGAATTCATGTTTCCTTGCCCAAAGAATGATTTAATATTATTCTGATGCCACCCGACAGAAGAGGTAAAATTCCTAGATCCATTGGAAGAAATGATATACACTCTAGAAAGAAAAGAAACTATGAAATGAAAGATTCTAAGGAGGTGAATGGAAATTCAACTTGAATCAAAATGTTGTTGACTGCAACAAAAAAGTAGCAGAGAAGAAAAAGTGAAGAACCAGTGTAGTGCTAGAAAAATACAACTTATTAAGAATTTATAAAACCTTCTGGAAAAGAAACATGGATGGATAGATGATAGATAGATAGATAGATAGATGGATAGGTACAGATTAGATAGACAGAATGCATTGATGGATCCAGGCATGACCAAAGGCCTATGCTGCCTTCTCAGATGGCACAGAGTTGCATTAACATTATCTCGAACCCACTCATAGATGTCCACAGGTTGCGACTTACAGAAAGACAGGAGACACTGCTTCAAAGAGACTAAACAAAATTTTTTTAGCCTCAAGATTTTATTGTCATATAATAAAACATGTATAAAGCTTAGAACTGGATCACTTAGCCCTTTCTCCTCTCCACCCAGTTCAAAATGCTTGCATTTCTTAGTAGCCAGTATTCTCTTAGATTTGCAATTGGTCTCAGCCTCATTCAAGCCATTGGCACAATCTTGCGTGTAGCTTTAGCCTTTTTGCAGAAAATTGACTCAGCCTGCCCACCATAGCCACTCTACTTCCTGTCAAACATCACTTACCCTGCACATACAGAGAGTCCTTATCCTTTTGTACTGTGTGACTTTGCGGGGTTGATGTCTGCCATACTCCTTAGAGAAAGTCCAGTGAGTTTTAGGAATGTTTACCATATTTACGAGAGTGCTACTGGCATGGAAAAAATTAAAGAATTTTTAATATTTGTAAATTATTAGGCAGGAACCAGAAGGTCTAAGGAATATACATGCTTCTTTCAAGTTGTCTGTGGAACTTCGGGAAAGAAATAAAGAAGGGGGTTGGTTTTATGAAAGATGGTACAGGGCATTTGTCATTCTGGATCTTCACAAAAGGAGCTGGAACGAGAAGTTTAACGAGAAAGGAAGTGGATCCCACAAAGGCAGGGAAGAACAGGCTTGCTCAGAGATTAGTTGAGCTGCTCAGAAGGATTTTAAAAATAAAATGTATTTTCTTTTTTAGATAAAGAAAGATGAAGACAAAAAGGGATTCAAAAATCTTCCATGTAGAATACATTTTTTAAAAAGATTTTATTATTTTTAGAGAGAGGGGAAGGGAGGGAAGCAGAGAGGGAGAAAGACATCAATGTATGGTTGCCTTCGGCTGCAGACCTGGCTGGAGACCTGGCTTGCAACTTGGTTATGTGCCCTGACTGGGAATTGAACCAGCAACCTTTGGGTTCACAGGTGAGTGCCTTATCCACTGTGTCACCAGCCAGGGCCATAAATCTTAAACAATATATAGATAAAGTAACCCAGACACTTGCTTAAACAGTACCTTAAAGATTTTTATACAAAATATAAATGAGGATGGGGGTGGGAAACAAGTATGACATAGAAAAAAAGAGGGGCAGGAGGTTCCCAATGATGCTCATGAGGAAAGTAGTTAGAAAGGAAATATTTACAGCCTCCGTTGCTGGGAAAAGCCAATAAGGTAACTTTACAGTTGAGGTTAACTAAGACTGGTATGATAACATTTGAAAGTAGAATATGATGGAATAGCTTACTTTATCCAGAAGAAGCATACATTAGGAAACATATCAAAGAAAATTTGCAGCGACCTTCAAGAAGTGAATATATTTAGCAAGCACATATAATGAGCCAGGAACTGGTCTAGATGTTGGAATTCAACACACGTTCCCAGGGGCTTGTAGTCTACAATCTCAACTTGCTTTTCAAATTCAACCATGTATAAATAGCCTCAAATTGTTCTAGTGAATAAACAAGGACATACCCGCAAGAAAGCTGTTATTCTCTGAAAGCTGTCTTTTTGAGAACACACAGAAGATGGAAAGACGGAACAGAACCAAGGATGATTTTGCACAGTTTGACAGCTATGTAAGAATGGTATTAGTAAAGAAACATGCCCGAAAGGAGATGGAGCTTGATTTTTTTCTTAATAAACTTTATTTAACTACATTATACATCCCCAAAACACAATAATCACAATTGTATTGCTTTAATTAATTTTTTTATTTTTTTATTTTTAAATGATTTTATTTATTATTTTTAAAGAAAGGGGAAAGGAGAAAGGAAGAGAGGGAGAGAAACATCAATGTATGGTTGCCTTTCGCCTGCCTCCAGCTAGGGACCTGGTCTGCAACCCAGGCATGTACCCTACTTGAGGATAGAACTGGTAGTCCTTTGGTTTGTAGGCTGGCATTCAATCCACTGAGCCACACTAGCTCAATTCATTTTTATAAACTGAACACACTCATATAATAAGCACCCAGATCAAAAAACAGAACACAGCCAGCAACCCCAAAATCTATTTATGATTCTTCTAATCATTGCATACCCCAAAACCCAACCCTGGCCAGAGCTAACCACCATCTTGATTTCTAACACTATATCTTAGTTTTGCCCAAAGGCAGTTCACTATCTTAAAATTACTTTGCTTAGGTGTAACCTGCACATATTTCAAGTGTAAAATTAAGCACCACCAACTCAAGATACTGAACATTTCCATGTCCCTTAATAATTTCCTGTGTTCTTCTGTAATCTAGCTTTTCTTCTGCCACTGTCCCTCAATCTCTGATCTGTTTCTGTCCGTGTATGTTAGTTTGAATTTTTCAGAATTTATGCAAATGACATCATATATGAAATGGGATCATATACTCTTTTTCTGGGGGAGGGGGTATCTGGCTGTTGTTACTCAATGTCATGATTTTGAGATTTATCTATGTTGTTTTGTAAATCAGTGGTTTGTTCTTTTGTATTGATAAGAAACATCCTAGTGTATGGGTATACCACAATTTGAGTTATTACAAATAAATTTGCTGGATTATTCATAATCGAGTCTTCATAGATATATAAGCTTTCCCTTTTCTTAGGCAAATACCTAAGAGTGGGGTACTTGGGTCATATTGTAAGTGTGTGTTTAACTTTTTATTTATTTATTTATTTAAAAATTGTATTCATTCTTTTTAGAGAGAGGAGAAGGGAGGGAGGAAGAAAGGGAAAGAAACATCAATGTATGGTTGCCTTTCACTTGCTTCCAGTTGGGGACCTGGCTGGAGACCTGGCTTGCAACCTGGGCATGTTGCTCTGACTGGGAATCAAACAGGTGACCCTTGGGTTTGCAGGCTGGTGCTCAATCCACTGAGGCACAACAGCCCGAGCGTGTGTGTTTAACTTTTTAAGATATTGCCAAACTGTCTTCCAAAATGCTGTATCATTTTCTATTCTCAACAGTAGCGTATGAGAGGAGCAGTAGTGCCCCATTCTCACCTGTACTTGCTATTATCAATCTTTTAATAGTTCAGTTATCTTAATGGATGTACAGGAATCTTGATATGTGTTTCATTTGCATTTTTCTGATTACAAGTGATGTTAAGCCCTTATTCATGTGCTTCATGGCCATTTTCATATATTTGTTTGTAAGTTGTCTGACTTTCTCTTTAAAATGCCAAGACCAGTGAAAGGGACTTAAATGAATGTTCAGAGGCAGGAGAAGGGAGAGTGGATAATAGAAGCAATGTTGACCAATAATAAGGGCAATGAAGGCCTTTTAACATGTACTTTGCTTTAGTTCTCTATTTCAAGGAGAAAGATCTTCAGGCTAAAAGGAAGTAAGGCCCCTAAAACAAATTGAAGAGTGAGTGAGAAACCTAGTGGTCCACCATTGCCCTCTTCTTTCTTCAGTACCACCCTGTTTCTCCAGCCTGAGGGGGTTAGCAGGATGTAGCATTTTCAGTGCTGGCGCTAGAAAAGACATAGGTAAACCAGGAGTTGGTCACCCTAGCTAGGCTCCTGGTTACCCAAAATGAAGGTGATTATTTCTCAGCCTCCTTTTCAGTTAGCAATGTGATTAAGTCATGACCAATAAAATAAAAGCATAAGTGATGTCTGAATTTTTGGGGTTGTTCACCTTAAAAGAAAGGACATGCTCTCCCCTTTCTTCCTTTCTGTCTTCTTACAACTCAAGTGAAGAAGTAAGACAAAGAGAAGCATAGCTGCTTTAGACTCTACGATAGAAGCTACCTGTTAAGAATACAAAAGTAACAGGAGTGAAGGACACTGAGCCCCTGATTCTTATAAAGCTGCCATAACATCCAGAGATGCTTACCCAGCTTTTATTTGAGAGAAAAATAGACTTTTATTTTGCTTAAACCCTTGCATTTTAAGTCTCCTTTTACAGTTGCCTACCTAATACAGTATTTAAGAGCTCAACCAGGTAGACTACATGATTTCAATACATTTAAATGTTTTTGATCTTCAAAAGAAGAAAGGAATGCCTTTTTACAAGTTCATGGTCCATAAATCCCAAACTGGTGATTTTCATGAAACTCTTGGGGCATTTTCTGGACTCAATGAATAAAAGGTTGGTGATTCACTTTAAAATCTGGCCAGAACTCTGGCCAGTGTGGTTCAGCTGGTTGGAGCATCATTCTATAGTTGAAAGGTTGTGGCTTCCCTTCCTGGTCAGGGCACATGCCTAGGTTGCAGGTTTGTTCCCAGGTCTGGGCACATGAATCCAGTCCAGGAGCATATAGCAACCAATTGATGTCTCTCTTTTGCATCAATGTTTTCTCTCTTTCCCTTCCTCTCTCTTAAAAAAAAAAAAAAAAAATGCAATGAAGAAATGCCCTAAGGTGAGAATTAAAAAATAGGCAACAGAGATTTATAGGCTCTAAAATGATTGTACCAAGAACAAGTCTTGTTGAACTAGTCTTGGATTCACTCTTTTGAGATGGTTGCTGTACTGCTGGGTCAACAAAATATGCACTTGTAACAAGGCTACTGACGAGAACATATATGCTATCCATGCAGAATTGTTCTTGGTACAAGTATAACAAGGTTGATTAATAACTGGTTGAATAACCATACCCGAAGAGTATTGGGTAATGCATCAACATGGAAGGGAATTTCAAGAGGTAATTCTGATCTGGCTAAATATTTTATCAGTGATTTGGATGAATAGATAGTGAAGTACTCATCGAGTTGGCAGATGACAAGAAAAAAAGTATCAGCAGACAGAATCAGGACTAAAAGTTCCTGCTGGCTAGAAGGAAAGGATGAAACTAATAAAGTAAAGTGATAAATGTGTTCATGCACTCTGGCTTTTTTTTTAACCCATTCAGTAAGACAAGAAATGAAAGAGATATAAATTAGTATTAGGTATAGAAAAGAATTGGGATGTTTTACATGATGGCTCGAAATGAATCAACAAGGCAAAGCTGAAGCAATTCTGACTGACTGCATTAATGCAGTGATAGTATCTGCCATGGGAAGTATATGGCTTGGCTAGAAACATTCAAAGTGGCAGGTCTCATGTCGCAATGCAAAAGAAATAGAGGCATAGTTTGAAAAAGGAGTGGAACGGACAGGAAACTAACCTCTAATACTTTAATAGTCGCATTTCATTCCCTGTCTTATCTGCCTATCTGCCTGCTCCTGACTTTCAGCGTAGCACTCTGTTTCTATGTATTGGTTTTTCCTTCTGCTCCCTGCTTTGGGAACTCTGTCTTTCTGACCTGAGGCCTTGATGTCAAGGAGATTGGGTGGACAAAAGAGTGGAGGAGGAAGGGTGAGCAGTGGGAATTGTTATTACACAAGCACTTTCTCCTAAAGAGATGCCTGTTCAAATTGTGAAACGGATCAAGAAATTGGTCAAAAGGAACAACTCTTTAATATGTACTTTTCCCTGAATTGTAGAAGTTGCTGTGCTTCTGAGGACTAATGGGTAATATGGGCAGTATGACTTACTACGTACCTTATATAACCATCCTGAAAAAAAAAAGAAAACTTCTTAATAAGAATTTAAAATATGGCTGTGACCCATGAGGCTCAGTTAGTTGGGCATAGTTCTGCAAAGCACAAGTTCACTGGTTCGATTCCCAGTCAGGGTACATGCCTGAGCTGCAGGTTTGGTCCCCAGTAGGGGTGAATATAAGAGGCAACTAATTAATGTTTCTCGCTCACATTGATGTTTCTCTTCCTCTTTTTTTCCCTCTCTTCCCCTCTCTCTAAAAGTAAATAAAATCTTTAAAAAAATTTTAAAACATGTATTTATAAATGCACCCCTGAGCTTGCAGTAAAAAGGCCTCACAAGTTAAAAATAAAATGAAAACTGAAATCCAAATAGATAAAAATAGCCCTGGCTTTGGTTTTCACCTTGAGGCCATCTGCCTAACATTGGTAACCTTGAGCTTTTATGGGGTAACACTTCAGGGTGCAATGAACAGAAGCTAAAATTCAAGACCTGCCTAAAGTATAGAATCTAAAAGGATATCCTGCATAAAGTTGGGAACCCCAATGGGTATAGTATCAATATAATGATAAATTACAAACAAATTTACCCTGATTAAAAAGACAACAAGGACACTTGCTATCTTGACCTTGGCATCAGGTGAAGGGAGAAAAAAAATCTGGCTTGGTAACGTGTAAACCTTATCAGGTTTCATATGAGCTTTGGCCTGAATTCAAAATGCGTACAAGGTTTAAAACTTCAGTTTAAAAAGTTAAGGTAACTTCAGGCACTCACAGGAGAAAGCCAAACCTTTTATAAAAAATACATCTTAAAGTTAGGCCTTCAACAATTTGCATAGGTAAAGGTCCAAAGAACAGAAACATACTGTCAAGTATTACAGAATATACAAAAAAACAAAGCAACGTAAGTGAGAGGTAGCAGACAGCAAGCTCAATCTACAAAAATGTGTGCTAATTGCAATTACATAAATATAATATAAAATATAATATGTAATAAAATATACGTTATAAAACAATGTATTATATAAGTACAATGTAGATAAGTTTGCTTAATTTGTATATAAAAATTTAAATGAGAGGCAAAATATGATTACAAAGAAAGAGCTACCTAAAAATAACCAAGCATAATTTTAAGGGACCAAAAACTAGTTCTAGAAATGAAAAATATAATTAATATTCCAGGAACTAAGCAAAGGATCAATAAAAAGTAAATGATTTAACAACTTAATCAACTAGACCCAGTAAACATACAGTATGTAAATCATTCCATCCAATAACAGCAGAATATATAGTACATTCTTCTCAAGTGTACATGGGACATTATAGGGTGTAAAACAGTCCCTGATAAATTCAGAAATCAATAGTGAAATCACACAAAATATGTTATCTGATCATAATGAAAAAAATAGAAATCAATAACAAGAAATTGAGGATATTCCCAAAGATATGGAAATTAAGCATAGTACTCCTAAATAACCAAAGGGTCAGAGAAGAAATCACAAAAGAAATTAGAAAATACTTTGAAGTAAATCAAAATGAAACACAACATTCCAAAACTTATGGAATGAAGCAAAAGCAGAGAGTAGAGAGAAATTTATACCTATACCTATTTAAATATAAGTGCCTATATTAAAAAAGAAGAATCCCAAATCAAAAGCTTAATCTTCTGCTTAAAAAGCTAGGGGGAAAAAGAACAAACTAAACTAAAAACAAGCAGAAGGGACAAACTTATAAAAACTAAAGAGGAAATAAGTAGAACAGGGTAGAAAAACAATGGAGAAAAATCAACAAAACAAAAAAGTTTTATTGATTTTAAAAGATCAACAAAATTGACAAAACTTTAGTTAGAATGACAAAGAAAAAAAAGAGAAGGCTCAAATTGCTAAAATCAAAAATGAAAGAAGGGATATTATTTCTGGTCTTTCAGAAATAAAAATAATTCCAAGGGAATACTATGAACAATTGTATGACAATTAATAAACTAATGAAATGAGTAAATTACTAGAAAGATACAGATGATCAAAACTGACTCAAAAAGAAAAACTGAATAGAGCTATAAGAAATAAAAGAGATTGAATTAGCAATTAAACAAACAAACCCAGGCCCACATGACTTCACTAGTGACTTTAAAGAATTAATACCAATCCATCATAAACTCTTGTAGAGATTAGAACAGATGGTAGACTTTCCAACCCATTCTATGAGGCCAGTATTAATATCCTGATAACAAAACTAGACAAAAATGTTACAGATATCCCTTGTGAATGTGAGTACAGACTTAAATATCCTTATTAAATTACTAGCAAACTGAATTCAGCAGCATATAAAAAGAATTACACACTATGACCAAGTGGGATTTATCACAGGAATGCAAGGTTGGTTTAAAGTATGGAAATCAAGTAATGTAATATACTATATTAATAGAATAAAGGACAAAAGCACACAATCATCTCAATAGATGTAGAAAAACATTTGACAAAATCCAACACCATTTCATGAAGAAACACTCAACAAATTAGAAATAGAAGAGAAATTCTGAACCTGATAAAGGCCACTTATGAGTATAAAAATAGATAGCTAACAACACACAGTGGTGAAAGACTGGATGGTTTCCCTCTAAGGTCAGGAACTACACAAAGATAACTGCTCTTGCCACTTTTACTCAGCATAGTACTGAAGGTTTAAGCCAAGGCAGTTATACAAGAAAAATAAATAAATAAAAGGCATCCAGATTGGAAGGAAAGAAGTAAAACTACATTCACAAATGACATAATCTTTTAAAAATATATTTTATTTATTTTGTTATTACAGTTGTCCCAATATTCCCCTCTTTCCCTCCCTCCACCCAGTACCCCATTTCCTCCAGCAATGTCCCCCTTAGTTCATGTCAATGAGTCATGTATATAAGGTCTTTGGCTTCTCTATGTCCTTTGTTCCTCTTAACATCCCCCTGTCTATTCTGTAACCACAAATGTGTACTTTTTTTTCTTCTTTCACATCCAGACAATTCACCATTTAATTATTGCCTTCTGTCAGCTTCTCAAATCATATTAATACAAAATTTTCTTTTCATTATTCCAAAATGTCTACATTAGTTCATTTGTTTAAAGAATTACTCTTTTAAGTAATATGAATTGCAATATTACCAAACACATGCAAAAGTACATTTATGCCCAAACATATTTTTATACATATTTAAAGTACATACTGGGTTTTGAAGAGTTCATTTAAAAAATTTTTAAATATGTCAATAGCTTACATAATTATTACATGTTAAATGATAGTATTTTTTCCTTTTTTTAAATTTTATTTTATTGTTGTTGTATTATATCCATCCCCTTTTTGCTACCCTCTGAATGATAGTATTTTAGATATAATGTAGCAAGATTAAGCAATTTTTTCTTCTTTAATACTTATTTTACTCTGGAATGCTATTTTGTGAAATATATCATAGAATTTGTGTATTGCAGAACTCACTTTTATGAAAGTTGTCCTAGAGACAATGCCAAACCTATAGTAAGAAATTAATTTGGTTTTTGAGTCAGATCCTCCCCACTCCAATAACACAACTCAACTTTATTTCAAGCTACTGGAACTACAACTTATTCTTTTTGGAGTGTTCCATCTTAAAAAGTAGATTTATTTATTTATTTAGGCTGTGCACAGGTCTTACTTCTTTCAATACCCTCTGTTTATCCTCTACATGTGTTTTACAAGTTGAAGCCTTCAGAAGTAATGGCACTTGCACTTGCAGTGCTCAGCCAGTCTCCAGAGTAGAAATTATTATGTCTACTAAGTTGAGTTAAAAAATAAAAATCCATAGGATTTAAATAATTTTGTAGAATAGTATTCAAGCTATTTTTTAAACTTATGGTTGACTTCCTATGTGGTCCTAAACTAACCCCTGTATTTAAGAGTCTGTTGAGGTAGAGATTAGGTATGTTCACATTTCAATAATAAAGTTTACTATAGCATTCATTCCTTTTCCCAAGTATCCCAAGTTTGGGGGCCTTCATAACTGGAAATGTATATTTCCATGATTTTGTTGAAAGGAATCTCATCTAATTTACATGCTAATATGAGAACATATATTGTCTATGTACACGAATCATATAGTTTAGTAGTTTGCAACTTCCATTCAAATTGGTCTTCATTCTCAGCATCTTTTCTAACCTAAAGATTGGCTGATTTCACAGCACACCCATGACTAGTTGCTTGCTACTTAAAACATAAATTGCTAACAAAATCTATATATTACACACCCACAAATAAGCACATTTTTAATAACAGTGAATAAGAAAGATAGCATGTCTTCTATGTAATATACATCCACATTTTCTTTTTTATTCTTCCTTAACTGCATTCGATTTTTCTGAGTTATTGCAAGTAACCTGATTTTCCCATATTGTGAAATGATTCCAATCTAAGAAAACTTAATCTGCAGTAATGCAAATACAAGTAATATACAAAATGTACCTTATTTAGTAAAATCTATAACAAGATCACTTTAAAGCATTCATAAGTTAAAGTTGGTTCTTATCCATTCAGCTGCCCTAAGTCTTTTGATTGGTGCATGTAATCCATTTACCTTTGTATCTGTGTTCCTGTCTGTCTCTCTGTTTCTTCATCTTCTTAAAGCAGACCCTTTAGCATCTCTTGCAATGCTGGTTTGGTGGAGGTGTGTTCTTTTAGCCTTCTTTTGTCTGGGAAACTCCTTATTTCACCTTCCATTTTGAATGACAGCCTTGCTGGGTAGAGTATTCTTGGTTGCAGGTCTCTGTTTTTCATTGCTTGAAATGTTTTTTGCCATTCCCTTCTGGCTTGTTGTGTTTCTGTTGAGAAATCAGCTAATAATCTTATCAGAGACCCCTTGTATGTTATTAGCTGTTTTTCTCTTGCTGCTTTTAGGATTCTCTCCTTGTCTTTGAAATTTGCCATTTTCATTATGATGTGTCTTGGAGTGGGCCTGTTTGGGTTCATCGTCATTGGGACCCTCTGTCTTCCTGATTTTGCATGACATTTTCTCTCCTCAAGTTAGGGAAGTTTTCTGTCATTACTTTTTCAAAGAGGTTTTCTATCCCTTGATCCTCCTCTTCTCCTTCTGGTATCCTTATGATACAGATGTTATGATGTTTCATGTTGTCCTGCAGCTCTCTTAAAACCTCTTCATTCTTTTTCAGTCTTTTTTCATTTTGTTGGACTGCCTGCGAATTTTTTTCTACATTGACCTCCAGCTCAATGATCCAATCCTCTGCTTTCTCTAGCCTGCTTTTGATTCCTTCTACTGTGTCCTTCAATTCAGAAGTGATATTCTTCATTTCCTCCTGGCTCTTATTGATGGTGTCTATGTCCTTTTTAATGCTTGTATAGTTCTCAGTAAGTTCCTGGTAGCATCCCTGAAGTTCTTTGCAGTTCTCCTAGAGTTCTTTGTAGTTCCCCTGGAGTTTGTAGTTTTCTTTGAACTCGCTGAGCTCATTGAGCTTTTCTATTATCATTATTTTGAATTCCATGTCTAATAATGTGCTTGCCTCTATTTCATTTTGCACTCTTCCTGGGGATTCCTCCTTTCCATTTGGTCAGGGTTTATTTCTTTGTCTCCCCATTTTAGGTGGCTCTTGTTTATTTTTGCTTCTTAGATTGGTTTGCTTTTACTTACTGTCTTAGTGGTGTGACCTTTTATGGTGTAGCGGTGCACTTTTTTTTACTCCCTGGATCTGTGCTTGGAGATGTCAGCTCATGTCCCAGTCTGGGCCCAGTCAGCCAGTTGGAGACTACCAGAGAGCCACTGTCTTTGTCTCCTTTAGTTGTTAATCCATGACATAATATGTCATAATCCATGACATATACAGAAAATCCTAAAACATTCGCATACACACACACACACACACAAATGTTAAAATTAATACATACATTCATTAAAGTTGTAGGATACAGTAAAATATATTAAAAACTAATTATATTTCTATACATAAGTAATCATTTTAAATGAAGCTATGAAAAAATCATATATTTACAATGGCACCAAACATTAAAATACTTAAAATAAATTTAACAAAATAAGTTTAAGATTTGTACACTAGAAATTACAAAACATTATTGAAAAAAATTACAGAAGAACTAGCTAAATTGAAAGATATTCTTAGTTCAAGGGATACTTAATAGTGTTAAAGTAGCAATAATCTCCATGTTGTTGTGCAGACTCAACACAATTTCTATCGAAATATTAGGTATTTCTCTGGGAGAAATTGACAAACTAATCCAAAATTCATATAGAAATGCAAAGGATCCAGAATAGAAAAAACTATCTTGAAAAGAAGGACAAAGGTGAAGCATACTTCCAATTTTAAATTTTACTACAAAGCTATAGTTATCAAGATGATGTGATATAAGTATAGACATATAGATCAATGAATAAAATTGAGAATCTAAAAATTGCTCCTTACATGCATTGATTTTTGGCAAAGTTTCTGTTTTAATCAGTTTGGGCTTTTTTAAAAAAAAATATTTTATTTATTATTCCCAGAGAGAGGGGGAAGGAAGAGAGGCAGAGAAGGAGAGAAACATCAATGTATGGTTGCCTTTCACTTGCCTTCAGCTATGGACCTGGATTGAGACCTGGTTTGCCATCTAGTTATGTTGCCCTGGCTGGGAATCGAACCAGCGACCTTTAGGTTCACAGGCCAGCACATTATCCACTGAGCCACCAGCCACGGGTAGTTTGGGCTTTCATAATAAAAATATCATAGACTGGGTGGCTCAAATAACATTTATTTCTCACAGTTCTGGAGGGTGGCTGTTCAAGATCAAGGCATGGAAGATTCAGTGTCTGCTGAGGGTTATCCTGGTTCATAGATAACTGTCATCTTGTTGTATCTTCACACGATACAAGGGGTGAGAGATCTCTCTGGGATCTCATTTATAAGGGTATTAATCCCATTTATGAAGATTTCACTTCATTATTTAATCACCTTCCAAAAGGCCAACCCCCAACACATTGGAGGTTAGAATTTCAGCATATGAATTTATTTTAATTTTTTTGGTAGGGGGCAGGGGGAGCATTCGGCTTATAAGAGGCACCAAAGCAGTTCAATAGAAAAAGAGTCTTTTTAGAAAATGGTTCTGGACCAACTGGATATTCACTGAAGTTGGCCTCTTATTTCATACCACATACATGAGTTAATTCAGAATGGTTCTAAGACCTAAATGTAAGAGTTAAAAGTATAAAACTCTTGGAATAAAACATAGAGGCAATTCTTTGTAACCTTGGGTTAGGCAATAGTTTCTTAAATATGACATGAAAAGCATAAGCAACAACTGAAAAGTAGATAAACTGGATAAAAAGAAGTAAAAACTGTGTTCTTCAATAAACACCAGTAAGAAAGGGAAATAAGAACCTATTGAATGGGAGAAATATTTGTAATAAGAGACTTGTATTCAGAAAATATAAAAATCTCTCACAAATCAACAATAAAAAATATAAATAAACCATTTTTTAAGTGGGCAAAGCATTTGACTAGAGATTTCTCCAAAGAAGAAATGTGCCAATTAGCACATGTAAAGATGATCAACATTATTAGTCATGAGGAAATTGTTAATCAAAACCACAATGGATACTACCACTCCACACCCACTAAAATGGCCATAATAAAAAAGATGGAAATAAAAGGTATTGGCAAGGATGTAGGAAAATTGGAACTCTCATACATTCCTGGTGGGAATGTAAAATTATGTAGCCACTTTGGAAAACAGTCTAGTACTTCCTTAGATTATTAAACAAGAGTTACTACATAACCCAATAATTCTATTCCTAGGTATATAACCAAGAGAATTGAAAACATATGTCCACACAAAAACTTACCCACAAATTTTCATAGCAGCATTATTCATAACAGCCAGAAAGTGGAAACAGCTCAAATGTTTCTCAACTGATGAATAGTTAACAAAAGATGGTGCAGAATATGGTATGTACAATGCAATATTATTTTGTAATAAAATGAAATGAAGTACTGATACAACATGAATGAATCTAGAAAACATTATGCTAAGTGAAAAAAGTCAGACACAAAGGCCACATATTGAAGGATTCCATTCAGATGAAATGTCCATAACCGGCAAATCCATAGAGACGGAAAGTAGATTAGTAGTTTCCAGGGACTGGGAGGAGAGGGGAAAATGGAGTGACTGCTGATGGGTATGGGATTTCTTTCTGGGGTGATGACAGTGTTCTGGACATTGGTAATGCTGGTAGATGCACAATTCTGTAACCAGACTAAAAACACTAAATCCATGCACTTTATAAATCCTAAAAGTTTTCATCACGGAGAGTAAGTATTTTTTCTTTCTTCTTTCTTTTATTCTTATTGCAGCTATGAAGATGGATATTAGTTGAAACTGTTGTGGCAATCATTTCACAATATATTAAATAAAACAATCATGCTGTCTGTCTTAAACTTATATAGTATTGTATGTCGATTAATTTTATTAAAAAAAACTGAAGGAAAAACATTAAAATTTTTCATTACTTTAAAAGGGTGACCATTTTGGTTTGTGAATTATATGATAATAAAGTTGCTATTAGAATAATGATTGATATTAAAAACTCAATAGTTGGGTTAAACTACTGGAGAGAATAACTAATCTGTAATATAGATCTGAAGATATGACCCAGAATACAACAAAAAGATGGAAAAAGAGATGGAAAATGTACAAGAAAAGTTGAGTCATGGAGGAGAGAATAAGAACATCAAATAATATGCCCAATTAGAATTCTAAAAGGAAAGAAAAGAGAGAATGGAGAGAGGCCGTATCGGAAGAGATAATGGCTAAATATTTCCCAGAATTGATTAATGACATCGATTCTCAGTTCAAGAAGCAGAAGAAATTCCAAGATAATCAGAAAAAAAAAAAAAGAAAGAAAGAAATACTTAAACACACCATAGTTCATCCATAGAACACCAAAGGCAAATCAAAGCTCTGAAAAGCAGCCAGGTAAAAGGCTTCTTAGCAATGTCATGGAACAAACTACTATACATCCAATAACTTGAACGAATTTCAAGACTGTTTTTCCGTGTGGAAAAATTAAAATCTCCAAAGGTCACAGACAGTATATTAGTCTTTAGAGCTGCCACAAGACAATGGCATAAACAGGGTGGCTTAAACAACAGAAATTTATTTCCCAACAGTTTTGGAGGACAAAAGTCTTAAAATCCAGCATTAGTTGCTGATGAGGCCTCTTGGCTTGCTGCTGGCTGACTTCTCATTGATCCTCACGCGGTGGGGGTTGGAGGGTGGGGGGAGAGAGCATGTGAGCAAGAGAGATTCCTAGTGTCTCCTCTTGTAAAGTTATTAATTCTATTAGATTAGGGCCCTATCCTCATGGCCCTTAGTTACCGCTCAAAAACCCTATCTCCAAATACAGTCAGATTGCATGTTAGGGCTTCAATATATGAGGGGATACAATTTAACTTATAGCATACAACATTATTCCATTTACATAACATTTTCAAAAATAAAAATTAAGTTATAGCCCTGGCTGGGTAGCTCAGTTGATTAGAGTATCATGATATATTAAGATTGCAGGTTTGAGCCAGGTCAGGGTACATATAAGAATCAACCGATGAATGTATAAACAAGTAGAACCACAAATCGGTGTTTCTCTCTCTCTAAATAAAACAAACAAAAAAAAAGAAATAGAGAGAGATGGAGAGCAAATTAATGGTTGCTAGAGGTTAGGGATACAAGGAGATTGGGTGTGACAATAAGGGGAAGCCTGAGGAAGATCTTAAGTCATGACAGAATCATTCCATATACTGAAACACGTGGTGCCTACAAGAATCTACACATATGAGAAAATGGCATAGAACTATGCATACACATTGTACCAATATCAATTTACTCATTTTTGATATTTTACTATGTTATGGGCACTATAACCATTGGGGGGAAACTGGGGGATGGTACAAAGGCCTCTCTGTATTATTTTTGCATCTTCCTGTGAGTCTGTAATTCTTCCAGGATCAAAAGTGTTTTAAAAAGCAACCAGGAACAAAATACATATTATTTATTAATAAGTAGAAATTTGACTTAAAGCTAATTTCTCAGTAGTGGCAATAGAAGCCAAGGATAGTAAAGATATCTCTTTAATGTGATAAACTGACTATTAATTTAGGATTGTATTTCCATTGAAAGTTTGTCAAGAGTCTAGATGAAATAAAGATGTGATCTGACAAATAGAAACAGTTCGTTACCAACAGATCCTTTTTAAAGCTAATACTGAAAGTTGTATTTCAGGCAGTAGCCAAAGATCTCAAAGCTAAGGGCTCATATGTAAGAAGAAAGAGTTAGCAAAGAAATCAATAAAACTGTCAGGAAGTCTAAATGTTAAGTTTTCTAAAGGAAATGGAAATAGTGAATATAATCTACAAACTTCTAGAGAGTAAATATAAAGGAGGAGTTGAATGAATTTTCAAAAGACAAAAAAAGGATAAAAGAAAAACAAAGATAGGACAAATAGCATAAAGTAAGCAGTAGAAATAAATTCAAATATAATTCTAAGTAGAATAAACTAAATTTTGAAGATAAACTTTGTGGCACAGATTTTTAAAATCTAATTATATGCCATTTTCTTTTTTTATATTTAAGCTTCTTTTTTAAAAAAGGATTTTATTTATTATTTTTAGAGAGAGGGGAATGGAGAGACACCGAGAGGGAGAGAAACATCGATGTATGGTTGCCTCTCACTTGCCTCTATTATATGTCATTTTCAAAAGACAAACTTAGGGCACAGAGAGTTGAAAATAAAAGGATAGGTCATGACCTATTGGTCTGTATGTCAGGGAGGACATTAAAATCCCACAAAAAGGATTGGACTTAACAAACATAGTTTCTTCCTATCTTAACATTCTAATATTTTATCTTATTTTCCCATTATCTTCCATATTATTAATTCCCTCACGGCTAGATTTCCTGATTAGTCCTGTACCAGAAGGAAAGCTCTGACATTTCCACCTCCTTAAGACTCTTCATCTCTAACCCTGGCTGGTGGTTCAGTAGATTGGTGACGGCCTGTGAACCCAAAGGTCTCTGGTTTGACTCCCTAGTCAGGGCACATAACCAGGTTGCAAGCCAGGTCTCCAGCCAGGTCCCTAGCTGGAGACAGGTGAAAGGCAACTATACTTGGATGCTTCTCCCTTTCTTCCTCCCTCCCTGACCTTCTCTTTGAAAATAATGAATAAAATCTTTTATAAAAAAAAAGAAAAAAGAAAAAAGACCCTTTATCTCTAAAGTAAAAATTTCGGTGTAGATGTGTATGTAGAGATGAGTGTGTGCATGGTTTAGAGTGTTTATGTATATAATCACAGCCATTGTTAGGACTTTAATTTTCTCTATTGTAACATTTGTCTTCCAACACCTTGTTGAGGGTATGTTGAGAAAACTGTCAAAGGGAAACTGTAATGTCCTCTTTCATTTAACTTAGTAGTAGCAGTTAGTTGTTTGAATTACTAATAAATATGCAAAGGACTATAAACATTGCAAGGCCTTGAGAATATAGGAACAGCTTTTGAGGGTGGTGCAGGTAGCAACCGTTCTTTTGCAGTTCAGACACTTGGGTTTTTAACTGATAAATCAAGACCAGTGGAAAAAAATCTCAAAATTTTTCCTGGAAGATCTCTGGCACTTAAAATGAATAGAGCCAGTTCTACCTGCTCCAAGATACATCAAAGGTGGGGCCCCAAGAGTTGTATTTTTAACAAGCATCTCCAGAGAATTCTGAATCATACCGAGGAATGAGAAACATGAATTTAAGGTATTTCAAGGCTTTAGTCAAAAAGAAGTGGCCTCTTTTTCTATGCTTTAAAATATTCATTTCTCTAGAATATTCCTTGTTGTTTTAAGACAAAGAGATTATAAAGACATTTGGAGATGGTATTTTCATTTTATTCTTTTTTCAAAAAAACATCTTGAGTATTTCCAATCATCTCTAATTTATTCTCATCTACTTTGAAAGGAGATTATGTCATTTACTTGCTATGATAGCAGGAATCTAGCCCTACTGGTGATCTAAGAGTATATATACAAGAAAAAGACAAAAATAATTATGATTTTCTTTTCTTTTCTGGTGTAGATACCTGGGTTAGGAGATGTGAGTTCTATGACTCTAAAGGAAAGTACATGAATGATCTCAGGATGACAAAGCAAGCCAGCAAGTAGCACATTGCAGATATGATTAAGTTACAGGACATGTCAAAAAGAGGAAATGAAAATAATTAATTTCAATTTCTATGGTTAATTTTATTGTTTATATTTACAATATGCCATTGTAAACAAATGGCCTCTTACAATATAATTTGAAAATTTTATTTTATAATTGTTTTAGAATGGCAGGAGAAGGGTTAGTAGGAAAGGTAACTTTAAAGAGGCAACAGAGCAAATAAATGGCAGACTTTGTTCCCTCCTCAGTCACAGTCACAGAACTTAATCTTTTGCCCAGTAAGTGCAAAAATAAATAGACTCTACTATACATAATCCCATCAGACACAAAACAAGTAATTGAATTCAATCTGGTTTATTAACAATCATTATGTAGCCCTGACTGGGATAGATAGCTAAGTTGGTTGGATGCTGTCCTGTGAAGTGAAACCTCACTGTCTCAATTCCTGGCCAGGGCACATGCCTGAGTTGTGGGTTCAGCCCTGGATGGGGTATACACAAGAGGCAACCTATTGATGTTTCTCTCTCACAGCAATACTTCTTTCTGTCTCTATCTCGCTCCCTTCCTCTCTCTCTAAAAATAAAATCTTTTAAAAAAGAATGATTGTGCAAGAGCCATTTAAGAAATAATTCTTTATGCTAGACTGCAAATGCCCTATAGTTTGAAGCTCTCTGAGAAATAATTATGTACCTTTTGTATGCACCCCATATGCCTTCAACACTACTGACTATGATACAGGATATCAAAATGCATATTGGTTAAGTAATAGACTGAGGGTTTTTTTTTTTTTTTTTTTTTTAAGATTTTATTTCATTATTTTTAGAAAGAGGGGAAGGGAGAGAGACAGAGAGGGAGAGAGACATCAATGTATGGTTGTGTTTCACCTGCCTCCAGCCACAGACCTGACTGGAGACCTGGTTTGCAACCTGGTTATGTGCCCTGGCTGGGGAATCAAACCTGCGACCTTTGGGTTCGCAGGCTGGCGCCTTAACCACTGTGCTACCAGCCAGGGCTTTAGACTGAGTTTTTAAAAGCACTCATGGTGAACTCACACATCCTTATGAAATTTCAGTATACCTAATTAAAAAGAGAATTCTTAAAAGCTTCCCAAGTGCAAAAACAACTCATTTGCAAAGGGATGAGAATTATATTGGCTTTCTAATTTTCCATCTTTAGGCTAGAATACAATGGCTCCAAAATGTTAACAGAAAGTGGCTTTGAAAATAGAATTCTATACCTAGCCAATTTATCAGCCTGGAAGTCAGACAAAAGAACTGAATATTTGTCTTCCTTTCTGGGAAAATTAATCACTTGAGCATATGCTTTAAGAAAATGAAAATGGAAATCAAAAAATGATAAAGATATAGAATGCAAGAAATAATGTTCACAACTTAGAATAGCAATAAAATAAATTCCTAGGCTGTTGGCTGGGCAGCAGGTAAAAAAGCAATTGGTTCAAAGTAAAACACATAGTCAGAAGACTCACAGACAAATGTATTTAACAAGAAAATGAATTCACTTCAAATAAGTATGATAAATTGAAGGCAATTATTCTGTCAACAAAAAAAGGGTAAGGCAAACAGAAAGTCCATGAGGCCTAAAAAGCTCTACAGTAAAATCATGGCCTATATAAAACAAATTACATGTAGCATAATTCAGAATAGCGTATGGAGTGTAATGAAAGATGCAACATTCAAACCTGGTTTTTGAAATATCTGTTTTGGAGCTACATATATTTAGGAAAAGGGTTTCCTTTCCTTCTGCAGAAAATAATATGTACATAATTATAGTATTTTAAGTGCCCTTTATTGGATTTTGTTTTTTTTGAATCAACTTATATACAGCACATAGAACACTTAATTATAGTGCTAAAACAGAAGGGAAATGTTACGTAAGTTGTGAGATAGAAACGGAAGAGAGGGAAAGGAAGAATAAGGATGTACATATCTTCGTTTTTTTATTGCAAAGTTTCAGGATATAGCTATTTGAATTTGAATGATCAAGAAAGAACTTTCTCTGTCTACTTTGAAGTTATCAAGTAAGCAGTAGAAGAATTCCTTATAGGCGACTAACAAAACTTTGAGAAGAGGGAGATAGAGGTAGAGTTAATAGGCTCAATTTCTTACTTTTGATAGTCAAGAATCAATATTAGAAACTTACGTGAGATAGATTGGATCCTTGTTCCCAACTCTGCTCTCTCTGTAGTAGATTATGCATGCACACACTTTGTCATGTGCTCTCTGTTATGCCTCCTGGTGGGGTGTGTATACATAGTGTCATCCCTACCCGCATTGATTCTGGCCTTTGGCTGTGTGAATTATTTTGGACAATGGAATGTGGGTGGAAGTGACAGAGGCTAGTTCTGAACAGAAGCTTTCAGGAGTAGCCTGTGTTTCAATTGCGTCTCTCTAGCCATGGCCCTTTGCCACAGAAAGAGCACACCCCAGATAATAAGCCCTTCTTTAGCCCAAGTCCAAAATGAGGAGTCATATGGAGCCACACCTAGCCAAGGCCCACATAGTGGCAGCCAGTGACCTGTGAGCTTGCAATGTATGTTCATAACAATAAACACATATCGGGGGTTGTTTTATAGCAGCAAAAATGGACAAACACACTGTCTAAAGTTTATAAGTCAAGAATTGGAACTAAAAGTATATTATTTAGAGTTAGGGGAGATACCCAGCAATAAAGGTAGGGGTGGCAAACAAGAAACTGAATTAGTTAAAGGCAGTTTTTGGTAATATTCTTTGGGGAGAGAACTAAAGCTTTTGTCTTACATTTTCCTGTCCCATTTGATATTTCTTGGTCATATGTATGTATTACTTTTATATATTTAAAATATCCAAGTACAGTGCATGGCCCTGGCTGGTGGCACAGTGAATAAGGCACCGGCCTGCAAACCCAAAGGTTACTGGTTCGATTCCCAGCCAGGGCACATAACCAGGTTGCAAGCCAGGTCTCCAACCAGGTCCATAGCCGAAGGCAGGTGAAAGGTGAAAGGCAACCACACATTGATGTTTCTCTCCTTTCCCCTCTCTTTGAAAATAATAAATAAAATCTTTAAAAAATAAAAAAAAAATGTAAAAAATAAAACTAAAATACCCAAGTACAGTGCATACCATCCAAGAAGTGATATACAATTTAAACACATGAAACATTATAGCAACAACATGATGAGGTGCTGATTTATGTTGGAAAATAAAATGCTACAGATAATTAAATTACAGGAATTCAGGAAAAAGGAAGCATTAACCTGACTGAGGGAGTTGTAGAAGGTTGAGAAAATTACACAGGAACAGAAGCTTTAGGGATTAAATGAACACAGCGTCCTCAGGGCTAAAGTCAAAACTATCTCAGGGGTCATTGAGGCTTGCGTTGTGGCATATGTCAAAGTATTGCTGTTAGGTAGCTTCTCTTTCCACATCCCTTGGGCCTAAATTTATTTTTTAAATTTTATTAAAATGTTTCACTCCTTTATAGGAAATATATAGATTATTATTTAGATAGTCTAGTGCCCTGTAGGACTACAAAGATATGACTTGGGGAAAGAAGAGGCCAAGGAAACATATTTTATAAACCTCTAAAAGCCACTCTCAGCTGGAAAAGACCGTCAGTCTTCTCCCTAGCTCTGTGATACTTAGAAATTTTTTTTGAGTCTTCCTAAATGCCATCTAACAAAAGCATAAATTCATGTGTACTCACAGTTAAGATTTTGGTCATCTCACTACACAGCATCTCATTTGAACCAGGAACCCATCCTCTCTCCAGTTTTCTTCAGGTTCACACCATTTCCTTTTAAGTAGTGACTGTCCAAATCTAATGCTCACCAAGTCTTCCTCCATTGTTCTTGATGATTATTTATTTATTTGTTGATTTTATTATTATGATATTACTCAATTTAAAAAATCCTCACCTAAGGACATTTTTTTCATTGCTTTTAGAGAGAGAGGAAAGAAGGGAGAGAAATATCAATGTGGGAAAAAGCATCAATTGGTTGCCACCCATATGCCCTCTGACCAAGGACTGTAAGTGCTTGGACAGCATGGAACCTGCAACCTAGGTATGTGCTTTGACCGGGATCCAACCTGCAACCTTCCAGTTATTAGATGAAGCTCCAACCAACGGAGCCACCCTGTCCAGAACATACCTTTGATGATTTTTGTACTGGCTTAGATTTTCCTTCTATTTTGACTCCTGCTTTCCTTAAAATTTAAAAAGATATTCATGGTGAAGGCTTGTCTGACTCTATTATTTCCAGTTTCTTAGGCTCACTTCTGCCCATTACCTTCTTCATGCATTGGCCATGTGTCAGAACCGTACGTATATTCTGAGCCTTATCAGTTCAATATCAGTTCCACCTGTACTGGCTCAGGCTTGCCCTTCTTGCCGCCTCAACGTCTTTGCTTCTCCATGCTTGTTGATGCAGACTCCACTAACCCTCTGATCTAGCAGTTCCCAGACTTGCCTCATTTTTTCCATTCGATAAGCATTATAACCCATGTAAGTATTTAGAGTATATGTGTGAAATTGCCAAGAAACCAGAAATAGGCCTTCCCTTTCCTTTCTGACTAGGAAGCCAATTGGGATGCAAGAAACAGGGAATGACATTTTCAAAGGCATAATCTGCAATCTGCTCTAATTGATGTTTTAAACTTTATCCTCAGGTTCTGGTTCCAGACCAAGATGGAATAGTGGATGGAGTACCCTTCGATTTTAGGAACAGTTAAAAGCTCTGGACATGGTACATACTGGGTTGGCCAAAAAGTTTATTTATTTATTTATTTATTTATTTATTTATTTCCCATGATGGCTTAGTAGCACTTACTTGTCTTTAACTTTATTCCAAACAGTTTTGTTTGACTGCATTGTGGTCATCATATCAGCATGCTTGGGGAAAAAGAAAACATAAAAATTGGTACATTTTTACGTGGCCTGTTTAATATTGAAGATGGAATAAAATGTGTGACATTTTCAGCATGTTATGCTTTATTATTTTACAGTAAATGGACTTTTTGGCCAACCCAATGAAACAAACATAGGACTCTGAAAGGAGTAGAGAAGGCAATTGACAAGGACCTGGGGATCAGGGAATGACAGGACAGTACATTCTGAGTCTTCTTTTTGCCTCATATATTCTGGACTGGATGCTGGAAGAGCCAGCAACTGGAAACACCACAGGAACAGGTGTTTTGAAATCTCTCCAAAGAAGGCTTGCTTTCTGGGACTAAAGGGCCAGGAAAGGGACACCCTAGAAAACTTTTAGATAGTAACTGCTGTATTCCAGCCAAACACTGAAGAAAAAGAAAAAAAAATAAATAAATAAAAACAAACAAATGAAAAAACAAGATGCAACATCACCCCTGTCCAAGTCAGCAAGGTTGAATAAAGAGCTTAGATTGTTATTACAATGCACTGCTTGTCACTGTCCTAACCTCTGCCTGGGTGGTGTCAGAGAAGATCCAGTGGGGACAGAGTGATTAGCGCAATCAGAACAAAGCAAAGTGAGCCAACTATTGGGGTGGCTATAAAGCCCATTTAGTTTTTTTCATAAAAGACACATTTTTCATTTTCACCAATTAACTTCACTGACTTGGATATTTTGAATATGTTGGTTATTTCCCATGTGGTATAACATTGACTATTCTCAAAGTCTTGATTTGATTGCTGTCAACTTCAACTGGTCTATCCAACATTGGAGCATCATCTAGTGAGAAATCTCCAGCACTAAACTGTGCAAACCACTTTTGACTCATTAAAGCAATCATAGCACTTTCTCCATACACTGCATAGATCTTTTTTTGTGTTCCGGTGCATTTTTACCTTTCTTGAAACAATAAAGGATAAAATAATATGCCAAAACTGTTGCATATTTTCCTCCACCTTTAATATTAAAATGACTACACAATTCACCAATTTTTGTAAGTTGTTAAATGCGTGCTGATATGCAACCGTCACAATATAGTCTAACAAAATTATTTTGAATGAAGTTAAATTTAACTAAGCATTACTAGAGCCATCTTAAAGAACAAACAAACAAACAAACAAACAAACAAAGTTTTTGGCCAACCCAATACATGCAAGAGTATTGTACTGAATTGAAAAAGCCAGTCTCCAGGAAAACATATTTGCTAATGATACCTCAGACAAAGGTTTGATCACCAAAACACATAAAGAACTTAACACAACTCAAAACCAGGGAGACAGAGAGCCCAATTTAAAAAATGGGCAAAGGACCCAAATAGACACTTCTCTGAGGGGGACATACAAATGACCCATAGTCATATGAAGAAACACTCAATATCACTAGTCATCAGAGAGATGCAAATTAAAACCACAATGAGGCACCACCTCATACCTGTCAGAATGGCAATCATTAACAAATCAACAAACAAGTGCTAGAAGGATGTGGAAAAAAGGTGCATTGTTGGTGGGAATGCAGATTGGTGCAGCCACTATGGAAAAACAGTATGGAATTTCCTCAAAAAACTAAAAATGGAACTGCCTTTTGACCCAGCAATTCCACTGCTAGGATTCTGTCTGAAGAACCCTAAAACACCAATTCAGAAGAACCTATGTACTCCTATGTTCATAGCAGCGCTATTTATAATAGCCAAGTGCTGGAAACAGCCTAAGTGCCCATCAGTAGATGAATGGATCAAAAACTTTGGTACATTTACAGAATGGAATACTACGCAGCAGAAAGAAAAAAGAAACTCCTACCTTTTACAACAACATGGAACTGGAGAGTATTATGCTTAGTGAAATAAGCTAGTCAGTGAAAGACAAATACCATATGATCTTACCCAATATAGGAAAATAATGAATGAAACAAACAAACAAGCAAAATAGAACCAGAGACATAAATATAAGGAACAGACTTTCAGTGTACAGAGAGAGGGGAGGGAGAGAAAGAGGCAAAGAAGGGAAATAGTTTAGTCAAGGAACCAGCATGGATGACCCATAGAAATGGACAACATGTGGGATTGACTGTGGGAGGGGAAATGGGGAAGGTGGGGAAATGGGATAAATGTAGTACAACAACAATAAAATTAAATTAAAGTAAGAAAAAAAGATTATTAGGTGGAGGGAAAAAAAAAAAAAAGAAAAAGCCAGTCTCAAAAGGTCACATACCATATGATTATGTTAAATAACATTCTTGGAATGACAAAATTATAGAGCTGGAGAATAGCTAGTGGTTTTTAGGGATTAGAGATAGTCAGGGATGGGCTAGGGTGGGAGTGATTATGAAGGGGTAGCCTGAGGGAGATCTTTGTGATGATGGAATAGTTCTGTATCTTGGTTCTAGTGGTTACGGGAATCTGCACATGGGACAAAATGGCACAACTATATATACACACATTGTACCAATATCAATCCCTTGGTTTTGATATTAAACTATAGCTATACGTTCACAGCCTTTTTCTAAGTTATAGTTATAAAATGTAACTGTGCAGGCTGCAAAAAAATAATTTTCCTCCCAGCTTTCTAAGTTCTTCTGGCTGCACTAATAATCAAATGAACAAGAAACAGGAAAACATAGAAACTGTCCAAATTATTACATATACACATGAAGGTTCCATAAGAATATGAGGGACTTCTGACCAAGATGGAGGTATAGATAGACATGCTTTGCCTCCCTCCACAATCCTAAAAAGGAATGCAACTACTTCAAAACTAAAAACAACCAGAACTACCAGAAAATCAAACTTCATGGAAGTCCAAAAAACAAAGAAGCAATATTCATCCATGCAGGCGCAACAGCTCTATCTAAGACAAAGATGCAAACACAGGAAGTTGACAAATTTAGGAGACAGAGAATAAGGCCCAAAAGAGGGAGCAGATCAAGGTTCCCGTGGGAGAACTCAGCAACAAGGAGATAGCCAACCTAACAGATGCAGAATTCAAAATACTGGTGATAATGATCCACACAAACTTGACAGGTATGCTTGAGTACAGCAACTGCAAAAGAAGAAGTGAAGGCAATGCTAAGTGAAACAAAGGACAATCCATATGAAACCAATGGTGAAGGGAAGGAAGCCAGGGTTCAGATCGATGATTTGGAACATAAGGAAGAAATAAACAGTCAACCAGTACAGAATGAGGAAACAAGAATTGAAAAAAATGAGGAAAGGCTTAGGAGCCTCTAAGACAATTTTAAATGTACCAACATCTGAATCATATGGGTGCCAGAAGGAGAAGGGAAAGAACAAGAAGTTGGAAACTTACGTGAAAAAATAATGAAGGAAAGCTTTCCAAATTTGGTGAAGGAAATAGACATATAAGTCCAGGAAGCACAGAGAATCCCAAACAAGCTAGGTCTAAAGAGGAACACACCAAAACACATCATAATTAAAATGCCAAAGGTTAAAGATAAAGTAGAGAATCTTAAAAGCAGCAAGAGAAAAGAAGAGTTACCTACAAAAGGGTTTCTGTTAGACTATCAGCTGATTTCTCAAAAGAAACTTTGCAGACAAAAAGGGGCTGGCAAGAAGTAATCAAAGTGGTGAAAAGCAAGATTATTCTATCCAGCAAAGCTATCATTTAGAATGAAGGGAAGATGAAGTGCTTCCCAGACAAGGTAAAGCTAAAGGAATTCATCGTCACCAAGTCATTATTATATGAAATGTTAAAGGGGCTTATTTAAGAAAAAGAAGATGATCAAAACTATGAATATTAAAATGGAATATTCTCAACTATCAATAACGGAACCTAAAAGATAAAAACAAAAACAAACTAAGCAAACAATCAGAATCGAAACAGGATCATAGGTATGGGGATCATTTGGAGGGTTATCAGCTGGAAGGAGGAAGGGGGAGAAAAGGGGAAAAGGTGCAAAGTTTAAGAAGCATAATTGGTGGGCACAAAATAGAAAGGGGGTATCACAAATAGTAAAGGAAAGCAAGATGCCAAAGAACTTAAATGAACAACCCATGGACATGAACTAAGGGCGATGGGATTGCTGAAGGAAAGAGCGGTATTGGGCAGAGGGGAGAAAAAAAATTGGACAACCGTAACAGTATAATCAAAAATAAAGACTTAAAGGCCTGAGGACAAATTGAGCAATTGAGGTTTATATGCTCTTATAGACTAAGGAGAAAAAAAGTCTGGGACTTCAAAAGTGAAGTAGGTAATTCACAGGTAAATGAGAAAGAGCAAAAACAAATTCTTACTGGGGCACCTGAAACAATAGGACACAGCAGGGAGTCCAACAAACCAGCTTAACTAGATATCTTCCTGTCCTTCCCTTTTAACTTGTATCTTCTAATATGAATTGCTAAACTGAGCAGCTCCCTTCATTTAAGCAGATTTTTCTATCTTAATTCCATGAGGCAGGTAAGGCAGGGTCAAAGCTTCTTTGTCTTTTGTTTCTTAATAACTAGCTTAGAATCATTATCCCAAAAGGCAAAACTTAGAGTGTCAAAATCTGAGTTCCCCTCATAAACACTGGGGGTGGGGGGGTGGGGGGTGAGTAAAGGGTACAAAGGACCTCTGTACAATTTTTACAACTTCCTCTGAGTGTAATAATTATTTCACAGTAAAGACTGATTGTCTAATTTTGGTACTTCTGATAGTCATTGATATTATAACCCAAATTTTGAAGTCCTGTGCATTCTGGAGACAATGCTGGGATTGATTGCATTTCCCTGCTTATTTGGAAGTTAGATAAGACACATGGTTTGATTTGGCCCTTGAAATGCATACATAAAAGGGCCACTACCTGCTCACCTCTCTCACAAATGCTTACAATGTACTGCTCTTATCACTAGATCCAAGGCAAGGTACCTTCTTGTTTTTGATCCACCTTCATTCCCCACCCCCAGGACTGCCCTCACCATGCCATATACCCTTTCCTGGGCATTAGAGCAGTGCAGTGGTCATGACAATGATGTTGTGTTATGGGCAGGAGAGTTGGGAGAGGAGGTGGGGCACCCACGTTCCAGAGGCTTCAGCAACAAGGCAGGGCAGTCAGATCTTTGGTTAGCAAAAGCAAAAATAAGGAGAAAAAAAAATCATAGAATAATAGAGTTTATGTGTTCTGCATGATTGCCACCTGCTTCATGTCATTTGACTTTTACGTGGGCTTGCATTTGCCTGTCCCTGTTTCATTGGCGGCCTCCTCTTTTTCCTCATCTGGTCATGTTTGACATACAATTCTGGGTCATGGATTCCTTCTTTCTTCCTCCCATCTACCACATAGGTCAATTACCCTTGCTTTAGGCAAGCTACTGCTTCCTCCTGTTAGAATGAATCCATCCCATGCACTATTCTCTTGCTTTCAAGCAAGAGAAGACAAACAACTTGTGGTTCTTACTCACAAGTTAAAACAATATTAGTATTATTCAGATAACAGTCATTTTAGAGAGGGCCTGACAGGAACAATGGAGGAAGTCTACCATTCACTCCACAGAGCCGCTCCGCTTGTGCTTGTGTGGTTTTCAGGGGCTGCGGTGAGAAAATGTCAAGGCAGGCAGGCTACTTCCTGTGGGACAGTCCACTTTCAACGTGCCTCCACTAATTAACCTCCTAGGGACTTAATTCTTCCATGGTAAAATCATACAAATCATGAAAAGTCCTAAAATCATACAAACAAATTATAAATCATACCATTATCCGGCCCAAAGGCAGCGTTCCTGCTGAAGAACACATCTGCACGGCTAGAGGAAGCCAGTGAGTCCAGGGCACAGGGCCAATGGGAAATAAGAATAACATTGGGAAAGATTATGTCATTGTCTTTACTTTGGATTCCCAACCTGAGCCCTTACAGTTCTTTCTCTATTCTCAAACATGCTTACCATTTCTACTCCACTTCCAAGTATTTTTAGTAAAGTGAGGATACATTTTTCAATGAACAGGAGTAGATTGAGCTGTGGAAGAGTAATCGCACTTGGTTATAAAACTGGCTGCAAAGAGTACATTTTATTACCTTCTACTGCACCAACAGCACACAATTTTCCATTTGTTTGAAAAGGTTTTATTATTTATTTTTTATTGCAATGAACTTGTCGCAAGTAGATAAGGCACTATTATCCTGGACTGCTTAATAGCACAGATGTCTTTTTTTAACATTTTCAAAAACTTTAAAAAAAGATTTTATTTATTTACTTTTTAAGAGAGGGCATGGGTAGGGGAGAAAGAGAGGGAGAGAAATAGAAATGTATGGTTGCCTTTCATGTGCCCCCAACTGTGGACCTGGCCCACAACCCAGGCATGTGCACTGACTGGATATCCGCCCCCCACCCCCTACCCCCAGCCATTGTAGTGGGTGTAAAGAGCTTTCTCATTGTGGTTCTAATTTGCATTTTCCTAGTGACTAATATGTTGAGCATCTTTTCATGCTATTGTCAACCATTTTAATTTTTTTTTTCGTAAAATATCTAGTCAAATCTTTTACCCTTTACAATTCCTTAGTCTTATTCTTGAGTTGTACGAGTTAACATATTCTGAATTCAAGTCCTTTATCAGATACATGATTTGCAAATTTATTTCCCCAAGATACAGTATTTCTTTTCTTGATAGGCACTTTTAAGCCACAAACTTCAAAGTGGAGTTTTCTTGAGGCATTGGTTCATTTTGTTTCAAAATATTATGTTTTTAAAAGGCAACTTTCAACTTTTAGAAAACTTGGAAAATATATTAAGGACAAAATGGGATAGTAAAATAAGATGTTTAGTAACAGCTTTTTATGCCGATTGAACTCCAGCAAGCATGGTGAACGTTCCTAAAACCTGCCGGACTTTCTGCAAGAAGTGTGGCAAGCACCAACCCCACAAAGTAACACAATACAAGAAGGGCAAGGATTCACTATATGCGCAGGGAAAGCAGCGTTATGACAGGAAGCAGAGTGGTGGGCAGACCAAGCCGATTTTCCGAAAAAAGGCTGAAACTACAAAGAAGATCGTGCTGAGGCTTGAATGTGTTGAGCCCAAGATCTAAGAGAATGCTGGCTATTAAGAGATGCAAGCATTTTGAACTTGGAGGAGATAGGAAGAGAAAGGGCCAAGTGATCCAGTTCTAAGCATTTATTTTGTGTGTGTGTGACAATAAAATTTTGATGTTCACTTCAAAAAAAAGATGTTTAGTAACACGTTTTGCTTAAGCCAGGCTTTTGGCTCTTTCTTTTGGTGAACATGCGGTAGTATATATTGAAAAATAAAAGTGGGGCCATTTAAATAACATTATAAACACTAGTTTTATTATTCCTGCTCTTGGCTCCAAGCAAGACAAATAAACCTCTTAATGTTTTAAGTATGTAATTTATTAGGACAGCTGGTTATGCCTAGTGTGAGTGATAGAGGAGCAGGGTTGGGTCTCCTCCTCAGGGTTAGATACGGCTAGGTTCTGGAATCACTGCCAAGTAGGAGTGTTTCCCTGTGGGCAAGGTGCCACTCTCCGAGCAGGAGGCACTTTCCCAAACTGTCCACTCTGCAGGGGACCAGGCAGTTTAGTCCCAAGGACTGGCTGTGTCTTCCGGCATGGCCTCCCCTCCCGCCGCTGCCGCCCTGGGTTCTGGTCCCCCTGCATCCCCATCGCTTGGCGCAGGGGGCTCAGCGGGGCGAGCCACGGTGCCGCCTCCGCCGCCAGTCCTCCCGCCGCAAGTCTGCGGGCCACCGCGGGCGGCCCCGCCCCGGTCAGGCGCAGCCGGGTTCTCAGCCCGGGAAGACCGGAGAACCTCCTCCGCGCGGCGCGTGAAGGCACTTGCGTTTCCTCCCAACCCTCCCTCTGCTCGACTGGAACCTGCTCGAGTTCAATTTTTCCTGCGGCCGCAGCCTCTTTGTCCTCACATGGGTTCAGGTGGTGACCAGCCGGCCGGGACCGCTCGGCCGAGCCGGTCGCACACGGAGCCTCCCTCTCGGGTCCCCCCGCCGGTGCCCCCGGGGTAGAGCAGCAGAGACACCGGAACCTCCCGGGCCCCAGGGAAGCACCGGCCGAGGTGGGCTCGCGGCAGGGGCGGGGCAGCGCATCCGGGTGAGCGCCGCGCCCCCGCCTCCCCCGCGCAGCCGCACGGCCGTCGCCCCTCCGCGGAGCCCGCCTAGCACTGGGGGGACCACGCCCGAGTGGCCAGCGCGCGTGGCCCTGCGGCCCGCCTGCCACCCTGAGGCTGCCCCAGCTCCGGAGCGGCGGCGGCATGCGGAGGGACCCGGACTAGCACGCCCAGCCCTCGAGGCCGCGCAGAGGCGGGGGCAGGCGCTGTGGAGGCGGGGCCCGCGAGGGGCCCGCCCGCCAGGGGAGCCGCTGGCAGTGGCCGAGGAGGCGGCGCGGGGACGGGGGCCTGAGAATAGCGCCCGCGCTGCGGCCCGCGGGACCGCGTTGTGACCGCCCGGGCCGGCCCCCAGGAGCTCCCGGGGCCGCCGCCGTAGCCGCCGCCACCGCGCGGACCGAGGTAGGTGTCACCCCGTGCCCGGGGCCGTCCCAGAGCCACGGCCGCCAGTGCGGGGCTGGAGGAGGAGGAGGAGGAGGAGGAGGAGGAGGCCCGTCCGAGTCCGAGTCCGAGTCCTCGGCCCTTTGTGGCGGGTGCTGCGGAGACCCGGGCTCGGGCGCTGTTGGTCGGGGCGGGGAGTCCGAGGCTGCCGGACACGCGGCGTCCGTGGTTGGCAACTGCGGCGAGCAGCGAGTTTCCGTCCTAGTTTGACATTGAGTTAGAACCGTTTTTCTTTAGAAGACGGAAGTTTGTTTTATTGACCAAAAAAAATACAGCTAAATATGGCTCCTGGATTTGGCCTGGCTGTGCGGTCCTTGGAGCCCTGGGTTAGCCTGACCCTCGCGGGGTCTGGGCGACGGGGGAGGGGAAGACGCGGGAGCCGGGCGGGGGCTTCCCGGCCCACTGCCTGCGCGGAGGACCCGGCTCCGGATTAGCAAATGCCTGTGGCGGGGAAGTCGAGGGCGTTGGGTACGGTGGCACTCCTTCCCGGAGGAATGAATGAATGAAATGTCAGTTGCTTGTCCATAATCAATGGAATGCCTTTCTAAAGATTTGCCAGGAATGGTGATGATTTGCGTTGTCATTGCAACTCTTACCTGATCAACCTTGTTCCGTGAGGGCTCCTCCTCCTCCAAACTTATGACCTTGGCCTGATTCTCAAAGCCACCCGAGCTACCAAACCTTCAACCCGGCGCGCCTCGCATTTTCTGGCAAGTGTGGGCAATAGGCAAAGTAGTCTTGGTGATTGTGAATTGTTTCTGGAGGGCAGAGGAGAATGTTACCTTAATCATACCTTTTTTCTGCTTAATACATTGATTTGTAATACTTCCTGTCAAAAACACTGAGAGGTGTGTGTGCGTGTGTCTCATCTTCATTACACAGATAAAAAAGTTGAGGTCCTAAGAAGTTGTAACTGTAGGTCTCAAGCTAAGCCACAGAGTTGGGATTCAAACCCAGTCTTTACTAATCCGGCACTCTTTACATCACATTTGCATCTAGACCTAGTAGTAGGTGCTAACCAGGTGTGGCTATTTAAATTAATCAAAATTTAAATTAAATTTAAAGACTATTCAGCTCCTTACTTGCACTGGCCACATTTCAGTTGTTCAGTAGCTGAGTGTGATTGGTGCCTCCTCTAGAGTGCTGTCTAGTCCACACATCCATTTATTTATTCAGTAAATAAATATTTATTGAGTGCTTCGTGTCTGTGAGGCACAGTGTTAAGTCCTTGTTATACTGTGATGAAAGAGAGAAACAAAATGCACTTGCCTTTATGGAGCTTGCATTTGACAGGCTGGTTTAAGGGATGTTTCCATGGTACTTTGGAGCCTTGCTGATTCAGTGTGGTTTGTGGACTAGCGGCAGCACCCCCGCCATGGCAGCATCCCCGCCATCGGGGGCTTTGGAGGAAATGGAGAATCTCAGGTTCCAGACCACGTCAACTGAATTAGTATCTGTTAGTGGCAGAGTAGATGGCAGGTGAAAGATCGGAGATACATCGCAGCTGATTTGTGTTCACATTGAAAGCCTTAATCGGAACACCATTGACAACTGAGTTTAACAAACGTTCTAAGATGGATTGTTTGGTAGGGCTGTTAAGAAGCAGGCAGTAAAACTTCTGGGAGCATTCCCCGTTTGTACAAATACTTGTTAAATGCCTGGCTTCTCCAACAGCGTGTAAGCTTTACGAGAGCAGAGGTTTTGCCTCCCTTTTTGAGCCATGTATCCCAGAGACTTCAAAGTGCCTGTTAGGCAGCAGGTGTTCAATTAATGCTTGTTGAGTACAGTCGCGTGTCATGTAAGGAAATTTTAGTCAACAGCGGACCTTGTATATGACCGTGATCCCATACAATTATAATGGATCAGAAAAATTCCTATTGCCTAGTGAAGTCATGACCCTCATAAGTCGTGGCTGTCGCAAGTTACAGCAGGCTCGTTGGTAGTGATGCTGGTGTGAGGAAACCTGCACTGTCAGTTGTATGAGCATAAAGCACGTACAATTATGGTCAGCACATAATATTTGATAATAAACAACTATGTTACTGGTTTGTGTATTTACTATACTTTTTAATTGTTATTTTAGAGTGCACTCTTCTACTGATAAAAAGTTTGCTGTAAGACTGTGCCATATTAAGCCAGCAGCAGCCTCACACATCTCGGGTTCACAGAATCTCTTGATTGCATCATTTTCTCTTGTGCTTGATTTAGTCTCGTGTTTTGTACAACAGCATGATATAGGGCCTGTAGCCTAGGTGCTATAGGCTATACCATGCAGCCTAGGTGTGTAGTAGGTTATGCCACCTAGGTTTGTGTAAGTTCACTCTATAATGTTCACACATGACAAAATCACCTAGGGACACATTTCTCAGAATGTGACCCCATCCTTCATCAACATGTGATTGTGTGTGTGCATGAGTATGCTAGGATGTCAAAACTGGTTATCCTCAAGCAATTGCAGGCAAGGGAACCTCAAGGAACCAGGACTAAAAGGAAGTCAGATCTGTACATGGCTTTTCAGCTTCAAGCCCCAGCAACCCTGGCCTGAGCTGCACTGCTGGCTCATGTGTATGCCCCGTCTCTTTCTCTTTTTATAACATAAATTAATATTAATACATTTGAATCTTAATCATTTTTAGTGCCATATATATTTTTAGCTAAATTCCAGACTTTATTTAGATTTCAGCAGTCTTTCCATTAATATGTACATTGTGTTCCAGGATCCATTCCAAGGTACTACATTGCATTTAGTCATTGTGGTTCCCCAGTCTTTGGTGTGTGAGAGTTTCTCAGTCTTCCCTTGTTTTCCATGGCCTTGAGTACTAACTGTCCTGGCTGTCTTTGATGGACAACCACATGGGTCACTCAGTTGTGGGAAAAGTCTGTCATATTCAGGAAAGTAAGGCAACAGAAATACCTATTTTTGCTTTTGTTTGTTCATGAAACATATACATCTATTATGCTTATGTAAAAACATTCAACTTTAGTACTTCGGAGTAACTGATTGCTAACTGGTTGTAATTCAGAAGAGTGTTACAACATTGCAATTGTGAACCACTGTTTTAAAATACACAGAGTTTTTATTTTTACGATGGGTTAAGAGCTGGACTGAGGTGGAGGAGCAAGGAAAAAGGAGAGACTAGCTAAAACAGGCAGGAGGTCAGAGAAGGGCCAAGGCGAATGGAGTGACAGGTAATGCAGGAAGAGGAGTGGGGCAGCTGCATAGAAAGAAGTAGGAGTGGATACTTATCATTTGTTCATTTATTTGACTAATGCTTTATTGAGTTCTCATGGTATGCCAGATCCACTGCTAAATTCTGAAGATAACTGGAGGCGGGACAGCACCAAGCAAATAAACATGCAGATAAGTACATATTAAGTACAACTTGTGTGGAGTTCTATAAAGAAAAAGTAAACAGTGCCAGAGGGATTGTGGGTGGGAGGAGCTACTGCCTGTCTTTTGTCTGGGTTGCTGAGGAGAGCTTCTATGAGTGACATTTGAACCCTGGCTTTTGACGCTCTCCACACTTTCTGTGGTTTCACAGCACACGTGTTCCCCTTTCTCCATAGACACTGTGCTTATCCTAGCTGTGTCTTTCTATGCCGTTTCGTCCCAAGATTCCCATCTTCACCTCCCCTTGTGGAGGTGCTGTCTCTTGTTCAAGGATGTACTCAAATCCCATCTTCTTTATAAAGGCCTTCACTGTTGATTTGTGCCTGTGCTTATCAGTCTACTTGAGCATGTAGTGTTTGAGGGTAGGGATAATATTTTCTGTTTATATCTGTGTGTACTCACCTGGTCCAACATTTATTAGTAATAAAGTCCAGCCAGGATTAATAAAGGTTTGTGAAGAGAACCATTCTGAAGTGTTAACATTTGGATGATGAACCTTAAGTAGCAGTCAGTGAAGGTTCAGTGAAGTTTTGTTTTTTTTAAACTTTTTTTGTGAAGTAATTGTAGATCCACATGGAGGTATAAGAAATAATTCAGAAAGATCTTATGTACCCTTTACCCAGTTGCTCTTAACATATGGGAATGGCATCATTTTTCTTCTTTAGCCTATTTATATGATGGATTATATTGATTGATTTTTGAATCAAACCAGTTCTTGCGTCCGTGAAATAAATCCCACTTGGTCACAGTGCGTAACTCTTTTTATATATTGCTGATTCTACTTATTAATGTTTTGTTAAGGAGATTTTGCATTTATATTTATGAAGGCATTAAGAACCATAAATTTCCCTCTCAGCACTGTTTCAGCTCTGGTCCACAAATTTTGATATGCTATAATTCTCTTTGCATTCAGTTCAATGTATATTTTTATTTTCCTTGAGACTTCTTAGACCCATGAACTACTTAGAATGGTGTTCTTTAGTTTCCAAATGTTTGAAGATTTTTCTGTTATCTTCCTGTTTTTGGTTTCTAGTTTGATTCCATTCTGATCGAAGCCCACACCATGATTTCAGTTCTTTTAAATTTGTTGAGCCTGTTTTCTGGTTCAATATATGGTCTATCTTGGTGTATGTTCTGTGGACATGTGAATAGAATGTGTTTTCTGCTATTGTTGAGTGGAGTAGTCTATAAATGTTGATTAGATCCTTGACGTTGTTGAGTTCTTCTATCCCCTTGCATATTTTCTGTCTGGATATTCTGTTAGCTGTTGAGGAGACATTTTGAAGTTCCAACTACATTTGTGCATTTGTCTATTTCTCCTTTTAAGTTATACCCATTTTTAGCTTTATATATTTTGCAACTCTGTTTGGTGCATACACATCCTGGGTTGTTGTGTTTTGCTGGCTTGACCCTTCCTATCATTATGTAATGTGCTCTTGTCTCTAATCATTTACTTTGTCCTTAATTCTACTTTACAGGGTGGGCACGATAAATTGGCAATAACATTGGCTCTCCTTATTTCACATGCTTCTTATTGATTTTGAAAAACTATGTTTCTAAGGTTACGATTTAACATCATTATTTCAGATATAAGGTATTAAATTTTGAGAGCAACTGTCATGTTGAAGAAATAAGATGTTAGAGCAACCATAATTTCTGAACTGTGTGCAGGGCGAATTGCTAAGGAAATTGTGGACTTCAATAACATCCCTTACATACAGTTTACAATGTGAAGAAGGTGTATGATGCTGATCCTGATGTTGCTACACTAATAGGAAAATGCATTAGGTACACAAGGATTGCACAAGTCCAGATATTATACACAGAATCCAGGAGATCATCAATAAAGATCCAGGAAAGTCAATGTGCTCCATAGCAAGAGAACTGCAAATGTCGGATGCAACAGTTTGCAAGATTATTGCTGAAGGTATCAGACACAGGTTGTATGTTCTTAGAAGGGGCCAATTTATGACACAGCAGACAAAGGAAAGATGCTTTGAAAAAGCAAGGAAACTGCTAACAAAATGGAAAAATCCCAAAGGGAAAAACCCTCTGACTTTGTTCTCTGATGAAAAGAAGTTTCAGCAGGACCAAATAGTCACCAGAGGAAACAACAGGTGGCTCTGTGAGAATCTTAATGAAGTCCTAATTGTCATGAAAACAAAATTTCCTGCTACAGCGATGGTGTTAGGTGTTGTCAGCAATGAAGGAGGTATCATGACCTCGGATTTTTTTCCCATAAGTCTTGAATGTGATTGCTGATGTTTACCTTGATGTTTTGAGAAAAGTAGTTGTACCCTGGATGAAGCAAGTCACAAATGGATGTCATTTTATCTTTCAACAAGATGGTGCACCAGCACATAACGCCAAAAAGGTGCAAGAATTTCTCAGTGTCAGTATTCCTGAATTCTGGTCAAAGGAAATCTGGCCGCCTGGTTCACCAGATGCAAATTCTTTAGACCATTATGCGAGGAGCATTTGTGAGAGAGAAGTTAAACAACCTCATTCCAGTAAAGAGACTGTTAAAGCTAAGATTGAAAACATTATGATGTCCATGGATAAAGAAAAGTTCATTAAAGTGTGCTCACAGTTCCGAAGTCTAATCGAGTCTATTATTGCAGCAAAGGGAGACTTTTTTTAACAATTAAAAAAATAATGACTATTTTTATGTATTTACATATAAGAATGAATTTTAAAATGTAACACTTTTGTATATGCTGTTTATTTAACTAAAATTTTGCACTTTTATCATGAGCACCCTACCCTGTATTTGATGTTAACATAGCTACCTCTCTTTTCCCTTTGAGTGCTGTCTTTGTATGATGCACCGGAAAATTTTTTTTTTTTTTTTTTTTTTTTTACTTTCAACCTGCCTATTGTTATATTTAAAGTAGGTTTCTTGTAGACAGCATATAGTTGGGTCATGTTTTTTAATCCATTGTGCCAATCATGTCTTTTCATTGATGCATTTAGAGCATTTACGCATAATTATTCATCATTGATCTATTAGGACTGCAGCAACATTGATGCGAGTTGAGAGTGTATCTCTAATTGTGTGATTCATGTCTCCTTTAATTGTTAAATTTCTCTAAGTTGTTATAAATGATCAATTCTTACAATTTTTTGTAAGAATCCTTCACAATGTTGGTAGTTTATGACTTCTCATATTACACAGAGAACATACAGTTGCTTTTGGTTTAGTAAAGATGTGTAAGTGTAGGCTTCTGGTATGTCATTCTTTTGTTGACAAATGCTAAGGGACACTAACTAGGTTAGGCTTCTGGGGAGCTATGATTGGAAGTGATTGGAAGACAGTTTCTTAGATTTAGGAATTACGGTTTTTGTTAGACTTTTATGTCTTTGATAGTTATGACTTGCTTCCCATTAAAAAAATATTTTTAAGCATACGTTACAAAAAGGAATAGAATTGACATTGCTTTGGTAGAGCCACATGCTAAGTTATTAATTGTTCTTTGGAAATTTCACATTACATCTTATTTATTTTCTTTAAAGTTCAACAGTGAGTGAAAAGTTCTGTGAATGTGACATATTTCTCTATCCCTAGGAATAAGCATGTTTCTCAATAAACAAACACTTTACCAGTTTTACAAGTCCCAATGCATAGCATGGATTTTTAAAGGGTAAAAAAGTAGCATTGTCACAGTGTGAGGCCTAACCACTTGGTAGATTAAATTCCATATTCTGCTTATGATAAGATTGCACAGTTAATTATTTTAAGTGTTTCTATGCAAAGGGAACACTATCTGAAATAATAGGGTTGTTGTAGGGAGAGTCCCCAGGAGAATTTCAACATTTATCCCAATTAGAGGCATAAGAGAACACAGCATAGAAAATGGTGGCAAGGTAGTCTCTGATCTCAAACTTGGGGAATGAGAAAGAAGAGGGAAGAGGAGAATAGTAAATTATAGACTGAGTCTCTGAACAGGGCTGGAGATCCTTTGCTGAGCAACCTTTGGGTCGTTTCAGTGCATGTGATACAAAAACACTTCTGGAGAATGGTAGAGCTTTTAATTGGAAATTCCCTTGAGTTGGTGGAGGGAGTGCAATACTGGCAGCTTATCAGCTGGTGCTTCCCCTTTTGTGGGCTTTTGCTTCAGAAGGGAAAGTTTGAGGAGTTTTAGCAGTGAGCTGGTTCTGAGAGACTGGGATATAGGCTACTGGTAATTGGAGATGGGGCTACAAAACACTGCGTGCACCATTGACCGGTGGACTTTTCTAAGTGTTTTCCTTAGTTCATTTAATCTTTATAACAGTATTCATGTTTCATTAACCTCATTGTACACATGAAGGAACTATAACACAGAGAGGTTAAGTGGTGAAGCTGTACCTGTGTATATAACATGTCAGTCTGGTTTCCAGAGTTTATGGCCTTAATCACCAAACTGGATGGAGTTGCTAGGATAGTTGTGGAAAAGTTACTAGGGCTTTGAATAACAAGCAGAATAATATGGATATTTGGAAGGCAGTAAAGAGCTGTTGAAAAGTTTTCTTTCATTTTATCCCCTCATCTGAAGACATGCTTATTGATATTAGAGAGAAGAGAAGGGAGAGAAACACTGATCAGTTGCCTATGGAAGGTGCCCTGACCAGGGATCGAACCTGCAACCTAGGGAAGGTACCTTGACCGGGAATTGAACCCACTGCCTTCTGGTTTATGAGACAACACTCTAGTCAACTGAGCCACACTGACCAAGGCACATTGAAGGATTTTGGTAAGAGTATTGATTGTTACGATCATAATTAAGCTTTAATGTGCATCTAGGTGGATGGTGGTTATTTTAAAATATTGGATGTAGGAAATGATGCTAATGTACTGGTTCAGTTGACTGTGTGTGTATACAGAAACATACAGGTGCATTTTGAGAGATGGAATCAGGTGTTCCTATCAATGGGTAAAGGAAAGAAGGAAATCAGTTGCTCAGCCTCTAAGAAGCTGCATCGTTAACAGCAATGGAAAAAAAAACAACAAATCCGGGAGAGTTTATTTAAGAAGAGTTAATGAGTGTGTCTTGGACCTGTCTAGCTGCAGGTGCCAGAGAGAGACTAGTTGGAACTAACCTACAGGCCCCATAGTTGTGGAATTCAATCTTGGGAGTCAGCAGTGAGATGATGAAAATAGAGAGTGGTAAAGAGGGTGGAGAAATAAACCGAAGGTGATGTTTACAGTAAGGACTCTAGAGGAAGAAACAGTTTTTTACATCCTCATTGAACAAATATATTTGAGTGTCTGCAGTGTGCCAGGTACTGGGTATACAAAGTGAACAAAAGAGACATGGTACCTGTTGTGTTAATGATACAACCAATGGGGCAGACAGAAATAGAGACAAGTAAGTGGGGGAAATGACATTTCAGCTGAGACCCAGAGAGGTCAAAAGCATTTTAATACAAAGAGTAGGGGCAGGAGGATTCTAGGTAAAAAGAATAGTATGTGAAGAGAACGCATTCTGTTCAAGGAGCTGGAGATCAGTGTGGCTGAAAGGCCACGGGTGCGGGGGAGAGTGGAGTGGGATAGATGATGCAGGACCGTATTCTCAGTGCTATTGAAAGGTTTTGAGCAAGAGAGAACTCTTGTTTTGAACTCTGAACAGGTCACTGCAATGTGGAGAGTGGATTTTGGTGAGAGGGTAGGGTGGGTAAAAGGGAGGCGTGGAGACCAATCGGGAGACTCCTCCCGGAGGCCTTGACTAAAGTGGCAGCAGGCAGCGGGCTTGTGTGAGGCCAAGGGTGGCTCTAGTGTTTCACAGCAAGCTGCTCTGCTGTCCCTGGCTTCCCCTTAGTGCTGCTTTTTTCTCTATCAGATCATGGTATCATGTTGATACTATCCGTGTACCTACCTGTGTCTCTTCTAGACTATAAATTCCTTTGGCAGGGTAGGAGCCTTCTCTTACTGGCCTCTGGAGCACCAGCACCTAGCACTTGAGAAGGGATCGGTAAATGTCGAATAAATCAGTGTACTTACCTTCAGAGGTGCAAGGCTCTGGTCACATTTTGGACTCTTTCCTGTTGTTGTCCCGCCCCGGGAGAAACTCCAAGACATGAGTTACAGGGGAAGAGTATGCTGACTCTTTGGGCCTGGCATGGCAATCGGAGGTGTTTCAGGTGTCTCACCTTTGGAGGGTTTATATGATATCCTCAGCAGGAAAATTAGAAGAGGGCAAAGGTAGGAAACCCAAGGGAGGAGACCTTAGGAAGAATGATGGGCTTTGATGTCCAGCCCTGCTGAGCTGACAGGAATGTGAGGTCATTCCTTCCTTCTTTTTGCTTCCTCCCCTGCCCTCCCCTCCCCCTCCCTTCCCCTCCCCTCCCCTTCCCTTCTTTCTCTCTCTCCCTCCCTCCCTTCTCCTCTCTCTCTCTCTTTCCTCCTTTTCTTTTCTTTCCTTTCTGTACTTTGAGTAGAGAGGTAACAGCAGAAAACATGTTACTGGGGAGGTAGGAGTGAGTGCATGGTGATGTGCTGACAGTAAACGTAGACCCTTTCCATGATGTATTGTGAAGAGGAGGAGGGAGGGTGTAGCTTGAATTGGGGGTAGTTGAGGGAAATGTTTTTTAGAGCAGGAAAGAGCAGAGCCTATTATCTGTAAGCATTAGGGTGTGTCCAGTGTGACCCAGGGAAATAAGGTGGATGAGAGTCAGTGTGGGTCTGACAAGGCACAGGAGAACGTATTGTGGTGCCCTGGAGGTGGCAAATGCCCCATTGTAGGGGTAACCATAGTCAGTTCCTAGGATTTTGCTCTTTGGGTTTGCTCACTCACTGATGGCAGTGAGATTTTTTGTTTTTTGTTTTAAACTAAAAAAGCCAGGAATCTTGATTATTCAAGTGAAATGTGCAGATTTTTAAATGTTAGCAGTTGAAGTTCTATGACTTGGGCGGGGCAAACCCCTTATCTCTGGGTATAGTTTGGCCTGAAGGTTACCTTGGGACAAAGGACTGGTGGAGTTGGTGGCAAGTGAGGGGAAGAGAGCATTTATGGAACAAGGCTTTCAAGGCTCTGGAAAGGGACATGGTTAGTGTACAGGTACAAGCATGCTCCTTGAGAAGGAGAAAGGACTCAGGAGCAAAGGGATCGTGAGGTGGAGGGAGCTTGAGTGTGAGGAGGTGAGACTGTGTCAGGTGGTCAATGAGAGTGTGCATGTGTGAAGTGAGGGGTGGTGGGTACCCTGAGAAGAATTGTATAAAACAGTAGGAGCTCCATCAAGCTACTTAGCGTAGGTTTACATTGGAGCCATCAGTCTTGTTTCAGAATTTTCTCTGTAATACTAATGGTTTACATTGGAGCCACCAGTCTTGTTTCAGAATTTTCTCTGTAATACTAATGTCCTGGAAATTGAAGCAGAAAAGTGAATAATAGGACTTGTCTAGGGTTAAGGATTGAAAGGCTGAAAGATCCAATGGGTAAGGGTGTGTGTGTGTGTGTGTGACTTCTAGGTTAGTAGCTTAGCACAAGAAAGCAGAAACCTGCTTAGGTGGGAGCACAGAAGGTGATGTGGAAGCAAATGAAGAAGAGCAGGTTTGTCAGGGTGAAAGAATCAGTAGCGCAAGGCTAGAGGTCCCGGCTGAGTTTGCACCTGGCTTCGATTTGGACTGAAGTGTCAGTTTAAGGTGTCCAGAGAGGCAAGTAGGGCCCTGAGACAGAAAACAGATCACCAGGTTCTGGGCTGCCGAAGACAATAACTGTTAGAAAGCAGCTTAAGGGTTTCAGCCAATAGGGCATGGAGGGGGTTTGGAATTAGGGAGGAAGGTAGTGAATCCAGTGCTGACATTGACACACTGGGGAAGGTACCTTACACACCAGTCTCAGAATATAAAGATAAATCTTTTGGGAGTGGACCTAAATGAGGAAGGTTTTGGCTAATCTGTGTTTTAAATTTAACCATTACAATATGATGACATAACATAGAAAATAGTCCTATGTAAAACACTCATATTTTTTGACAAATAATAAAATAACATGTAAAAAGATTTGGACTGATACATTTTGCTTAGGGCAGACAGGTGGAGCCCCCTGGGATTCACTTCACCCACACCCACAGAGATGCTCAACTGTAGCCCTGACCTTTTCTGCTCTGATTAACCAGCCACTCCCAGACTTATGAGAAATGGCAGTGACTAACATAGTCATAATGTAGCTGGGGATGTAGAAATATGTGTAGTACCACTTTTTTGAGGGGTCAGGGTACTTTGAAAAAGGTCCTCAGATTTCCCTTAAACTTTTCAGCAGTGGAAGAGATTGTTTTGTGTAGTAATCAGACCGTAAACCTATGCCAATAAGCTGCTGCCTTCCATCTGCCATCCTCCAAAGAAAATGAAACAAAAACAATTAGGAATTTAGGGATGCTGTCTTCTAATCTGATGTTCACATGCATAAAAATACTAGGCAGAGAGTAAGAGTAAGAATTTGTTTTTTGCATTTTTAAATAGTGGGGTTTTTAAAAATAGAAATAGAAGTGTGCTTATGATAAAATATTCTGACAGTACAGAAGGGTATACAAGTGAAAAGTAATTCTTCCATCCCAGTATTTATTTTTTTAATATAAATGGAAGTCATATTTCTGGGCCAGATGAAAGGTGCTTCAAGTGTGTGTGTGTGTGTGTGTGTGAATTAAAATATTATGAAGGGAGCCCTTACTGGTGTCACTCAATTGGTTGGATATCATTCCACAAAGTGAAAGGTCGCTAGTTCGATTCCTAGTTGGGGCTCATACAAGGGGCAACCAATCATTGTTTCTCACATCAATGTTTCCCTCCTTCTTTTTCTCCCTCCTTTCTCCTCTTTCTAAAATAAATAAAATCTTTGAAAAAATATTATGAAAGGATATAGTTACCAAGCTAGAGGGGGAAGAAACCACCAATTGGATATGATTTGCTGATAGGCATTTTTAAAAAGTTAATTTTGTGGTACATTGTGAGAAATGGAAGAAGCTAGGGAATGTGTATTTGGAGAGAGGGTATTGTGAAGACCAGGGAAAACAGGAGAGCATTTAGGAAGAACTTAGGACACTGGATGTTCAATGTAGAGAGAATAGGGTAGAAATTAGCATGAAGTCAGGTAACATGTGTGTATCTGAGCTCTGAACTAGAAAAACTTCTTTTCTGCAGACTCACAATGAGAGAGGAAAAGAGTAGCTTGATCCAGATTGGGTGGGAAGGTGCAAATAGGTGGTCAAGTCAAAGTCGATTGGGATCTAGTCATTAGACTGGAGTAGTAAAATTCGAATTCCTGGAAAAAACTGTTGAGGACCTTAAACCTAAACCAAACTATCAAGATATAAATACTGTTCTTTCATCTCTGATTAATCTCTGCCTTTAAGTACTGTCAAGCTGTAATAGTGTTTCACTATGAACTTGAACCTTCTATATGCTAAAGTGTATTGAAGTAAGGAAAAAGATTTCTACCAAAGACTGAGGGAAAGATGGGATGGGTGTCCCCGTTTGTGTCCTTGTATAGATAGCAGCAGTGAACTTGAGGTTGAGCTTTTCATTTCACAGAATTCTCTGAAAGAAGTCTGATAAAAACACTTACCCTAGAAAATTTCAGTGAGAAGTCAGTGGGCTCTCTTCCTCCCATGCAACTTGCCCCTTCACATCACAGTTCCCCAGATCTTTGGGGTCAGTTCTTTAAATCCAAACAGTGGAATAAACCTTACCCCATTTATTACACCTTAGCCTTCAGGCTTCTTCCTGTACTCTAAAACTTCTTTCTAAGACTACCTTTCTCATCTTCACAAAGCCTCAGTTCCATTCTTGAGTCCTAGAACAGAAAGTGACTGATCTTAGTTTGCCTCTTACTTGGATTCTTTGGTTGTAGGCAGTAGAATTCAGCTCTATTTATTTACTTTAAGCAGGAAGTAATTTATTGGATAGGAACTGGAAACTTACAGAACTATCCCAACTGCTAGGGAACCAAGCTTGGAAACAGAAACTTGAGGCAGCTTTGGGGAGCTGGAAAGCAGAATCACAAGAATGATCTAACGGGGATGTCAACACTAGGATGAATGAATTTCCTGTTTCTTTCATCTTTGCAAATTACTTGCTCATGAAACTTCCTGGAGAGTACATCTGATTGGCTGAGGATGTCATGTAGGTATACCAAGGATTTAGTTCAGGAACCTCCAGGAATCCTGTTGGCCTCCATAGTGGGAAGGTAGATACATTGATTTACAGTCCCAGCAAGATTATATAAGACAAGGCAGAGGCAATTCTCCAAAAGGAAATTAGGAAGGGGGAATAGATAGATGCTGGGTAGCTAAAAAGAAAGGTCTTTTTTTTCAACATCCAAAATTTCTCCACATCATAGTAATTTACTTGTGTGAGACAAAAAATAGTATTTATTTAGGGTTCTACTCAACACAGTTTATACTGTGTCTTATTCCTTTACATGCTGCCTGTGTGTCACAATTATCTTATGATGTAGGTAACCACTTGGGTGAACCTTGACCTGATAGTAGGTATCAAAGCTAGGCACAAACTCTAGTATTGTAGTCTAGTATTGCATTGCCCTACGCCATTTGTAAAAAGTTACAATGAATTATCCCTGACTGGTGTAGTTCAGTGGGTTGGACATCATCCTGCAAACTGAAAGGTCACCAATTCAATTCCTGGTCAGGGCACATGCCTGCATTGTGGGCCAGGCCCTCGGTTGGGGGCATGTAAGAGGCAACCGACCTATGATTGATGTTTCTCTGGCACATTGAGGTTTCTCTCCCTCTCTTTCACCCTCCCTTCCTCCCCATATTTTAAAATGGTAGTACCATGTTTCTCTCTCTCTCTCTCTCTCTCTTACACAAATTGTATAACTTAATTCAGAAAGTTAGGTAACTTCTCAACTTCCCAAGGCTCTTCAGGCTGTTGCTTAGAGATCACTGCCTGTCCTTGTAGTGACATGCCAGTCATGGCCTCTCTTCTTCCCTGCTGTGTGACAGTCAGTGGTGGACCTGAGTGATGTAAGGTAATTGGGTAGTCTCTTCCTCCTTGTTAAGGATTGATTTAGAAGTAGACATGTTACCATTTTAGGCTGAGGAAGGTTTGCAGAAGTTTCAGGGAAAGATTTTTTTCCTTGTCTGAGGCCACCTCTCTTTGTGTATACATTGCCATCCGTGAACATGAGGCTCTGAGCTGCTGCAGTAATCATGTTTCCAACCCAAGGGGGAAGCCAGCTCAAGAAGGTGGCAGAGCTGAGACAATTCAAAGGGATGGAGCTGGAGCTGCTAGATTAAGCCAACCCTGAATTCCACCATACTCTTGGAGTAACAGTTATATGAGTCAGTACGTTGTCAAATTTAAGCAGTTTAACATGTGATTTCAGTTCACTTACAGCTAATGGTACCCAACTGATGCCATTAAGCAGAATTGCACTGGGAGGAGAGGTTTCTTCTGATGGATATTCAAAGTAAAATCACCAAAATAATGTTAAATAGGCTACTAGCCTAACCTGGCAAGGTAGAAGCTGCATAAATTAAGAGTCAAAGGACCTGGGTTTTACTCTCTACTTTGCCTGTGCCACCAAACCTAAACCTCCCCAATCAGTAATAATAACAAGGTTGCCCTGGATGAGCTGGGATGTACCTTTCCTTTAAAATATCCTTTAATTTTGGAATCCATGAAAAATATCTGGCTAAACCTAATTAGGGATTAAGGAGATGGTTTTTGAAAAACAATGAGCCATCTGCTTTTTACTGTATTCTAATAACCACAAAACACTTCATTTCTATGACTTATCTGTAAGTAGTGCTGGGAAAGTGTTTTAACAGTGTTTTTTAAACTTGTTTTTTCTGCCTAATGACTTAAAGCCAGTAGCACTCAATTATTTTTCTCTAAGATGTTTCAGATTGTTCTTTGTGTGTCCCTTTCTGTTTCTTTCATTTTTTGTTATAGGAAATTTCAAATTATCTAGAAGTAGAGAAAATTGTGTAACAAATTCCCATATACTCACCTTCTCACTTCAGTAATTATCAACATTTTGACAATCTTAAAACAAGTAGTATTAAGTGCTTACATTTGGCTCTTCTTTCTAGACAAGACTTTTTTCCAGCTAAATTTCAGAGCTTAATCAGGTCTCCCTTGTTTAAGGTTTCAGTTTAGCATTATTTTTTTAACATCAAAAGACGTTATACCACTGAAAACAACTATTAGTAGTTATGGTCAAACAATTATGGCTGTTGAGGCATTCATATTTACACGTGTCAAGGTAGGATGAGTCCTGCTGCACTAACTTACAGCCATCAAATCTGAGTGGCTCAGCACCACACAGCTTGTTGGCTTTGTTAGTGGTTGACTGTGGACCATGCTCTGCATCAGATCCCTCTGGGACCCAAGTTGAGGAGCAGTTACTGTCTTGAGGGTTGCCAGCACAGACACAGAGGGAACAGAGCAAGGAAAATTGTGCAGTCCCTTAAAGCTTCTGTGAGGAATAAGATTAAGTCATTTTGTTTACATGTCATTGGCCAAAGCAAGTCACATAGCTAACTCATTCTTCAAGGGGATGGAAAAATGCGAGTCTACCATGTGCCTGCAAAGAGAACCAGAAATATTTGGTGGATAGCACTAATGACCATGTCAATATCATGACAAATATAAAATCTCACTGCCTTCCAACTTTATGTGTAACAGCCAAGGTTTCAAAACATGTTAACTCACATGGAACAAAAGTGGATAATGGCATTAAAATGAATCTCATTGTTTTCTTAGCTCTTGTTTATTTAAAAGCCACTATTAGACCAGTTAATTAGAAAAAAGTCCTCGGGAGGAAATACCAGTTTCTAGATTGGATCCCGGTTTTCTCTTTGGAAGATACAGACTTTGCATTTCTCTCAGGTGATGCAGTGTACCAGGGAAGTGCAGAATAATTTTAGCTTTGCTTTCCATTAGAGGATGATCTTCCCCATTTCTGCTCCTCAACCTTTTTAAAGTAATATTTTGGGTTTGAATTCTGACATGGGTAAAATCCCTGGTCAGACCTGTGGAATGTTTCACAGGTGTTCAGTTTAGTTTTCCTGATATGTGGCCATTCAAAGACATGAATAGTTCTGCAGCTGTGGTGTTGGTAGGCAGCAAAGTGCACATAACATACCCTCATGCACATCCTCTTGAAAAGTATATTGCACAAAAACAAGCATTGTTGCCTACACTCATCTACCTGGATTGTGTACCATGGTGACTCATTAATCCTCCTTAACAGTTGTGCCCCCATGTCCTCATCTATTTCCTCAGTTCATCTAGTTATGGTGCTAGCCAAAGGAGGAACATGTGCCACCTTTGAACTGCAGCCTCTCCTGGAAGTTCACAATAGATGTCCTTAGCAGCTGCCAGGATCAACCCTTCACCGCTAGTAAAGGGTTCTTAGCTTTAGCAATGCGGTTAGTAAGACTGATGCGCTCAGTGCAGAGGCACTTTTGTTGAAGTGGTGGCCTTCCGTAATTGCTGCTTTTTTGTGTTCATGTTTTGTTTTGTGTTTTTTTTTTTTTTTCTTTAGAAAAACTCCAAAGGCTTGTCTTTTAATGCCAGGTGCTTGGTCTCCATTTAGTGAAGCAATTTTGAAGATTGCATGGCTTCCTTGGATAGCCAGTTGCCACATATTATACGAAGCAGACTTGGAGAATGTGAATCACCTGTTGCAATTTAAGTAGGACTCTTGGTGTTTTCTTTTAAATGTAGCTTTCTCTTTGTTGGCAGTCTTAGAGTCTTCTGCCATCTTATCATTGGGCCTTTTCCTCTTTTCAAAGTTCTCCAGCAACATTTGTGTTTTACTCATTTTGGCTAGGATTAGTTTACAGGCTTACCAAACTGACTGAGACACATGTGCAGTGTGGGAAAGAGGTGTGGGTGGAAGTGTGAAGTAAAAAATGGGTGGGCCACTTATGGGCTAAAATCAATGTTACATTCTAACTCAAAGCCTGCCACCAGATGCAGCTGTACAGTTGAAGTATACAACTCATTTGCCCCTATAAAGCCTGCTACCAGTTGCAGCTTAATTGTCACTTGCCACTCACTGGTAGAGTTTTCATATGAGTCTGCAAGCAGTTGATTTATTATGGTCTGTGTGCAGTCACATCTCTCTGCTCGTGATAATCTGTATCTGCAGCTGCTCCCCAGCGCTAGCATCACCACCTCAGCTCCACCTCAGATCATCAGGCATTAGATAGGTTCTCATAAGTTGCATTCAGCCCAGATCTCTCGAATGCAAAGGCCACAGTCGGGTTTGCCTGCTCTGCTGTTGATCTGACAGGAGGCGAAGCTCAGGCAGTAATGTGAGGAAGGGGGAGCTGCTGTCAGTACAGGTGAAGTTTCACTGGCTGGCCGGCCGCTCACCTCCTGCTGTGCAGCTCCTGCAGGCCATGGACTGGTTGGCGCTGGCCGGGGTCCTGGTGTTAAATGTGTAAGTATGAGTTGAAAGCACTGCTGTACATCAATTTATTTGGATTAATTATAGCTCTACATTTTGTTTTAATTTTTGGCAACATAGGTATTACTGAGGCTGTCAGAAAAAAATAAGTTTTCCTCTAAGAGAATTATTAAGAAATGGAAGGTGGGAAAGACAGATACAGTCAGAAGCATTTGAGAGTTGTGACTAGGAGACAAAGTGAATTATTTTTTTTGATACTGATTATAGTAAGCTGCTTGCTTTTTGCTTAGTATTAATCCTTTTAGAGTCTCCACTTTGAAGACATGAATTGTAATAATGACATACCACATACTTAATATTTTTTTATATTTAAAAATGAACTCAGTCCCTAATATTTTAATTTTTCAACTTACATTTGATTCTTTTTGATAGAGGTAGAAAATTGTTCTGAAAGTAATTCTGAAACTAATGAAACATAAATCAATTCAGTTTTGTTTTTTTTAATCTTCATTGTGCCTGGAACCATGGAGGTGAACTTATATAGAATCATGGAGTGTTAGAATTTCAGGGACTAGGACCAGTTATATAATGTTAGTCCAATGCAAAATGAAAATGTGGGGCTTCGTATTTAAAAACAATGAAGAATTTCAAGATGCTGACAACAGAGCATTAACCAAATATGGGGCCCTACTAAGTGTGGGATCCTGTTGTGACTGCTCAGGTCACAGGTCCATAAAATTTGCCCTCTAGAAAAATCTTAGGGTGCATTCATTTAGTATAGGCCTTTCCCTTTAGAGATGAGGATATTTAACATTTATATGCAACTTGAAGTTGATACATTTTTACTCTATAGCAGGACCATGACCTCAGCATTAAAAAGTGGGTAATCCTGGGGCCCTGGCTGGTGGCACAGCAGATAAGGTGCCGGCCTGTAAACCCAAAGATCGCTGGTTCAAATCCCAGCCAGGGCAACATAACCAGGTTGCAAGCCAGGTCTCCAGCCAGGTCCATAGCTGGAGGCAGGTGAAAGACAACCATACATTGATGTTTCCCTCCCTCTCTGCCTCTCCCTTCCCTTCTCTCTGAAAAATAATAAATAAAATCTTTAAAAAAAACAGTGGGTAATCTGCCCTGGCTGGTTGTGAGTGGTAGCGACCTATGAACCAAAGGGTCACCAGTTGGATTCTTGATCAGGGTGCATGTCTGGGTTGTAGGCCAGGTCCCCAGTTGGGGATGTGTGAGAGGCAACTGATTGATGTTTTTCTCATACATCAGTGTTTCTCCCTCCCTTCCCCTCTCTCTAAAAATTAAATTAAAAAGTTTTTGTTAACATGGCATTCTGAAAGTTTTAATTTTTTTGCTATGCAGTCATCTTTAGTCATTGTAATTTAAAATTACTGTCATCTATTTCTAGTGGTCATGAAAATAATGACATGGGTAGTTGAAATAATCCCGAAGAATTTTATCTTGAATTACTTCCCAATTTTTCATCTAACAATAATTTTTTTAAAATCTGTTATAGTTTCTGTCCTGCTGCAAAATTTATTGGCTTCAGTTTAAACTGCTTTATTTTCCTTAAGTTCTTTAAGAACACTAATGAGCCTTGAAAGGACCAACAGGAAGGGGAATGAAAAAAAGCAAAGGGCCCTTATAATCTACATGCAGTGCAGATAATAAACCCTTTATAAATTGAGAAGGAGCGTGTGTGTGGCAGATACCCTGTTACTTGTAGGTACATGGAAGAATAACAGCATCTATTTATTATTGAAAACCTGTATATATACATCTCTGTCACTATAGTTTTCAAAATTTATTACTTTTATTAGGTGGTAATATTTTTGTTTTGTTTTTGCTAAGTCACTTTAATTATGACTGCTGATAGAAATAACGGAAGCAGCTAGCTACCTACACATATGCATGATTCATGATTAAATCACTTTATTTATTTATTTATTTTAATTTTATTGTTGTTGTATTACATCCATCCCCTTTTTGCTCCCCTCTGTCCCCCTCCCCACCCACCCATTTAAATCACTTTGAAACATGAGCGTTAGCCTTCTGATAGTTACTTAGGGGAGCATTCAGTATCTTATTTTATTAGCTTATTCAGTTTTGTATGGTATTTTAAGTCACAGACAATGTAATGTAAATTAGACCTGCTCTTTTAGCATTGTGGAATACACTGGACAGCCAACTGAAGAGAACTACTGGAAAAGTGTGAGTAAACAAACTATTCAATGCCCATGAAAATTAAGAACATGATTGAGTTAAGAGGATTTATAATGTAAATTGTAGCCTCACACATAACAGAAATCAGCTCAGTTTGTGAGAAACAATAAGAACTAACACTCTTCTAAATTAAATAATTTGGGGAGTCATCTTTTACTATTTTGCTTATGTAAGGAGTCTTTGCTTCCTTTAAATAGTGACCTGGGAGCTGAGAACCCCAGCCACTTCTTTTTTTGTTTGTTTGTTTTTCTTAAATTTTATTTATTTTTTAGAGAGAGAAAAAGAAAGGAAGAGAAACATCAACGTGTGGTTGCCTCTCTTCTCGAGCCCCCAGCTGGGGACCTAGCCTGCAATCCAGGCCTGTGCACTGACTGAGAATTCAACCAGCAACCCTTTAATTCACTGGCCAGTGTGCGCAATCCACTGAGCCACACCAGCCAGGGCCAGGCACCTCTTGTACATCGGCATAGAAACAGAATGAGAGATTTTCCTGTTTGAGAATGTTGCACTTTATGAAATGGCTCTTACATTTATAAATTGCTTTACAGATGAAATTTAGTTCGGTAGTCTGATCAACATTTATGGAATATGTGTAATGGATAAGGTTCAGTGTTAGACTCAGTGGGTGATAGAAGAATAAGGCATAATTTCTGTGTTAAAGAGAGAAAATGTAAAAATAGAATTAAAAATGTGATTCAAGAATTTTGTCTTTTGTCTGATAGTTTTTAAGCACCTGCTATGAACCAGGCACTATGTTCTGTACTTTGAATTCAAAAATACCTTCTGGCATTCACAGTCAAATGGGTAGACTTAACATACAAAAAATACAGCTGCAAGCTAACATTAGTAGAGGAGGTTAGGAGAGGTTCCTTGAGTCCTAGCATGTGTCAGCTGGCATAGCCCTGGGTCCTGGGAGTACAAAACCTTTGCCTTCACAGAGCTTTGACCTGAATCTTGTATGAGTTTGGCAGATGGACAAGCAGAGGCCATTTCAGATAGAAGGAACAGCACATGGAGACATGGAAGCAATAGATAGCATGCCATATTGGGAACTAGAGATGATTGGATGAGTTTAAAGAGCAGGGCACCTGAAGGAGGTGCAGTGGAAGCTGAGGTGTGGTCAGGGTTATGTTTGCAGAGCCCCAAAGACTCTGCCTGGGATGTTCTTCCACTGCATTTTTCTGAGGCTGGCTTCTGGCCCTTCTGATCTCTTCCTCAGTAATGCCTCCTTGAGGAAGCCTTTCCTGATCCAGACCCTTGCTAATACACCACCTCTCATTTTTACTGATTTACAGAGTGCTCCTCACTAGCTGACACTTTAGTTTTGTTTATTGTCTATATCCCAACATGTGACCACAGTTCCATGAGTGCAGGAACCTGGTCTGTCATGTTTATTACTGTATCCCGAGCATGTATAACCTAGCATAAAGCTGACATTTAATAAATGTTTGTGGAATGACTCTAAGTACGGATTTTTTCACTATGATTTTTGGATTTTATCTTAGAGACCAGTGATCCTCAATATTATTATTCCGTAGGCCCCTTTATACTTAAAAATCATTGAAGACCTCAGCCCTGTCTGGTGTGGCTTAGTGGATTGAGCACTGGCCTGTGAACTAAAGGGTTGCTGGTTCGATTCCCAGTCAAGGCACATGCCTGAGTTGTGGGCCAGGTCCCCAGCTGGGGGCACATAAGAGGCAACCACACCTTGATGTTTCTTTTTCTCTCTTGATGTTTCTTTCTCTCTCTTTCTCTCTTCCTTCCCCTTTCTAAAAATAAATAAATAAAAATATTTAACCAAAGAAAGTTTTGGTTTTGTGGGTTATGTCCATTGATCTTTGTCATATTAAAGGTAAAAATCTAGACATTTTTAAAATAATTTATTTAAATAGTAATAATTCCATAATATAATTAAATGTATTTTATGGAAAATAACGGCTTTCAAAAACAAAAAAAATTAGTAATGGTGGCATGGTTTTTTACATTTGTGCAGTTTTTATTAATGTGTGGCTTTTCATAGCTAGATTCTCAAATCTTTTGTATTCAGTCTTTTATACTACATGTAGCCTGTGGAATGCAGTTATATATTCATGATGGAATGAAAGAAAAAAGGCATATAATGACTTGGTGTTAATATAAAATAGTTTTGACCTTGCAGTCTCCTTCAAAGAACTTTTTGGGATCCTCATGATCCTTTTAAGTGGTTCTCTGTTCTACCATTCTAAGATCTGCTGCTGTAGGTGAGTGGTTTTCATACTTTTTAGTAGCAGGAGTAATGTTTTCAAATAATACCTTCTACCAAGCTCCAGTCTATAGAACAGATAAAGGTGGAGCTGCTTGGATAAAGTGTGTAGATGGGGGTGAGGGGGAAGGGCTGGGGAGGCCCCTGAGCCCTCCTTGTACACTGTCTTTCTCATCCCTTGACTAACCTGCTCCATTGGCCAAGGGGTTATTACGCCCCCACACTGGGAATGCTGTGCGTGAGAGAGGGGCTTGCTTGGGGAGTCTCCGCTCTGTGCCATGGTTTTAGAGTTCAGTATTGAGTACCTTTTTAATGTATCTATGTTTACTACATTTTAAGCGTTGAGATACCAGTGTCAGTATTTTATAAAGGCTGTTTTGCCGCTCTGTACCATGGTTTTAGAGTTCAGTATTGAGTACCTTTTTAATGTGTCTATGTTTACTACATTTTAAGCATTGAGATACCAGTGTCAGTATTTTATAAAGGCTGTTTTGCCTTAAGTACATACGTGATCATTGGTTTGTTTTCATTAAAAAAATAAAAAAGATCCAATTGCAACCAGAGGCCTAATTTTGATCCTGAGGTATACTTCTCCAATTTTGTGTAAGTATGAAAATTTACTGAAATTTGAGACAATCTTATAAAAATATTTTTGTCATTAAACATTACCTAACTTGAGTTTTTAAAAGACAGTTTGTTCCCTTTGCACATCTGAGAGTATGTAAAATAAAATGCAATTAAGGTTCAATATATAATCAAGCAAAAGTAAGAAGGGGGAGGGAGTCTAATTCTGCTAGTCAAATACAGGAGTTCTCGGTCTAGAGACGGGAGGAGAGTGGTAGCTGGGAAGAGTAAGACCAGAGCTTGGACAGAGCTTTTAAGCATCATTACCACTAGCTGATTCCAGTTATGCGACTGTGTTAAAATACAGCCGATTGCCTAAGGAAACAGTCTCGAGTTGGTTTCTTTTGTTACCACATGTTTCTAACATTTTTTGTCTTAAAAAAATTTCTTTGTCTTAAAGAAATTTTCTATAAAGCTCTTAATTTTTTTGCAAGTAAATCCTGTCTGTAAGTTTTGTAGTTTTTGTCCTTTGGGAGTTTTACCTGACAGACATCATAAAGTTGCTACGCTGGAACTTTAATTTCATTGTCATCATTATTTATTGCATGTGTCATTAACAAAAGTCATCTATTTGTATAATTATAACAGTATTTAATGTAAACTCAAGCTTTATTATCTGCATTTAAGAGATGGAGGGAAAAAATTCAGGGATACAGAGAAAAGCAATGAAAATAATTACAGAACTGAAAAATATTATCATGGGTTTGGAGTTACATATTTTAAGGTATGATTTAGTAATTCAAGTTTATAAAAGATCCTTCTTATGAAAAGAGCACAACCTATTTTATTTTATTTTTAATTTATTTTTTAAAGATTTTATTTATTATTTCCAGAGAGAGGAAGGGAGAGAGGCAGAGAGGGAGAGAAACGTCAATGTATGTTTGCCTTTCACCTGCTCCCAGCTATAGACCTGACTGGAGACCTGGCTTGCAACCTGGTTACATGCCCTGGCTGGAAATTGAACCAGCAACCTTTGGGTTTGCAGGCCGGCGCCTAACCCACTGTGCTACCAGCCAAGGTCAAGTATAACCTATTTTAAAGAGTTATAAAATAGAGCACATAAAAAATAGAATGAGCCCTGGCTGGTAGCACAGTGGTTAAGGCGCCGGCCTGCGAACCCAAATGTCGCAGGTTCGATTCCCCAGCCAGGGCACATAACCAGGTTGCAAACCAGGTCTCCAGTCAGGTCTGTGGCTGGAGGCAGGTGAAACGCAACCATACATTGATGTCTCTTTCCCTCTCTGCCTCTCTCCCTTCCCCTCTTTCTAAAAAT